>CM052540.1:23420908-23478457 GCA_028533065.1 Trachops cirrhosus
GTGTCTCGTCAGTTCCCTATTCCCTTCTCCACGCCAAGAACACCAACTCCACTTCTGCAGGTGGAACGGGCAATCCAAGGTTTTACAGAGAGCCTGAAGACGGAAATGTTGAAAAGTCTAAAAGCACGAAATAAGCAAGGCTGGTAGGGAGACAAATAAGAGTTGTCTGTTTCTAATTCATTCTATAACCTAAGACTTACATTTACCAGCCCCTCCCCTTGACGTCATCTAGCTACGAGAGAATCTAGAGGTCAAGTCTGTGAAGGACAGGTAGTTGACAGACAAAGTGCCCTGTGAGTGACGGTCAAGGAGGGAAGAGGTAGAGGTTTGATGGTTAATGAGAAAGTGCCCGTCGAGCCAGCCCCCCCTCTTCTTCTGGCTTGGATCAACCAATGTAGATGCGATGGAAATCGTTGGCACCGAAAGCAGCGTTACACTTGGGACATTTGCGCTGGCGAGTGTCATAGCGCGTCTTCACACACTCGAAGCAGAAAACATGAAAACACTTGGTAAGTACAGCATCCTTTTTCCGCATGTTGCAGCATGGACAGGTCAGGCGTGCCTGAAAAAGAAAGGAGAGTCTGAGCAACCACAAAGGTTTATGATCAAAGGGCTTGCATACACAAGCAGACAACAACATAATCCACTAAGCCCTAAGGACCAATTTTCTCCCCGAAAATAAACCATTCTCGGTTATATTCATGTAAAGAAGTTCAGTATTTATTCTCCCAGTCTGTTAGCAGGCCATTCAGACCCCAATTAACCAAAAAAAAAAAAAGAAAAGAAAATAACAAACCCCACAAAGCAATCATTGAGGTAGTTTTTCTTGCCTTGTAATCCTTAATCTCCTCCATCAGAATCTCATCGCATTTGGGCACATTATCTGGCTTCTTTGTGGTCTCCAGCTTCCGTCGGAGTCTCGAGATATCCTCCTGCGTAGGACGCACACCGTTAGACACGCCCCCCAGACCTCACAGTGAGAAACTTCGCTCCACCTTGAACATCCTGCTGTGGGAAGAAGTCGCTTCATGCCCAATTGTCTTTTAAGAATGCAGAGAATTGCAAAAGGCAAGATATTTTCTTTTGTTTCAAAACAGGCAAAATCATCAAATCAACAAACTAGAGTTGCACTTAATTATAGTCTATTTCAGTACTAACTGAAAATACAGTGTAAGAATTTAGAAGCATTAAATTTTTTAAAAAGATGAAAAAGTTGATGAGACCCTATTTTAAGCCAATTAGTTTCAAGCTGAGGGTAGATTAGATTAAAATAATTAATAGATTTATGGATAAGACCAAAAAAGCATCATGAGAAACAGCGACACGCCAAAAACAGAAAAAGTACAGGAGAACTTCTAGAAGTCCTCTAATGTAGGTACGTTGCTGCTTATTTACTAATGCATCCATTCAGTAAGTTCTTACTTCATTCCCACTAGGCGTCCCGCACCAGACAGGCTTTGGGGACACAGCAGCGAAGAAGACAGACTCTGGTCTCTTCACCTGAGAAACTTCAGTCGAACAGGAAATGACATACTTTAGACCAGTGACCCTTCATAAGGAGGGTCATTTGAGAGCTCAGAAAACACCTAGCAAGTAACAGGTAAAGAAAACAGGACTGCTCTTACCTGGGCTCGTTTAAAATTAAACATGTCCTTTTCTTTGGTGACACTGTTCTCCACAATCTCATCCTGAAAATCATGTAACTTCTTCTGCGCCAACTCCAATTGTGCTTTGAGGTCATCCGCAAGTTGCGCTGCCTCCATCGCCTATGTGGGACGTACGAATAATGTCATCTTACCACCTCTTGTATTTCCAGCGAGCCAAAATGTTAACCCAAGTCGAAGGGATAAGTGAGCCTGTAATTGCATCAGTGCCATGCTTATTTGTTCCTCTGAGACTGATCGTCCGTTCAGATCACAGAGTAATCCGTCATACCTTGCGTTTATTCATCTCTAAGGCTTGGGTCCTCAGACCCAGCTCCTTCTCCCCGGTGCCGATGTTGCTTTGTAACAGATGTTCCTTCTCTTCCAATTTCCTTACTACCTGTAACTGGGCATCCACCTTGGGAGAAGAAAATCAGATTTTAGCACAAACAGGAAGAAAAAGAAAAACTGACTAGTCGCTGTTAATCCGCAGGCCCACAAAAGAGAATCTGTTAGAAATCTCAAACTATTACCGATTTTACCATGAACACTGCAGATTAGAATAATTAAAAGCTTCACTTTTAACACAAAAATATATTGCTGATGATTCAGAGAGTCTGGGAAACCAGGGAAAAGATTCTCTCCAAATTGCCAAGAACAGAGGAAGTTACACTTACAGATATTCATCTTCTCCGGCCATAAAACCCTGAAAGCCAGGCCATTCACACTAAAGCAGGTATCACAGCTCAAGCAAAAAGCCAAGTGTCTCTCTTTCAGAATGGCTACAGGTTCAAAAGTAGTCTTTTTCTTGAAATTCGTGCACAAAATAGAATCAAACAATCTTAAGGGGTAAAAACTAAAGCCACACACTCCCACACTCTGATCCCAAACTCTCAACAGTTGTCATGTCACCTTCCAGAAATTTTTAGAATACACAGCACATGGACACAAAGACATGCATTTTTAACACAAAAAGAGAATAAGTCACTTAATGATGTATTTTAGATATTTTTTCGTATTAGCAGGCACATACTTGTTTTAACAGCTACATTGTACTCCTTGGTAGGGATGTATAATTTATTTACCAGTAACCTAATGATGTACATTTAGTTTTCAGTTTTTCCTATTATAAAAAAAATTGCCACAACCATCATTTTTAATGCATATTTTCATGTAGAAATTACCCTACTTCAACGGAATTCTGGAAAGCTCTATTCATTCTGATTACCTGAGTCTTCAGAGTCAAAACCTGGTCAGCCAGCTCCTCCTTCTCTTCTTTCAGTAACTTATGGATCTGATTGGACTTGATACGTTCCGACATGAGCTTGAAATTCGCATCGTCCTTCTCTCGCAACTGCTGCATCAGACGGATATTTTGCTCCTGCATGTCTTCAAAGGCCTGGCCCGTGACATCCATCTCAGAGAGGAGAGCTTCCTCCTCCTACAATAAGGAGGAAAACCCTTCATTTTAATCAAATCATCTGACTTCAAAAAAAAATGAGCCCAGGAAACCAAACTTCCCCACTGTTCATTCGAAAATAAATTAACCGAGAGACAAAGAGACACTGCGTTTTCAGAAGCACTGTCCTGTCACCACGCTGGCCCGAGCTATGCAGAAGCCCCAGTGACTGAAGCCACTGGCGCTGGTACTGGTCTGACACCATTCACAGGTCTGTTCTCAGAGTCAGTTCCAACAGACATAGTATTATACACACCAGAATCCGGCACACCGATGAAGTAGTCGTTGGTTAGAAGAACTTCTAACATAAGACTTCACATTTTCTCACACTTTTTATAGTTACAATACTGAATTTAATCTAGAAACTTTCCTACAGCACTGCACAACAAACAGGTAAGAGAAAAACATATCTAAAATAGTTTTCTTATATTTGTGTTATTATAAATGAGCATCTTTTCACATGTTTAAGAGTCATCTGTATTTTTTTTTCCCTGTGAACTATTCATATCTTTGCAAATTGTTCCATTGGGTTGGTGGATTTTCTTCCCTATCTTTTTTAGAATTTTTTAAAAAACAGATTAGAAACGTAAGCCCTTTTGTGATAAGTGTTAGAAATTTTTTTCCCTGTTTGTCATTTATCTTTTGGCTTTGCTAACAGTGGTTTTTGCCATTTAGAAGTTTTGTGAGGTTTTTTCTTCACAAGCCAAAAATTATCAATCTTTTCTTTCATGTTTTTAAACATTTATTAATAGCTAGAAAGGTCTTCTCCACTCCAAGTTTTTAGATAGAACTGACATTGTTAAGATTATGAGTTGTCCTATATAAGAACTGAGTGTGCTTTCTACTTGTACCAGAACCTACAGAAATATGACATCCTGATAATAATTTGAAAAAGAGAGAGAGAGGAGGAGGGGAGTGGTGATCCGATTCAATAAGTCAAAACCCCACTTTTTATAAAAGGAATGTATATAGATTCTAATCAGTTCCTCTTTTAAAGGTACTTAATGATTTAGTCACCATTAGAAATACTTCATTTCATTGTCATTTTGCTATTTCTCAGAAACACTGGAGGTGGTCTTCATGGTAAACACATATGGTTTCTCCAGCCGTTTTTGGTGTCTTTATTACTGAATATTAATAAGTTCACTGGGACTTAAAGAAATGCCTGCTCCTTATCAGAAGAGGAAAAGTCTCTCTGGTTCCATGCCCCACAAACAACAACAGTTAAAACACTGGGTACTTATTTATAACCTGTTTGGGGCCCATGTTTTTCTTAGTTTCATATATTTATAATCAAAATGTGTATACAATTTTGTATTTTTCTTTTTAATTTAACATTCATTATACCCCCTGATTCCAGATCAGCAGAGAAAGGACAGAGCCCTCAATAAACAATTTCTGAACAACATACTACATTTGAAAATAAAAGTAAACTTCATGTTTCACAAATACACACAACAAAATAACTGAAGGATGGAAGACTTCAATGTAAAACAAACAAATGTACATACAGGAGAAAAAACATTTTTAAAACAGCCTGGAGCCCTGGCTGGTGGGGCACAGTGGGTTGGGCACTGGCCTGCACACTGAAAGGTCGCCAGGCCAAACCCCAGCCAAGGCACATGCCTGGACTGCGGGCCAGGTCCCCAGCGGGGGGTGTACGAGAGGCAACCAATCGATGTTTCTCTCATACATCAATGTTTCTCTCCCTCTCTTTCTCCCTTCCTTCTCCTCTCTCTAAAAATAAGTAAATAAAATCTTTAAAAAGAGAGAAAAGACTGGAATGAAAGAGCAAACGTCCCTGTCAATAACTCACTTGTCAGATAACACTGCCTGCCAAAGCCAGTGAAATCCAGGAAGTGTGCCCACCTGCTTGGCCATGGCCAGCTTCTTCTGCAGGTACTCTATCTGCTCCTCCACTGCCCGGATCTTCCTCAAGGCATCCTCGTCAGCCATTTTCTTGTTCTCCTTTTTCTCCTTATCTTCTAGATCCTTGAGTCTTTGCCTTAGATCTTCCAACTACAGGAGGAGGTGAATCACACGAAAACAAAGAAAAAGCTATGATAAAATTTCAAAAAATCAATTAATATTGTACACAGATGGAGAGCCCATAACATCAAAAGCAGCTTTACAGAATTATGCAAGGAGGTAAATGATATACCAGCACACCACATCAAACACTGTTTTAACACTGCTCAGTTCTGACTTGACAGGCTTCTGTAAGCAACACTTTTCATCAGTGCACGTGTATGTTTCTCTAGAATAGCAGTTCTCATCAATTTGGTTTTCCTTGGGCCCCAAAATTTTAAGAGAATAAGACATTCTCCCCACAAATAATCAGAAAAGAGACTCATTGTAGCAATGATTTTCTTATGGGTAAGGATGGATAAAAAGCTGAAAAGGCTACTCCTGCTCCCAGTAATTGTGATATGTCTTATCCTCCACCTAGTGGAGAATATGGAAATCTCTATTTTAGATGGTCCTTGAAAGGGAAGGAAATGTTGCTAAGTTTTAAACACTAACTTTAAAGAGAAGGAAACTACACCCTCCAGAAGTGTGAAGGAACATCCCACAAATGGAGATTTTAACCCGGATGATAGGTGATGGCAGACCAGAGTACCTCTGCCTTAGACTTCTTCTCGGCGGCCATCAGCTGAACCTTGTCTCTCTGTTCCTTCGGGGCAGAGCGGTACATGTCCAGCAACAGCTTCATCTCCTTCTGGCTCTCCTGTGCCTTCCTAGGATGAGGGTGGGAGAGGACAGGGAGTGGGGTCAAGAGAAAACAAAGGGCACCAGGGCAAGGGAATTTCAAACTGAGCGAAGTATTTTACAACAGTTCTATTTTACACTTTATATCACGCATCTAAAAGACAAAACTTGCACACACTATCAAGAGGCTTCTGGATATGCTCAGGAGATACAGAAAAGTAGCTGTATAAAGGAATCGTTTCTCCCTGCTGACCAAGTTCTCTAACAGAGTTAGCATATAAACACTCGTAGTCCTTATTTAACAGGCAAATTTCTGGGCCCTCACTCTTAGAAACTGATACTCAACCGGTCTGAGCTGGGATCCAGGACTGTATTTTAAATAAGTCACCCAAATGATTCTGACACCACACTTGACAAAACCCTTTGTCAAGATACCAAGAGAAAGAAAGACAAAAAGGGGGAGAGAAAAATCAAACATTTAAAATATACTGCTATTCCTAGACTTGATAGTTAAGTGATTAACCATAAGCCAAAGACAGAAACTTCACCTCTTAGTAAATTATCAAACCTCTTAACTATACTTGCATATACCAAAGAAGTTCAAACATTTTGAGGACAGTGGTCCCTCAAATCCAAACATCAATACAGGCTTAACCATGACCAATGTGAGGCAAGAAGTAACCAGAGAAGTTATTGGATAAGCAGGAAGAGAGGGGCAATGTGTGAGATCTGACAGTGCTTCACTGACCTAAAGGTCCGTCTGTCTTACTGTTTTAACGCTTATAGCTATAAACCTCCTAAAAGCCCCGACTACTGTGGCTCAGTAGGTTGAGCATCACTCCACGGACCAAAAAGTCCCGGTTCAATTCCCAGTCAGGGCACATGCCTGGGTTGCAGGCCAGGTCCCTGAATGGGGGGCAGGCAAGAGGCAACTGATTGATGTTTTATCTCACACATCGATGTCTCTCCCCATCCCTTTCTCCCTCCCTTCTCTTAAAATGACCTGATATGTATACAAACTAGTTAACTGCCAGGAAAACAGGTCAGTATTGTTCAAATTATAGTGATATATACTCTACCTGAGATAATTTAAATTATAATTAATGCCAGCAATCTGCCAGGGGTTCAACTCAGTAATTCTCATGAGTGTTACTTCAATCATGACACCCCCTCGCTTAACTTGGGTTCGTGAGCAATAAAGCCACAACCGCGGGGCTTACGGAGACCTGACCGCCAAAATGGACTGCACAGCAGCCATGCAGGTCATGCTGGCCGTTCTCCTGATCCAGAATCGATACCACATTAGCTGCACATTTAGTTACACTCAAAACAGTATAATTAACAGATAAGCCATGCCATCAACCGAAGATCTCATGCATGATGTCCTAACCTTGGCTTTTGGGTCAGAAAGTTACTCTAAGCATTGCTCTTACTTGAGTTCAATCTTCAGTTGTTTGATGATTTCTGCTTCCTTTTTCCTTCCATCATCATGCTTCCCTTTCTCTTTTTCCTTAGCAGAATCTCTCTCTTTTTCTGACTCTTTTAGTTTCTGCTTTTCTCGTTCTCTCTCCTTTTCCTTCTCCCGCTCTCTCTCTCGCTCCCTCTCTTTCTCCCTCCTTTCTCGTTCTCGCTCCTCCTCGTCCCGTTTGGACTTAATTTCATTGACTTCCTCCTGGGGTGCCTTCGCTGCAGAGGCCTGGGCAGAGGAGTCCTCAGGATCTGGTTTGACCTCTGCAGGCTCGTCCTTGGGGTCCTCAGTGCTAGACTGAGACTGTAGGAGGGCACTGCCACTGCGCAGACGTGTCTGGGGGGACAAAGAAACGGAAGAAGCACAGCACTTAGGGCAACCGCACTGCTTTCCTCACTCAAAAACAGCTTTAAAAACCGAATAGCAAGTAATACTTATTCTACTCTTCCTGGTTACCTTATTCAGGTCAGACTGGGCTTCTCTCAGCTTCCGCTTATACCTTAGGACCTCCCCTTTCAGCTGGTGATTGTGATTCTGGAGGCTACTGATGAGGTGGCGCATCTCCCGGTTTATGGGGCCTTAAACACAGCAACAGCAATGTTATTAAGAACTGTGGTAACAAAGGCACAGGGGAGAAAGCACAGAACACGTACATCAGGGACGCTAAGAAACAGGGAGACTTGCCGAAAGAAAAAGTCCTTCTCCGATGATGAAAACAAAACTGGCCAATTTGAGTTAAAAACAAACACTCAGGCTATGAACCAGAATGAAGCACAGGACTTAATTTTGGGTTCTGGAGGACTTCTGAACTCCAGTTAGTACTAACAAATCCCGGTAACTGCGTTGTGTCTTTCAAAGAAAGTATTTGCAGCAGCCAAACTGCAGGGAGGAACAAAAATAACTATACCTGCTTGTTCATTGGCAGCAAGGGTCTGCTCAAATTCTATCCTCAGCATCTCATATTCCTTGCGGACCTGGGCCAGGGTATCTTCTAGCTGGATCACTTCAGTCCTCAGCTTCTTATGAAGACTAACTTCATCTCGCTACACAGAGAAAAAAGAACCAATCAAAATTCTTATCACAATGTAAAAATATCGTCAAACTATATTATGTTCCCTAAATTTGATCTTTATGGAGCTAAGAAGATATAAAGAAAACAGCAAGAAAAGAGAGAGATACTGTGAAAAATTCCAACCCAATTAATACTTACTAAGCACCAGGTAGAAAACACTGACTTGAGAACCAGATGAATATTAAAGAAATGTTACAATTTGGTTAAACTAAACAATAAAACAAAAATAAGCATATGTAAAGAAAGATATATTAAATTTGGTTCATTTGGCAGAAATATAACCAAAGACCAACTACTATAAACATTGTCTTAAGGACTACAGGAGATACAGAAATGAACACATAAATTAAAGTTTCTGCCTGTAAAGAAAGTATTTACATAGACAGTATAAGCTACATGGCTTGTAAGCAGTGATGCAGCTCCTACCCACTGTTCTGCCCCATGCACACAGGCTCCAGCCACACTAAGCTATGTTTATATCTGCTGTTCTCACTGTTGAATGCCCTTCTCCTATTTTGATCTGCTAGTAAACTTGTATTTATCCTTAGGATTCACACTTCATTTTGGCAAGTGGAAACAAGAAGGCTCCAGAGTCAGATCTGATGCTGTCTCCCTTATCACTGCACCCGTGGGATATGCCCCTACAGCACCACACTGCATTCTGATGGATGCTGTTCTCCCCACTAGATGGGCTGTATGATTCTTGAAGACAGGATCCCCACCAGCTGGCAGAATGAAAACCTACAGCCATTCTATAAGTACTTGCTGAATGAATAAGAGATTAATCACACATGAGAGGATAAATTAAAAATTTAGGAAGCAGAAAAAGCTTACATACAGAAGACAAGGCTACTTGTTACCTCGATGAGCTCCACCTGGCGCTGGTGGGTCCCCCTGGTGCCATGGAGCAGGGTCCGAGCCTCGTCCAAGTGCGCTTTCAACTGCAGGCTCTCGTTGTAGAGGACAGAGAACTGTGACTGCATGCAGCGGTACTCCGGAGTTTCCTTCACCACTTCCTCCACTGCGCTCCGCAGCTCCACCTTGGGAGGACCCAAAGAAAAGGTCAGAAGCAGAATCTCACACCTGTGCCCTAGATGCCAGAGGGGAAATAAAATCTTAAACTCACTGATGTCCTGCACAATTGAGAGAAACTTTATGAAGATTATGGAGCAGGTCTACCAACTCCTCTGGTTATGTAAAATCCACCTTAAATTAAATCGGACCACCCCAGAGGTGGTACCTGGTACCTGTGTTCGTCCACACGAGAACTGTTTTAATTGACAAGTTTTTATTTACATTATGTGTCAATCTAGATCCAAGAATACTTAGAAAAGCCCTGTGAAATTTGCCAGATCTAGGGACAGCAACGAGCACTATGAAATTCGTCAGGATGCTTATTTTAAGAACATAGTTGAGGACCCCAGTCACTAACTTAATTCTCTTTATTAACAGTCAAAAAAAATATTTTCTACATCATATCAAAAATTGTTATGCTTCTCCTAAGCAACTATCTGTTTTAATTAGCCAAATACTTCAAATGATTTTACTCAGGTTGTTTTTGTGGTTTTTCAGGTCAAACATCTTTAGTCATATATTACCTATAAATAAATCAAATTACATGAAGACACGTGGCTGTGATGGAAAGAGAAATGGAAGAACTTCAGAATCCACTGGCTTCCGCCCCCAGAACCCAGGGAGAGAAAATTCCAATGGGGGGCAGGTTGAACACCACTGAGATCACTGACCAGTTTTCTTTCTGTTTTGGCAGCGGGCAGCTGCAGAGCCAGCCTCTGGGGCCCGCACCTGGCCACCACGGACATGTGAATGGCACGCCCTCCCATAGTGCGCACACGCTCCTGGCATATGTCTTGTGTACAGCCCAGCTGTTTTTTAGTCCTCACCCAAGGAAATGTTTATTGATTTTTAGAGAGAGAAAAAGGGGAGAGAGAGGGAGAGGGAGACAGAGACAAAGAAACATCAATTGGTTGCCTCCTATACATGCCCAGACTGGGGATCAAATCCGAAATCTAGGTAGGTGCCCTGACCTAGGATCGAACCTGCAACATTTTGGTTTATGGGATAACACCCCACCCAACTGCACCACGCAGCTAAGGCATGGCCCCATCTTTTAAATCCATTTTGGATCCTCACCCTAGTTCATCCTACTCCTCATTTTTCTCAACAATTCCTAAGTTACGGTGCCTTGATTCAGTCTATATATCCTTGTAGGTTGCTTTAAATCTTTTCAGGACGAGGCAGGATAGGAATATATAAGTGCATAAATAAACAGACAGACCAATTTTCCTTCATAAACTATAAGGGGTCACAAGTATGCACATGAGTTGGCCAGCAAAGGTTTCATTTTACTCCCTGTGAGAGATGCGTCCCCTACCTTCAGCTTCTCGTTTTGTGCCGTGACCTCATCCAAGTCTTGCCGCAGCTTCTCCAGCTCACAGTGGCGGTTCTGAGCCAACTCTTTGTTCTCCTCAAGCTCCGCATTCATCTCCTCAAACTGGAAAGAAGCAGAAAAATAGTAAAATGAGAACACAGAACAAAAGTTTTTACATCATTCCATTCCTAAATGTCTGTCTTCACTGATCCACTCTTCCAGCAAAACCCCACTTTACCCCTTGTGAACGCAGCCCTAAGTACCTAGCTGAACACTGGCGCCAGGTCCAAACACCTACCGAGAGAGCGGCCGACTCACCTTCCGCGCGTTGATGGTGATCGTGCCGCCATAGAGACTGCTCCCTGCTCCATACACTTTGTAACCTTTCGAATTCACCTACAGAGAGGACAAAGACTCTTAGTGAGAGGCCCCAAATTTCAGTCTGGTAACCAGAGTAGCTTCAAAGGAGTCCATCTGTCCCCCAGAAGTACTACCCAAGTCCATCCTTTCTGAGCAGACACCATAAAATAAGTCTAGTCTCCAGGCTATGAACAAAACAGCACTTGCCCGTTCCAGGACTTCTGCTAAGTGTCGGTTGAGTCGCTGTTCCCTCTTTCGAATTTTGTCAATATCCCACTGCAGGTCGTCAATCATGGACTCTAGGACAGACACTCGTGACTCGGCTGTCTCCACTTTACTCTGCAACTTGGAGAACTACATCCCAAAGGCAGGCATTCATAAAAATATAGCAAAAAAAAAAAAAAGAGAGTAGGTTAAAAAAATAGCTTATACTAATACCTTCTTCCCAATGCATGAGTATAAAAATGAAACTACAGGTTCTTTTAACAGTTCTGAGTAAGTTACAATCATGAAAACCATAGAAGTTTATAAGAACTTCCACACAAGGAAAAGATTACTTAAGATTCATTAATTTTTCTACCTCAAAGAAGTATCATTTCTCTAGATAGAACAAAACTACCAAAAAACCGTGTATTTTTTAAGAGACAAAAGATAACATCCTTGATTTTTTCAGATAATATGAGGCAAAAATTTAAATATACGTGTATATTTAGAAAAGACAGCCCAGCTGGTGTGGCTCAGTGGATTAAGTGCCAGCCTGTGAATGGAAAGGTCACTGGTTCGATTCCCAGTCAGGGCACATGCCTGGGTTGAAGGCCAAGTCCTTAGTTGGGAGTATGCTCTTTCTCTTCCTCTCTTTCTCCCTCCCTTCCCCTCTCTCTGAAAATAAATAAATAAATAAAATCTTTAAAAAAAAATAAAGAAAAGACAGCTATCTTTACCCTCAACTTTTCCTTCCCACATTTCCACAAATGATAACCCAAAGAGAACAAAAGGAAAGCTTCCAATTTCTTTTTTAAGCTCACCACAGGACAATCTTGAATTAGACACTATAAAGATACAAAAATCTTTGCTGTTCTGTTTATTTAGGAGCTACACACCAGCTAATACTATTTAATGCTTCAATTATAAAACTGTTACATGTGTACATTAATCTACACACATCCCTTGTATTGGTTTTTAAAACATGGCCCCAAAATTCTTTGACATCAAGAAGTGGGATCATTGCTTCCTTCTCAAGAAGCTGAGTCGACATTAGTGACTCCGTGGAAACGCCACGGAACTCTGAGGCTATGTCTGAAAGGCTCTGGAGGTCCCGCCTGGTGTTCCCAGGACACTCATCCTCTGGAAGAAGTCGGCTGCCACGTAAGCAGCCTAACCACCCTGGAACTGCCACGTCAGAGAGGCAACACGCAGGTGTCCCAGTGGACAGCTAAGGTGAGCTCCCAGACAGCAGGCAGCAGCGACAGCCAGCCACGGAGCCACCTTGGACATGAGTTCATTGAGCAAAGCAATGACTCTCTCCAGCTCCGTAAAGTTAAGTGAGATTTGGGGAAAAGTCTGGAAGAGGAAGGCTCTGTCATCTTGGTGGCAACTAGTTTCTCTTAAAGCATGACCAAAAAGTCACTATGTTTTACTGCACTCCCACTTATTTATAAGCACTGTTTTACAGTAACCCCTTTGAAGGTTCATGAGAATCCACGTGTATTAATAAACTCCCCTGGTGATTCTCATGCAACCAGCCCAGCACAGACCTCAGCCCTGAAGTTTAGGAAACAAGGGCATGATGCAGAACACACATTTGAAGTTAAACAGACCTACACCCCAGTCATAGGTCCTCCCCCTTCTGGCTGTGTGCCCTCAGACCAGTCACCAACCTCTCTGAACTTGTTTCCTCAGCAGTAAGATGGGAGCTAATATCCACAGAGGACCTAAGTGCCAAGCACTAAGTAAATGAAAACTAAGGTAGGTCAAACGTCAGCAGAATATCCCTTGAACTAAACTATTGACACAGTGATAATCAAGAGTATCAGAAGAGTCGTGTGAGGCCTGTCATCACTTGTCTCAGTCATTTTACATAAATATACAAATACCCAAATCTCAACATGGTTTGGTCATGGCACCATTCGGGTCCAAGTTTGGACTGAAAATCCGCATTCCTCAAGTCCCTAGGCCATTGATAATGCAGCAGTTCCTACTGCCCCATTCTCAGATGCATTTCTACCAACCCCTTCCTCGATGTCATTGTGCATGGTCTTTTATATTTGGGGCAATTCATTATTTGGGGGTTTGGTGTGTTTTGCACACACCGATATTTCTTCCTAAAGACTAAGAGTCTAAAATTAGTCTGTTTGAACACAAGGCATAGTCAAGGAGAAATATTCAATGATTTTCTTCCTTTTAGAATACCTAGCCTCAGATTTTGATTTCTCAGAGCTGGTTGCTTTAGCCTGTCCTGCATGCTCTTCAATATATAAAATAGGCTTTCTAGGGTAAGATGACCTGGGAAGCACTCAGGATTCTGAGTCAGCGTCTCCCGCAGGAAACTAGAAACTACCACTCTCCTTTCCGGTCAAGTACCTCCTGAGACATGGTGTGATGCTTCTCCTGAAGGAGGTCTGTCAATTCCTGTAGCCTCATATTCTCCTGCGTGAGGAAGGAATTCAGCTCCTGCACTGCCTCCTCCACTATCAGATTATCTGAGGGAGAAGAACTATAGTTTAGCATGTGTAGTGTCAAATAATAGAACTGCATATCCCACCAAAGCATTAACATGAAATCTCACTTAATTTCCCAGAAAATGTCAAGAAGTAGGATGGTTTTTATTATCTGCACAAGACAGATTAACTACCCAGAGGTTAGATGACCTACTTAAGGAAATGATCACAGAGTCAAGGTCACCTCTAACTCCCACCCCTTTCTATGGAGTCAAAATGCCTTGAGAAAACAAATGGAGAGCCCTGACTAGTGTGGGTCAGGGGGTTCAGTGTCATCCTGCAAACCGAGAGGTCACTGGTTCAATTTCCGGTCAGGGCATATGCCTGGGTTGTAGGCCAGGTCCCCAGTTGGCAGCATGCAAGAGTCAACCAATCGATGTTTCTCTCCTACATAGATGTTTCTCTCCTCTTTCTCCCTCCTTTCCCCTCTCTCTAAAAATAAATAAATAAAATATTTTCTAAAAAAGAAATGGAGAGTTTCTATAACTTTATTCAGATAAGGGAGAACTACCTCCCCAAATTGAATTTTAAAAGAGGTATCTCTAATCTGTCAGACTTCGTAGCAATAAAATTCTATTTTATAAGGTGACCAAAAACTGCTATTATTCACTAACACCAACATGAAGCATCTCTATGTTGGGAGAGAGAAGGGGACCATGGAGCAGAAATTTCCTTGTTCAAATGAGCACCCATCAAGTCCTAAAGAACAAAGAGCATAGCGTTACTGATCATATTCTGGAAAACCATGCTATGGGCACTCCTGAAGCTGAAAAACCAAAGCGCACTGTTTACAAAGAAGGTGGATAAGCTACAGAACTAATTATACCAAGTGCACAAGTTTAAAATTAGAGTCACAAATACGAAGCTCAAATCCAAATGTTAGTACCTAAATGAAACCAGATACTCTAGGGACATACACTGCCCTGCAGAGACAGTTAACAGGAAGAAAAATAGTGCCCTCTCATACCACTCCCTGGCAGCACTCAGAAACACAATACAGAATGGTTGGTCATGTAATGGTTTTTGTGGTTTTCCACCAGGACTGCCCATGAGAACCACCTGCTCAGCTTTTAAAATTAGACACTTCTCTGGGACCTATCCTGTGCCTACTAAATAAGAATCTCCACAAGCAGGACAAAACAAAAATTTAATGCAAACAGTTAAGGGATCTATAATCCAAGTTAACAACTAGTTTAGTCCTCTTAAAATGCTAAGGTATCAAGAAAAAAAGAATAAGATCTCAGTAAATATTTAGTGAATTAATAAACAAGCTGATAAGTTCAATTCTTTTGAATCAATGACCAAATTAACATGGGGAAAAAATTAACTGCCAAAATGTTAAGAGTTGATGCTACAATTCATACTATATACATCTCTATCTCTTACAAAATTCAGCTTATCAATGGCAATTGTCATTTATGTTAAGCTTTGCAACTGGTAACTTGTAATTAATTTTTTTAACTTAAACCTTAAAATGCATGCCATCAAAAGAAAAATTTTAAAGTACTGTTTAATATACTACTCATTTTAGTTCCTTTTTATTTATTTTTTTAAAGATTTCATTTATTTATTTTTAGAGAACGGAAGGGAGGGAGGGAGAAAGAGAGGGAGGGAAACATCAATGTGTGGTTGCCTCTCACACGCCCCCAACTGGGGACCTGGCCTGCAACCCAGGCATGTGCCCCGACAGGGAATTGTACTGATGACCCTTTGGTTCGCAGGCTGGCGCTCAATCTACTGAGCCACACACCAGGGCTCCTTTTAGTTCCTTTTTAAATATAATAACTATCTTCCTTGATACTCATTTATAAAGTCAAGTTTAACACTGACATAACCTTTGTATATGTCTTATTATCTGCATATAATATGTACATGGTATATACCATAAAGCATATGATATATCCATGTGGCATTTAACTAGGACTTGATAATACCACCTAACTGCTTGAGTACAACCAAGGGAGAAAAAAGGAACACACAGCTTGGTTTCCATTAGGTGACAGGGAGGATTTACAGCCATTCATTCAACATTAGCTAGGTGCCCACCAGACACAGTGGCAGACACTGGAGAGACCAAGGAGAGTGAGCCGCGGCACTGACCCAAGAGACAGGAGTTAGCTGGAACACGCAAAGAAACACAGTACATACGCACAAAGCTCTGTTTATATAATGGTATCTTTGGGAAGTAAGACAGGAGGACTGTCATAGTCCACTCTTATGTTTTCTGGTTTGTATATTTTAAAACAACCATCATCGAAATAAGAAAATACAGAAATACACAGATAGAGAAGCAAAAGAAACTCCTGCCTGCCAAATTTTCACCAATCTTTTATATGCCTCTTCTTTTAATTGTTGATAATTTATCCTCAAAGTATCCTCAAAACCAAAATTACAAAGTAATAAAATTCTAATTGCCCACCCAATGGTTCAATCTTCCATTACACTTAACATGTTTCTTTCAGAAATAAAGGGTTAAATGTCTTAATGATAATCAGAGAAATTAAAATATTACAACTAGACCAGCATTACTATTAAAAACATGAAACCAGGGCATTTAATACGATGCAACCTAACTATACAAATACTTTACAACACTGTACAAAAATAAATTTCTGCATTAATACATAATAAGCATAAATTTCTGCATAAGTATGAATAGTATCATACTTATTTCAAATATTTTTATTTTAGACACTTTCCATCCATAATATTTTGTTTTCTTTTTAAACAGAGATCACCTAACAACTCTAAAAGCTGGGCCAACTCTTTTTGAAATTATGAGATAACAGGCAAACAAAAAGCAAGAACATATTAACTGACTTTTTGAAGTCAAAACTAAGTAATCAATAAAGAAAATTTTTTAAAAATTTAATTACCAATATTTAAAATATTATCACTAATAAATCAATGGCCAATATTACACAAATACTCAGAAACAGAGCTTTTTCTTAAAGAATAAAATTAATTCTGCTACTTATATGAGTGTAAATTAACATAGAATCAAATTGGGGCTGACCAAACCTTTCCTCCACTTCCTGTAGGACTGTGGTGTAGCTCAAAATGTGTAGTAAAATAATTACGTGCCACGGTAACAACATCACCAGTAACACTGAAGATTAGGATTCCAAGCAATTTGATGAAAAATAAATACGTGATTTGTGCAAAGTACAAATCAGCACGCAAAGGTGAGTTCTTATTCCTCCCCCTCCGCTCCCGGTTCCGGCCTCACCTCCGCCGTTTAGCTTCCGGGACAGGAGCTCCACTTTCTCTCGCAGTTTATCGTAAACGGTGACAATTTGGGACACAGCTCGGCGGGAGGACTCCACACGCTCCTGCAGCTGAGATTCTATTTCTTCACTGGAACTGCTGGCCAAAGTAGCAAGGAAAGAGAAAGCTGGCTCTTGTCCTTCCCCTGAAGGGCACAGGGGGAAAGAGAAAGCCCCCCAAATTACTCAACCGGAAACATCAAAATCCATTTTTCCCCCCTCAAACGGAGAGCGTCAAAGCAAGGCTCTTCCAAAAGAAACGGCGCACTGGCAAACCCACCAGGGACACTCACCTCTGTCTCGGTCGTCCTTCCGCTCCTGATTGCTGTCCGAGTCCGGTTCGGGCTCCGGCACGACCAGGGCTTTCCGTTCCGTGAGCAGGTCCCCCAAACTCTGCTCCAGATCGTACCGTTTAAGGATGATACGGATGTTTTCATCAAACTGGAGATGAGGTGCAGTTATGAAAACACAAAAAGGCACAAATTGGGTAGTTATGAAAAACAAAAAGATACAACTGTGGAAATGAAGAGAGTGCTAAGGAGAAGGATGACAAAAATCTGAGCAAATACACACTCGGCTACCTGACTCCAGTAGCGGTTGACAATCAGCAGCGAGGCGTCGTCAGTGGCCTGCCTTCGTTCCAGCTTCTCAATGTGCTCCCGGAGCTCGTCCTCAATGGTCTGCCGCTGATCCAGCATTTCCGCCAGCTTGCGATTTTTGGTTTGCAGTGTTCGAATGTCTGAATCCTCCTGCCCCAGGAAACCAATCTTATTAGTCTCCACAATGAAGTTAGACAAATCAGCTGTTGAATTCAACAAGGCCTTAGTAGTTAATTAGTTATTTCCTATGGATAAAGCTATTCATTAAAAAAAAAACTTAACAACAAATAATTAGATAAGGAGTAGGACCAGGAGAAATAAAGGGTCTACGATGATGGGAGAGAATGACATGCAGGAATACAACAGAACCTTGACCTTGCTCGTCCCGCTGTCCCACTCCTGTGTACATCCACAAAGCTCCGTATGTGAGGCTCCACCGTCCAACAGCCATCCATCACCTGAGCACTGCCTTTCATTCCTTCAAGACTTTGGCACCTGGGTCCTTCTGAGCCCCAGTCCCTGCCTCAATAAACGTGTGTACACGTGCACGTACTCTGGCATCCTAGCTGTATTCTGAACTCCTTAACTCCAATGGTTACCTCCTCCACTGCGCTTCAGCCACGTACCTCAAAAGCCGCATCTTGCACTCTAGTCTGGAACTCTGTCACATCTGAAATCTACAATTCCAAATTCTCATTCCCTGAATAAACCCCTATCTTTCCACGTATCTCGTGCCCTTTGCAGTATGCCAGCCCTCATCTAGCGCTCCAAAATTTTGGATTCTCACCTGTCTCCTTGTCAGTCCCGTCTGTGCCCACTATCTTCCCTACTTTGACTATGCCCAAGTATATTTCTTCAAACTCCTGCCTGTCAGGCTCCTCAATTTTCTGCCCTTAATCCTTTTATTTCACCTCTGCAGAACAACCCCAATCTGAATTAACCCACAATCTGACTATTCCATTCCTGTCCCCAGTACACTGAGACTTGTAGTTAAGGTCATTAAGCCAGGGAGACTGCTGCCATTATAAAATAAATTCCTAACCTGAACAGATCTTAGAATTTCTCTAGAAATGTTTCTTTGACAAGTAAGCTATCTCCTATTCTCCAACGAGACAATATCAAACTACCAAGCCCTGCCTCCTCTCATGACACACACAGCAGATGACTTTGCTTCCCAATTTAAAGAGAAAATACAAGGCATCAGACGGAAAGCTCTTGATTCCCCATCTCCTTGACCCCTTCACACCACTCACCAACCTGTGCATACATTCTTAAAACCTCAACGTGTGCTCAGAATCCCACTCCCTTCTGTTTCTGCAAAAACATCACTCCATCGGTAATTCCACACCCCTCTCAGTATCCTTAACTTCTCTCTCTCTAACTCCTTCCCTAGGTTGGGGGGTGGGCCAGTATTCCAGGCAAAGAAACAGGATTAGAAAGGGCATTTTTACTTCGCCTAGGAATTAATGACTATTTTAAGGTAAGAGCTATTTATTAGAACACCAATTTCTTGTTTTACTTCTCTCTTCCATTTTGGTTAAAACACTCTTGATATATTAAAAGAGTCAATAGTTTCCCAATGTACCAGCTTATTAATACTGTTAATAAACTATATCTTCAACCTCTTTTCTGAGAGCTTCTTCCCCTTCCTGCTCTAACTGAAACCTGGATGAAAATACCCATTTCCCCGCAGGCTTCTCCGGTAGTCACTGTTTCTCTCCCACACCCTTTGCAGCCCTGAGTCTGCAGACAGACAGGTGTCCTCCCTGTTCCCAACTGCCACTCCCAGGCCATTACCCCACCTTCTTCCCTAAAACCTCCCTGCTTTGCAGCTCATGCCACTGGCCTGCACCACCTGCAGCCCGCCTTGCTGCACTCATCTACAGATGCCCAGGTCACTGCCCTACATCTCCCGAAGATTCAGCACCTCGATTATCATCACTCTCTGCAATACTACTCCCATCAGAGTTCTTACTGACCGCAGTTCCCACAGTGATGCTCTTCCCTATACACACTGGATCAAGTCATTGACCTCCTCTCTTCCAGTGACCTTGTCCTCTACTTCCCTCACCCACCAAACTCCCAGTTAGTCTTAGTCTTAACTGGACCTGCATGTTCTCTCTGAGCTCAGTTCCAAACACCCCATTCTCCACGATTATCACCTATTTTCCAGCTCCCACTCTCTACCTCCCTGACTCCAGCAAGTCTTCAACTCCTCCAGGTTCTCCCACCATTGGTCCTACACTTGTCAATGCCCTTCACTCCTCTCACTTCCTTAAAACCCCTTCTCTGTCAAACTTCAATTCCGAGATCGGTCATTATAATCACGCCCCTTTATAGCCTTCCTCTCCTTCATCATACTGTTTGGTACAAACCCCAATCCTGGTAACATCCAACTCTCCACCTATGCCACACAGGCCTCCATCCAGGCAGCTCGATGTGACTAGGAAAAAGAAAGCCCCATGCTGACTGCTCTCCCTTTAAACTCATGATTGCAAACTCAAGTGGGTCCTCGGTGCTGCCCAACAGCCCTACTCCACCTCTCGAGTACATTCTCTCTTCAGGACCACTACTCCATACCTTCTCCTGTCTCTTCAAACCTCCACAACTTCCTCCCCCATCCTCACTCTCAGATGAGTCTTGCTTCTGATTTCACTGGAAAAAAACAAAAACAGAAGCAATCAGAAGAAGACGTCCACATCTATCTCCCACAACCACAACTACTGGCCTATCTATATCTATCCCCTTCCTCCTCCTGTTTGCTAATGGTCTCTGGAAAACCGGACTCTGCTCTCATTAAGGCCCATTCCCCTACCAGTGCATTACATCATCAATTTTATCTTCTTTACCCAGTCATTTCAGTCAGCAGATAAACATGTTGTATCTCCTACTTAAAAAAAAATTCTTTAAAAAAACCTTCCCTCAACACTACATTTCCCTCTGGCTATTGCCCACCCCCCTTTTTGTTCTATTTTACATCAATAGTCCTCCCAAAGCATTGTCTTTAACCTCTTTCCCCTGACTCCTCTCCTCTTTTTGTAGATTCTCTTGGACTCACTGCAATCAGGCTTCCGTCATCTCTACTCCATGAACACAGCTCCAGTCAAGTCTCCAGTGAACTTTCCACTGCTAAATCTAACGCTCAGTCCTCCCCTTACTCAACCCATCAGCAGCATCTGACTGAGTCCTTGACACACTTTCTTCACTTGGCTTTTGGGGCGCCACTCACTCTGGTTCTCCCCCTACTTCTCTAGCCACTCTTTTTCTGTCTCTTCGGTTAGCCTCTCTCATCTCCTTGACATCAGAATATTGCAGAGCTCTAGGTCTCTGTTCTGAGCTCTCCTTTGTGCTCCTTCCTTAGAAGGGAGCCTCTAGTCCCATGGATTTCATTATCTACAAAATGATAATTCCCAAATGTACAGTTTTAGCCCTGATTTCTACCCAGACTGCACATCACCATATCCAATGGCCTATCCACTCAGAAGTCTAGTAAACATCTCAGACTTACAGATCCAAAATTAAACACATGATTCATCCTCCACAGCTCCCAATAATCCACTCCTCTCATACTCCTCCCTCGCTCAGTAGTGGAAACACCATACTTCCAGAATCCCATGGTCATCTTCCTGCTTTTCTCTCATATGCTTCATCCAGTCCAGCAGCGTATCTTGTCAACACTACCTCCACAGTGATCCAAACCACTGTGATCCCTCATCAAGATTATTACAACAGCCTGCTGCAGCCGACACTTTGCGGCCCCATGCCTCGTCCTGTCAGCCTGCCAGATTTCAGCACAGCTGTGGTGGACAGCTCCATTCACACTCTCAGAATTCCCACTTCAAGCAAACTTTGGAGTTGTTTGGTTTTTTGTTCCACAGTCTCAGCTGGCAACCTTGAAGTACAAAGGAGGAGTCAGTGCCTTCAAGAACAATCTTCAAACAACTGGGGCAAGAATCAGTGGACATATGCCCCAGCTCCCCACCCTTAGTGAGGTGGAGGGAGCGGGGGAAGAGGGAGAAGGAATGAGGGAATAATTTTGCTAACTGGACCCCTGCTTATAACCCTGGCTCCTCAGTCTATTCTCCAAACACAACTCAGAGAATGTTACTGTCCTGCTTAAGACCTTCCAACAGCTGCCCCCTATCTTCTGGATAAAGTCCAAACTGGTACATGTGCTCTGTGCTTCCCTTAGAGCATGTGGCTATCCCTACGAACAGCACACAACCCACTCTATTCCAACAGTCTACGCCCTTGTCAGTGCCGCCCTACAAACTGTAGTCCAGGTGCTATGCTCAGTGTCAAGTACAGTGTCTGGCAAATAACAGACTCTTAACAAATACTCATATTTACTGAATGAATAAATGTCCCTAGGATGCTAGATGTGAGACAGTGCTAAGACAAAATCACCTTCTGGCAGCAGTATGGAGTAGCTAAACCCCAGACAGACTCAGAAATGACACCTCATAACAATGTACACTGCATGCCTCATTACTCTCTCTGATCTTCACCTCATTCCAAATAAGTAACAGGTGTGGTTTTGTAAGCTATACAAATGTAAAGCACTGTAATAACATATCACCATGGCTGAGTTCCAAAATACAGGCTTGATTCTTGAACTAAACAGTGAAGCACACTATTATAGTGAGCTTCTGATGTCTACTAGACACATAACATTACTATTAGAGTTTGGTGTTCCAACAGTCTAATGAAAATGTCAGCTTCATAAGAGCAAGGACAATATCTATTTTATGCACCATTATATTCATAATATTTAGCCCAACAATAATCATTAATAGGTCAAACATATGGAGTACTTACCATGTTAAAAGTAACATTTTAGCCCTTACCAAGGTCTTTCATTTTATCCTTTCAACAACCCAATGACACAGGTACTTGTGTATATTTTGCAGACAAGGGAGACTAACAAAGCACCATGCAGCGAGAAGTGACAGAGACGAGAGTCCACTCCAGGAAGCTGGGCCTCAGTCTCTGACTCTTCACTGCTCTAATCATGATTTTGCTACATTACTTCTCAGTACCTGGCACCTAATTTTTCTTTCTTTCTTTCTTTTTTTTTAATTTATTGAGTTGATAGAGAGAGATTGAGAGGAAGGGAGAGGAAGAGATGAAGAGAGAGAAAAACACCTATTTGTTGTTCCACGTATTTATGCATTCGTTGGAATTCCCTTGCACATGCCCCGACTGGGGATGAAACCTGCAACCTTGGTGCATCGGGACGATGCTCTAGCCAACTGAGTTACCCAGTCACAACCTAATCTTTCAATGAATGAAAAATGAATGTGCAGTTTCCCACTGCTGAAGACCTATAATCAATGTGTACCAGGTTCGTCAAAATATATAAGCACCCCTTTAAAAATAAAGATCAAATGTCAGTATCTCTTCTTCAGAACAGATCACCACATCATTTCATCTACTTTTGGCTGTTCTATTTGCCTCTTCTTTTCAAATCAGTTCCTCTTACTCCAGAAGGCTTCCACAAATTCTTACTTTCAGGTTGCAACTGACGGAAGAAAAGCACTCTCCTACTACTGTTTCCACATACCGTTGAAGAGACGCCTCCGAGTTTAATTGTTTCCACTGTGGTCCCTGAATCTTCAACAGCTGTCTTCTTCTCCGGAGGCACAGAAGTGCCTGGCTCTCCAGCCACTCTTTTATTTCCAATCCCTGACATCTTGGCACAAGATGACAGCTGTTTTCCTGGAGGGAAAAAAAGACAGAAACTTAAGTAAGATATGCAAGGAGAGCAACAATAGACACCACCTATGATGTAAAAACTAGCCATTCTTCGGACTGACCTTTTAACCTAGTCCATTAATTCCACACCAAGCAACACAATCCCCAAATTCCTCTTGGAAAGAAAGAAGTAAACTGTGGATTAAGAGTCGGGGTTGAATTTACATGACTAAATATTTCTAGATAGGATGCTGGTAAGAAATAAGATAATGGGTAAAAGATGAAGAGACTGAGAAAAATGTCAGAAATCTTGTTTCCTGAAATGGAAAAACACAATATGATCAGGAGAGAGGTTAATACTGCTGCATTAGAAGAATCACTGGGCTGTAAAGAGATCTGGGAGATGTTTACTAAGTCATTAATACTGCACAAGCCATTTATCATCTCTGAGCCTGTATGTCTTTCCTAAACCAAGAATAACAACAGTAACTTATGCTTCTATGCCTTTTATAAGGAATGAGTAAGTACAGAAACAACTTAGCATAATGCCTGACATGAAGTTTGCACTCAGAAACGCTACCTCTCCTTTTTATATTCGCGGGTTTTTTTCCTATCTCCAAATGTTCTCCCCATGATTTTCTGCAACCCTAAAGAAGCCAGACCGGGGTGCAAATTCCAGTTCTATGGTTTAGGGAGCCATACTGCCTTGAAAGAGTTCTTGAGCTTCATCTTCCTCGTATGTACAATGGAGGCGAACAAATGTTCTGCCTGCCTACCTGTCTCCCGGGGTTCCCAGGCTCAAAGGAAAAGGAATGGATGCCACAGCACTCAGCTACTTTAGAAATCGGCCCTGCCATCACCCAAACTACAAACTACACACTAAGTCCAATTCAAGCTGCAGGAAAAGGGATGTCGGTGGCAGCAACCTGAGTCGGCCCACGCCTGGAAACAGAGAAGACAGTGGGGCAGGAGAAGGGCCTCAATCTCACTCGCGAGTGGCCGAGGACCCCATGCTCCTGCACGTACAAATGTAGGCCGGGAAGAAGGAGGCCCCGGAGCCGCAGAGGGTGGAGATTCCCAAGGGCCCGCAAATCTCCTCGCACCCTTGGCCGAGATCTAACCTGGCTTCTCCCAACTTGCTTCGCCCGAGAGCAGAACTCGGGGTACTTATTCACCAACGTCCACGCCGACGACCCATCTCTCAAACCTGACCCGCAGGGTAAGACAGGTCGGGGCTTCCGGGAGGCGGGGCCAGGCACAGGAAAAGGGAAAGAGGGCGTCGTTTCAACCAGCGGAGGGAAATGACGCGCGCGAGGGCGCCAAGGGACCGGAAGTAGGCGCGGTCTCTCTAGCAACACTTGGGGATGGGGGTCCCGCTGAGAACTCAAGGTGTGTCCCTGCCTCGCTGAAGCTGGAGAGAGCGCCTGCGACTTTTTTGGCTCGTTGATCTTTTATCGCTACCTGGTTTTTCTATTTAGATAAAATGCCTTGTTCTTTTGCCTGTAATTGGTCTACCTAGACCCATTCAAATTGGCGATTGGCTGATAGACCCGTCAATCTCCGAGCAAACAAAAAAAGTAGCCTCCCGCGCCTCGGGAAAATTTTACTTACTCGGAGCACCTCGAGTTGAAATGAAGACGTTTGGAGAAAATCCGAGAGATTTAATGGGTTTCAGGGCCTGTAGATTTTTCTTACAGGGAACTATATACATCCTGCCTACACATTAGAAACACTTGGGGGTGTTCTAGTGTCTCTAGAGTAGTGCCTCGACGTAGACATATTTAAAAAACGTTCCCCCAACCCCAACCTCACTCCCAACCCCCACCATCTCTCAAGAGTCTAAGGTGCAGACAGGATGGCAATTACTGCTTTTGTGCTTTTTTGGAACAAGAAAATGACCAGGGGAACGATAAAAAAAATCAATAGCTTCTGATCTCAACATAAGTCTATTTTAAGCTAATTAAGCATTGATTTTTTTTTTTTTAGTCAATTGCAAAGTGCTATTCCTCATTCAATTAAACTAAATGTTTTAATGATAAGGTAATCAACCGAACATAGCAATAAAAAGCTGTAGGTCTGCCCTAGCTGGTGTAGCTTAGTGGATTAAGCGCGGGCCTGTGAACCAAGAGATCACGGTTCAATTCCCAGTCAGGGCACATACCTGGGTTGCAGGCCAGTTCCCAGCAGGGAATGCACAGGAAGCAAACATACATTGCTACTTCTCTCCCTCTCTCCTCCCCTTCCCCTCTAAAGATAAATAAATAAAATATTTTTAAAAAAAGCTGTAGGTCTCTCAGAACTATGTAAAACTAATGACATCAGATAGCGACCTGGAGATGGAAGTGTTATATCTAAATACAGAAGGAAGGAGGGAGGGAAGGAAGGAGAAAGAAAGAAAAAGAAAGAATGAATTTAGGCCTGTATGTGGGGCGGGGGGGGGGGGGGAGATCAAACCTAATCCGTGCTAGATTTCTAATAGTGTGAAGACTTAGGTCTCTGTTCTTGCTGGGTGTTACCTGTGGATTAGTGAGAAGGTAAATAATAGGAAAACAAGCGTTTGTGGTTTCAGGTACTAGCAGACTGCCTAACCTGCAAAGAAGTGGTTCTAAGTGGACTTCACATTTTGTTAGGTAAAGCGGAAGACTGAACTGTGTTTGGGGACCCACCTGCTGAAACACACTCCATGAGATAATGACTCCAGTTCTCTGCTCTCCCTCCATTGCCTACTCTTGGCAAGCCTTGCATCCACAGAACCACTGAAGAGCAAGCAAGGGTTCTTCTAGCCTAAAGTTTGTGAACAAAAGTTTCACAAGCTATATTTGGTCAACAGATATGCTTGTTTATTTTGTACAGTATTGGCTACCTTTTGTGGTTAAAAACAAAAACTGACTTTTAAATCACCAACATTTAAAATGAAGTATTTTACATAAAAGTCCACATTATCAACTTCTCTTAAAAACATTGTAGATCTAGCAACACTGGGCTTATATTCTTGCATGGCCACATTGCCTGGAACGGAATAGTGCTTCCACTTTTATTCCTCTTTACTATAATCCCCACTGTTATCAATTTCCTTACACAAGGTGAGTTTCATTTGAGTGTCATCACCTGTGTGTTGTCTTGTGATAAATCAGTTGCTGATACTAAGTCAATATTGTTGGTTGCCTACCTAGCTTCCAGTCCCCCTCTCTCACCTCTTAACAGAGCACAACCAGGAATTTGTTCGTGTATCCATTTAGCTCCCTTCATTCTGTATGTCTTGGCAGAAACTGAATTCACTTCCAAGGATTGTGTTAATATAAATAGTAAGTCCCATTCCTCAAGCCAAAGTCCTAGTGGTAAAAATGGACAGTTTAATCAGAGTGAATGCCTGGCACAAATTATATTCTGAATGTTTTATGTGAGGCCCAAAATTGTTGCAGCCTTCTTGCTACCCAGCTTGATAATGAAGCCAACACAGAGGTGGGCAGAACTAAGAGAATTTCAGGGAAATTGATCCAGATCAATTCAGGACACCCCTGACTTCAACTCACACTTCAGAGTGTTAGAGAAGATGTTGAGAAGAGAGCAGACCTTTGTAGAACCTTTCAATTCTCACATGTAGATAACCATGTTCTCCAGGTATTCTTCCAAAAGCCCCAGTCAGCCACCTGACACCTTCCCAATAGCCTATCCTGGTCTGAAGAGGTAGTCTCACCCTACGAATCAGGAAAATAGAATAGATGAAGGGGAGGATGGCAGAGAGGATGGGGGAGAATTCTTTCATGGACCACATTCCCCACGTGCTACCAACCACCACCTGTTCACCATCTTATTCAACTGAAAAAAGAATAGCCCTGGAAAAATAAGTTAAATGACAGCATAGCGTTTGCTATGCCAAAAAAATACTTAATGTTTTATATCATTTGTCTTTGAAAGTTATCGTTGCTTGTCTCAACAACGTAACACTTTAAGTAATAACCTTTTTTAAAGAAAACACTCATAATTCAAGTGATTTTTTTTCCAAGTTAATTAATTAATATTTGTCAAAGGACCCATCTCTTGACTTGGGGCTGGTCTTCATTAACTACACAATTCTGCCACAGGGTGGCAGCAGGCGATACGCATTTCTCCCAGTTCCTTTTCTAAAGCTTTGCTCCCAAAGTGCTGTCAGTCGTATTTTTATCTCTTAACTCTTAACTCTTAGAAACCTAGACGTGTATTTAGGGTGGGCTTAATGCTCTCATAAAAGACAACGTTAAGACATCTCAGGTTTTTGTTTACCATTTTGTCTATGCTTCCTGCAAATGTTCTGCTGTAAGATTGTTGTTCTGTCTCCGTGCAGTCCAGTATTCCATGATTGGGTTATTTATACGCTAAACATAATTCTAGGAGTCCTTTATTTATCCTTATTTTTAGTCAAGCTGTATTTTATCTACCATGACATCACCTGTTAAACAGAAACATGCAGATCCCATGACCCCTGCTGTAGACTTACCAAATCAGAATCTCCAGGGAAAGCTCTCGGAAAATGCAAGGTCTTGCCTTTGTAATTATGCCCCTTATCCAGGCATGTTTGAGGAGCACTGCTCTGAGTGATGATGTCCAAGGCTGCTTGAACGTATTCTACAGACACCAGCCCCTCCCCTCACCTGCACCTTCCCACTTTACAGTAATTCACCTTTGCCACATCTTTCTCCTTCTCCTGTACACCCCTGATTCCTTCTCCCCGGACCACGTGGTCTGCTATGCTATGCCATGCTTAGCTCTTTTACTTTGTGATTTCTGGGGACTATGGTGGTGGCTTAGTTCAGGGAGCCAAAGCCAAGCCTCTCAGCTCAGAGAGTGAGGACAGGGAGTCCCAGCAGGGTCTATGGAAGGATGAGAGCTGATGGATTCACAAATCCCATTGAAGGATGAGAGTCACAAATTGTTAGAGAAGCCCCACTTTATTTAATGCTCCCCTAGAAAGTTGTGTAGTATCAATGTTAGTCATAGAACTGGTCTTTTATGTTTTATACCAAGTGACTGTGTTTAGATGACTAATATTGATATAATTTTAATTTTCATTATGCATTTGTGCTTGCTGTGCCTTCCTTATCAGAGGATGAGAATCTGGATGAGAAACCACTCTGTCTTTGTGAATTTTCTCTGGGCAGATCCACTATTTCATATTGCTGTTACTGGGTTGCTGTTTCAGAATAGCATTGCTGAAATTCTTGCAGCAGGCATTGGCATGGAGATGTGAAGCATAATTACAAAGATAAGATTTGGGATTTTCATTTCCAGCCCTGTAGCATGACTGTCCTCTAGAAAACAAACTGAAAACTAAAACTGCATTTCAGCTGAAGGGCATTTTTCAAAATGAGTAAATGTGAACTTAGGTTCTCATGGCCTCGAGGGGTGAGAGGGACAGCAGACAAAGCCCAGGGACCATCAGTGTTGAGTGCCTGCTAGAGACCCCTCCCCATAAAAGAAAACTGGAAATAACTATTCTAACATCTAGGGGACTGAAATAAGATTGTCTCTCTCAAAGCTTCATATAAAGATTTTTGTTGACTGATTAGAAATTCCAGAAGGCACTTAGAAAGAATTTCAAAGAATGCAGAGAGGTGGAGGAAGGGTCCACAAAGGCCCCAGGCAGAGCCAAATACAAATAAGAGATTGTTCCTTGTTGGAATAGTCAGGAAATAGACTCTGAGACAGAGGTTCATGCGCAAGAGGTTTGATACCTATACAGAGGGGAAGGAAGCAGGATTGGGCAGAAGGAGAGTTGGACTGTGTTGCTGTCACATCAAAGGCCCCCACAGATATCATGAGCACTAGCTCTGGAACTGGGAAACCTTTCAGAGCTGCCTGGAATTGAAGCAAGGAGGCCAGGCCGTTACCCCCTGCATCAGCCAGTCATTGGATGTGGATACTGGGTGGCATGCAAAAGGGAGCAGGTCTTGATCCAGGTGGCTTTCTCCAGCCAAGGGCAAACTCTGGAGGAGAACTCAATGGAGAGCTGTTAAGGTCCAACATTCCCAGCACCTGGGGACCCAGCTTTCGAGGGAGGTGGGGAAGATGTCGACAGCACACCAGAGCATCCCCTGGATGACCACAGGATAGAAATAACCAGTGCTGAAAGTCCTCAGGCTAGAGTTGGAAGAATGTCACTTCGAAGTCTTGCTAAATGCACAGAGGGCTGGGACTCCCACTCATGCAAATGAAGATGTGGAGACTTGCTGAAAGGTGTTCCTTCTCCCAGCACACAGGCACCCCCTTGATCCCTTCAGATGACGGTTTGTAAAAAGGTTATCGTATTTTACAGTAAAGTTATGGGCTCTGCTGTTATTCCTAAAGAGAGGAGAGTGGAAGAAGAGCCCATTTGCCAACACTTTTGGTAACCGAGTACTATGGTCCCAATGGTGCCCCCCAGCCCAAAACTCATATGTGACCCCCAGTGTAATAGTATTTAGAGATGGGGCCTGTGGCAAAAGCAAGAAATCAAAACAATCTGTAAACTTCACGAATAAAATTCCATTGAGATGTCGATATAGTGCATTACATTTATGAAATAGTTCAGGGAGAAATGAAAATGTCTGATATTTAGTCTTCACAATCTGAAACACACCCTGTCCCTCCACGTTCTCAAGTCTTCCTTCATGTTTCCATAAAGTTTCATGGTTTTCTCGTTACAAGTCTTTCACGTTACTTATCAAGTTTATATCTAGATAGAACATAGGTTTGGTTTCTATTGAGAATATGACTTTTAAAATTATATTTTCACTTGGTCATAAGTGTTATACAGGACAGCTATATATATACATATATATATGTACATGTATATATATTTTACATTTGACTTATCATCTTACTCTCTTATGCTTCTCTTGGATTCTTTTGGAGGAGGTGGGAAACAAGCATATTATCTGCAAATACTGGTATTTTCTTGCTCCTTTTCCAGTATGTATACCACTTTTAGCTTTTTCCTTATCTCATTTGTCTTGAAGATGGTGGCACTGAAGACCCCCAACCTCATGTATTCTTTTCCCACCGCAGGTATTTCCCCACAGTGCACGTTTGCAGTCCGTGCCAACCACCTTACATTTTGTCTGTCAAAGTTAGCAGCTCAGTTTGCTTGTATTGTATCACCTTTGTTTATTAATCACCATGCCCCACCTGAGTCACCTGAGCTAAATCATATCAGTCTGTTAAGCTGCAATTCAAGTCTCTATTCCATCGTTTAAGACTTTCTAGATAACATCGGAGCTCTTGTTGCTCAACCCATCCACTGTGACAGTGACGGTACTGTTAAAACTCGAAACACAATGCAAGAGGGAGGCATCCCCCAGGGAAGGCTGGCTGGCTCACTTCAAGATACTACCCTCGGTGGTATCGTGTAGGTGAAGTCGCCTTGTTTCCTGCCTCGGGGCAAACACACATAAAACCGATTACATTTTCGGGCCCCCACAGGTAATCAAGGACTAAAGAAAACACTCATTATCCAAACCTGTATGCAATACCCTAACCCAAATGCCTATTTCTTGATTATTTCAATGAGACCAGACACTTGCATTGTTTGGTATTTCATTTCTCTCCTGGTAGCTGGACTGTGCATGAAGTCACATACATAGATAACCAGAAGGATCCTTGATGAACCTGGAATCAAAACAAGCAAAATCAGAGATATTTAATATTCATAGTACCTATCCAGAAGTGCTGGCTGAAAAAGGACTCATGGACATGGACAATGGTATGGTGATTGCTGGGGAAGGGGGGTCTAAGGGGATTAATGGTAATTGGGAAAAATACAATAAAGATTAATAAAAAAAAGAAGTGTGCTTCACAATGAAAAATACATCTAACTTTATGGTGCCAAAATGAACCACCATCTCAGCATAAGTAGTGTGATCTCATTTTCATTTACAAAAATTAAACTATTATATAATTGAAATTTGCTAAGAGAATAGAACTTATATGTTCTCCCCTCTCCCCTGACACACACACACCCCCCCCACAAAACTTTGAAAAATGCAATAATCATTGTCCCAGCCCAGGGTAATGTGCTTGTTTAGTTCAACCCCTTGGAGTAAAAATTGGGGGCAATTAGGTCTCCAGACATAGCCTTCCATGCCCTTGGAATTTACAGGAGTCCCAAGAGAACCGATGTAGACAGATGAGGCCTCTTCGCCAATGAGCAATCAGAAGTGATGACACCGAACACCAAAGAACCTACATCATGCCATTTTCCCGTTGCAAGTAGGTTCCTAATTTCGGCAAACTAACATTAAGTGTTATATCAAATATTGTTCATATGAAGCTTATTTGGCTTTATTTGTATTCAATTTGTAAATATGGTTTGATTTTTATAGATAGCTATAAAAGCATAAGACATTTATGTCAAGATTATGTTTATACATTTTTAATTAACATTACAATAAAAATAATCGAAGCAAATACTAGGTGGCCCATGAGAAATTTGTTTTCCTTTAGAGGGGAAGTCTGTACATTACCTAAGCTTGAAAAATACTATTTATAACTGAACTGTATATATATATTGCCTTGTGTGGTTCATGATTATTCTTATATCAGTGTTTTTCATTGCCTAGTTTTTCAATTATTCTGAGATCAATAAATTAAAAGTGATATCAATGTAACTGACAGTATATCAATTTAAACATTTATGAACTCTAACAAATTGCACATATTATGATGTTATTCACATTCATTCTGATATATTCAGATATAAATTTCTGGTGCCCAAGGCATGTGGCCAAATCCAGTTAAAAGGAGGTCATGAATAGTAGTATATGACCAGTGCCCCCCACCAGCAATGTTTGGAATCTTACCTTATGAGCACCCCTCCCATACCTCAGAGGAAGAATAAGGCTGACTACACTGGTAACTAACGCGGTTACCGTTACCCACGGAGCTGTGAAGTCAGCTGAGACCACCTCCCGCATCCCAGCTCTTAGGAAGTCCTCTCAGCTGCTCCCACCCCCGCCCCCACCTCATCACTGCCACGATACTTCTGGCACTCAGCCAACTCTTCTCTCACCCTCAGAACCTCCAGAAATACTGACCTTGTACATACACATATTAACTATTATGAATTTGAGTTGATATGTGACTTCTCACGGGCAGCTCATTCTCATTTGAAGCTTGTTTGATCTTTACCGCAGGATGTTGGTGTTATTTCCCATCGAAGACATTTATAAAGCAGGACAGCACCTGATCTTATTTGGATCGGGTGGGAGGAAGCTCGCGTGACATCCCTTCCCTATTCTTAGTTCTGGTTAGTAACTTTTACCCTTCATAATGGATTGTCGTTACGCTTTACTAATTGAACTAAAACCTCACGTTCCAGCCCAGAAGCTGGATTCATTTGTAGCTTGTAATTGAATAATGCTGTACAAGTAATTGCATGCCAGGCTAACAGGAATTTCGAAAGTATAGTGATAAAGATACTATTACTTGAATTGTCCAAGCCACGGAACACATTTTGACACTGCACTGACATTTCAATTGTTCAGTTAACCTTGAAGACTAGTTTCTTCCAAGATGATACTGCTTCCCCTTTTTGCTTGCACTTTTTAAAATTAATAATTATGTATGTGGACACTTATAACTGACTGATGACCAGCCCTAATTAAATCAGCTTGTTGAAATGCAACCTTAACATTTAAAATAACACCACAGAGATGTGGTTTCAGGCTGCTAAATGCTAAAATATCTGAACTGAACATCTTGTTTTGTATTTTTTTATTCTTATGAAGGCTGTCCTTTTAAAATGAGTGCCAATCAATCTTTAAATTTGTAGTAAAAGTTTAAATATGTCACATCCAATACTCCAGCAATTATAATTCTTTTTTTGACATTTTGTTTTTATTTTTTATTATTAGCTTTTACAGTTATTTCCCCCTTCCATCCCTCCACCCAGTCCACCCCCACTTCCACAGTCAATTCCCACACCATTGTCCATGTCCATGGGTCTTTCATATGTGTCCCCTGACTAATCCCTTCACCTTCCTTCAAACAGTCTCCTCTCCCTCCTCCCCTCTTACTGCTGTCAGTCTGTTCTGTGATTCTGTGCCTCTGGTTCCATTTTGTTCATTCATTAATTTTATTCATTATGTTCTTCTCATAAGTGACATCAGATGGTATTTGTCTTTCTCACACTGGCTTAGACATTTTTATTTCTTTTTACTTAATTTTTTTTAGTTTTTCCAAGTATATTTTATTGATTATGCTATTACAGTTGTCCCATTTATTGCTCCCCTTTATCCCCCCTCCATCCTGCACCCCCCTCCCAGCAGCATCCCCCACCCTTAGTTCATGTCCATGGGTTGCACATATAAATTATTTGGTTTTCTCCATTTTCTGTGCTATTCTTAACCTCCTCCTGTCTATTTTGTACCTGCCATTTATGCTTCTTATTCCCTGTACCTTTTCCCAACCTCTCCCCACTGACAACCCTCCATGTGATCTCCATTTCTGTGTTTCTATTCCTGTTCTAGTTGTTTGCTTAGTTCATTTTTGTTTTTGTTTTTTAGGTTCAGTTGTTGATAGTTGTGAGTTTGTTGTCATTTTACTGTTCATAGTTTTGATCTTCTTTCTCTTAGACAAGTCCCTTTAACACTTCATATAATAAGGGCTGGGTGATGATGACCTCCTTTAACTTGACCTTATCTGGGAAGCACATTATCTGCCCTTCCATTCTAAATGATAACTTTGCTGAATAATCTTGGATATAGGTCCTTGCCCTTCATGACTTTCAATACTTCTTTCGAGCTCCTTCTTACCTGCAAGGTTTCTTTTGAAAAATCAGCTGATAGTCTTATGGACACTCCTTCATAGGTGACTATCTCCTTCTCTCTTGCTGCCTTTAAGATTCTCTCTTTATCTTTAATCTTGGGTAATTTAATTATGGTGAGTCTTGGTGTGCTCCTCCTTGGGCCCAGTTTCTTTGAGACTCTCCTGGACTTGCATGTCTATATCCTTTGCCAGATCTGGGAAGTTCTCCTTCATTATGTTTTCAAATAAGTTTTCCATTCCTTGTTCTTCCTCTTCTCCTTCTGGCACCCCTGTGATTTGGATGTTGGAACATTTAAAGTTGTTCTAGAGGTTCCTAAGCCTCTTTCATTTTTTTGAATTCTTGTTTCTTCATTCTCTTCCAGTGGGATGTTTGTTTCTTCCTTCTGTTCCAAATTATTGATTTGAGTCCTGGTTCCCTTCCCTTCACTGTTGGTTCGCTGTGTATTTTCCTTTATTTCACTTTGCAGAGCCTTCACTTCTTCCTCTATTTTTTGTCCATACTCAACCATTTCTGTGAGCATCCTGATTACCAATGTTTTGAACTCTGCATCTGATAGATTAGCTATCTCCTCTTGCTTACTTCTTTTTCTGGAGTTTTGACCTGTTCTTTCATTTGGGCCATGTTTCTTTGTCTTGGGGCAGAGCCTCAGGTATTCACCACGGCAGGGCAACCCACATCACTGGGTTATGGCACTATATGTGGGGGAAAGGTCAGAGAGGAAACAATGTCACTTGCTTGGCTCTCACCCTGCTTTCAGTCACTTCCTCCTCTTCCCACAAGCAAATTGAGCCCTTCTGGTGCTGATTCCCTGGTGGGTGGTTTTGTGTACGTTCTACGACCCCGTGGGTCTCTCCAGAAAACTGTCCTGTGAAACTGGCAGTTTCTCCCACTGCTGCAACCTCACAGGTTTTTACAGCCAGAGGTTTGAGGCTTTATTAACCCGTGCTGGAACCATGGGTTGCACAGTGTCTTGCTCCCTAGTTGTTTCTCCCAGTTTGTCTGCACGTGAATGTGGGACTGCCTGGTCCTCCAGCTGCTGCCTCACCCACACCATCGCCACCTTGCTGCATGTCCTCTCTGCCCTGGCTACCCATCTCCGCCCCTCCTACCAGTCTGGGTGAATATTTCTTTAACTCCTTGGTTGTTGGACTTGCATAGAGTTCGATTTTATGGCAGTTCTGGTTGCTTTCTATTTTAAGTTTGTTGTTGTCCTTCTCTTGGTTGTGTGAGGAAACAAAGCACATCTACCTATGTCTCCATCTTGGCCGGAAGTCAGAAATCTAATTATGTATTCAAAGAAAATAAAAGCAAGTAATTGTTGAAATATGACTATAAAATGTTTATCATAGCATTATTTACAATTTTAGAATCAACCCCAATACTTTATGGTATGTCTATAACATGGAATTCTATATAACCATTAAAGCTGCAATAAAAGCTGCATGTGTTAACATGAAATAAACTTACAATGTATTGCTAAAGGGGTAATGAGGTTACGGGAATATATGTATAGCATCCATCTTTTATAAGAAATAAAAAACTTGTAAAACCAATGCACCACCAGATTAGGACATACTCAAGTTGTTTCCTCTTTGCCTTGACTTTCTCATCTCCTATTTATTCCATTTCCAAATCAAATATTTTATTTATTAACTATTTATGTATAAACATGAAATGGATTTATTACATAAACTGAGTAGCAAGCACAAACCTAGTTATTTAAAGAGCAGGCATTGTGGCTATTGTTAAAAGACATCCCCTTCTTTTGCAAAAGAGAAGCTGAATAGAGTCTGGCTTAGGCTTTGTTAAAAGAAACTAAGGCATATCAAAATTTTTAAGAGTTTATTTGAGATAAAATCTATTTGAATTGAGCAGCTCCAAACCAGAAGGGTTTAGGAATGCTCCACCAAAAGGAGCTTACAGAGACTTTAAAAAAAAGTATTTATTTATTTTTTAGAGAAGAGAAAGAGAGGGAGAGAAACATAGATGTGTGAGAGAAACATCAATTGGCAGCCTCCCTTAAGCCCCTCACTGGGGTCCTAGCCTGCAACCCAGGCATGTCCCCAAATGGGGAATTGAAACCAGTGACCCTTTGGTTCTCAGGCCAGTGCTCAACTCCCTGAGCCACACCAGGCAAGGCCAGAGAGACTTTCATAGAGAAAAGCAGAAGCAAAGGAAGTTTAATGAGGAATGAATATACCATACTTATACTTACATAAAGCTTATTAATCTTAGCAAATATTAAACCCAGCTTGTTACTCTAACCCAATTTTTCTTTCAAAGCCAGAGTTTACATGTTAAATTTTCTTTTCTAAGTATACTTTACTAAAATCAACAAGTTCACCCTCTGTGTAAACCTAAGAAACAGTCTGACCTCAACTTCCACAGACTCAAGGACACTGATCATAAAGATCCATATCGGGACCAGCAAAAACACTGCCTGCAGGTCCACAGCCACCCCTGACCTCTGTTCTGCTTTCCTTCTCTTCCCTGCTGTAAAAGCCTCTGCCTCCACTAAGATGTTAAGTTGTAAATCTCTCAGCTAGTAATCAAAGTTTTGTCAAGCCTGCGCTTTGGTTCTCATTACAGATGTGAGATAAATAAGCTGGCATCTGACCATAAACCACAGGTGCCCAGGGAAGGGAGGAATGCTAATGCAAATGGAAAGATGGAAAGATAACACCGGAATGAAGGGCTGTGAGACTCCGCTTTCAGTCCCTGCTCCCCTTACTCCCGAAAGAAACAGAATGTACACACTTCTTTTGGGAAGTTTTCCCCTTCCTGAATTCCCAGCAACTCCCTGTAAGAATTTCTGGTTTGACCAGAGATAAGGACAGGAATCCACCCATCTACTGAAGATGCCAGTGTTTGAATAAACTTTTTTCCTTCTTGCTGGCACCTGTCTCACCAGTATGGCTTTTGTGGTGGGCAGGCTGCTGAACGTGGGTTCAGTTGCAGAAGGAAATTATGTGATTGGCTGTAACTTAAGCCTAGTTGGCTAGTTGTGATTGAGTGTCCTTAGGGGCATTATAGCCACTCCAGTCAAACAGCATCTTTGTTTAATTAATTTAACTGTTTTAGGTGAGTCCTGAGAAACATATCGTTCATGGCAGTCACTGGCCTGTATACTAAACCTCCCAAGATGAAAGTAGAACTGTTAATGGTGAACATCAATAGATGTTATACTTTGGTCCTTGAGGTTGGCTAACAAAGAATTCAGAACCAAAAACTCAAATATAAGCAAAAGTTTATTTCGAGAGTCACAGAGGTATGAGAAGTGAGCTAGCTGGGCTGCATGAACTCAGGAAACAAATTACAAAGGCAAAAGAAGGACCCTTGGAGCTTAGGAGAAAGAAAGCAAAGGTACCCACCTTGAGGGAACAGAAAGGCAAAGGCATGCTCCAGAGAGAAAGAGAGAGGGAGGGAGAGAAAGTGCACTCATTGGGTCCTTTGTCTTAAGGCAAGGGGTTTTAGCTGTTTTCTAAAGGTGGGGACTTTAGGGGCGATCTCAGTAGAATATTCATCAGCTTTCCACGTATGTCCTTTTCAGGGTTGTGGTCTCTGTTGATTGGTTGGCACTAGGGTAGGGAATCAGACATCTCTGCTGCTCCTGATGTCGGCCGTGGCATCACTTCACCTGGTTTTGCTGCTTTTCTGGGTCTGGAGCTGAAACACAACTGAGACCTAGATGTTATCTCCAGCTTGACCAAAACTTTTGTCTCTGTGGTCAACAGACCCCAGGCTTTGTTCTTACTATTATTGGATGAGAGCCAGAACTTCATTATCCTGAGGGCTTAATGCTTTGAGAGTGCTCTTGCTAGGGCTCTTATGGAATTCTCCAGTCCCTTTGTTCCTCCTCTAAGGGGTGTGCCTAGCATCTCTCCAGGGAAAGAAATGTTACGAGAGGTTTTGAACCTTGTGACCAGTGATGTAAAAGGCCAGGGGGTCTAAACCCCAAGATCAATGATATGCTAGGGGAGGAAAGGTCACCCTGGGGGCAAGGTCCCACCCTACAATACTTGTTTTCCAAGTTTTGCCCATTGCTAGGCACCTGGGGCTTTCCGCCCTGCTGAACTTCTGTAGCTGGCCTATTGTTCCTCCCCTGCTCCTGTCTGAATAACTGCCTACTATACTAAAACCTCAAAAATAACTTGCACTAAACATTCCACTTACTGCCTCTATGAAAAGAAAATTCCGAGTTTTACTTGATAGGAATATTTTATTGAGAGAGAAATAAACTGTTCCCCATCAGGGAGACTTCCAAACCAAAGGGGGTTAAGGAGCTCAGCTCTGGCCCTGGCTGGTGTTGCTCAGTTGGTTGAGTGTTGTCTTGAAAACCGAAAGGTGGTGGGTTTGAGTCCCAATCAGGGCACATGCCTGGGGTGTGCGTTCAGTCCCCAGTCAGGGCGTGTGCAAGAGGCAACTGATTGATGTTTCTCTCTAACATGTATATTTCTTTCTCTCTTTTTCCCTCCCTTCCCATCTTTCTAGAATCAATAAAAGAAAACAATATATTTTTAAAAAAGAAGCTTAGCTCTCAGTAGTTATAGCTCAGTTTGTATTTTTTTCAAATCAATTCATTAATTCTTATTCTTATTATCCTAACAGTTGGCATCATTAATATTTTAACATGAAAATTTAATGAACTATAGAAATGATCCCTGAAAGTATAGTCTTAACGAAAGCATTTAAAATTGGCCACATTTCTAAGTTACATGTACAAAAGATGTACAAATTAAAACCATTTAAAAAGTGATATCATAATTTGTACTTTGAGTGTTTTCAATCTTAGAAAGCAAAGGCAGTCTTCCCGTGTTATACATGTAGTATCTCTGGTGGGAAGAGGAGATAAACACCATGATACCTGGACTTTCTGTACTTTTCTCTGATTGTTCTGTGTGCTGTGGTGCTCTGAGGTGGGTCTGGTGAGGGTCCAGGAAACATGGGGTCAGACTCTCCAGGGTAAACCCAGTCTTTTGTACCGAGGATTCAGGCCAGCTCTGTCCCGTGACTATGAAGAGTCCTAGATGAGAAGCTGCTCCGGCAGTAACTGATGACAAATACTTAAGGTATGGGTCAGCATCTATTAAACTTAACGCTCCCCAAAACATGGCTAAACTTTCAGCTTTGCAGTTCTCAGGCTGCTGGTGCAGAAAGTATAGGGCGAGAAACTAATTTACTGTTGGTGCAGCGAAGTCAAAAGCAAGGACTTTCAGAACGAGGTGCTCCATTCTTAGAACTCGTTCCTTGGTACAGGTACCATCTGTAATGTGCACAAACTCTTCTACTTTCGGGGGGTGTATTTCTCCCAACTTTGAGGCTAAAGCACAGCAGCAGTGCCCACAAGCTGAAGTTTTCCTCTCAACACAGACATGGATGAAAGGAACCTATCTGTGTAGATCCCAGCCAAGGGCAGGGTCTCATTCTGTAGTTTATATTCTTCTCCTACCTCAACTAACTAGTGCACGAGGAGCCCTCACACTGTTGGTGATGTCTCGCTGTCTCTTCACGTAACCCACTTTAGGCTTACACTGAATCTCCATTTACCTGAGGTATCTGTGAATGTTCTCCTTGTGGTAGTTTGGGACTTCATTAACACTCACTGGCTTTTCATCTTCCAACTCACTTGACAACATCCGTAGTGTGTGGTGACTCAATACTACTATCCATTGCATCATCAACAAATATCAGTGGTTATCTTGGTGCAGGTAATGTAATAGCTGAGATAAACTCCAGGACATCTTCGCATTCTGTTTTTTACATTTCATCTGGCCTCTTTTGAGTCTCTTCTGCTTCATTCACATGAATGGTAAATGCATTTACTATTTGCTTTCCAGGAAGGAACAATGGCATGCTCCGCAGTTACAGGAAGATCCTTAAGAGGTGCAACCCATGGCGTCTTGGACCTTGGCAGCCGCGCTGCACCCCGCTGGTTCCGGGCCTTCAGTAGTGCCAGCCCCTCTCGGGTCTGGGGCTGCTGGGCGCACGACGCCTTCTCGGGATTGATGTTCTCCTGGTCCTCTTGGGGTGCCCTCTGCTGCAATGTTAGCAGCGCCTACCCCACCTCCCGGGCCGCCGAAGTGCCCACCATCACTGCTCCACAGTACGCTGCGGAATCGGCCTGCGGCGCCCGCAGCAGCGTGCACTGTGGTGCCATGGACCTGGTCGCTCGGAGGAGCGCAAGTAGCGGCTCTCCGCAGCCCGAGCCAGCCCTCCAGCTTGGGATCGCTGAGAACCCAGGAAGCTGCGAAAGGCTCTAGCTGCGCGGGGCATGGAGGGTCAGGGACACGCAGGGGACCAGGCCAGCAGCCTGCCCCCAGCTCAATTTATAAAGCATGTATGAGCAAGTACCTCGTTTTCTATTGTGCTTGGTTACTAAAACTTACATTCCATTTCATTGAATAAACTTGTTTGTAGTTGACTTGCTAGTGTTCAGGAGAACCACAGGCCCAAAAAGCTGTAATTGAACTAACGCCCAAGATACCAAGCCTTGATATAATACCTGATTTACTTGCAGTTTCAACCTCTCCCAGAAACATAATCTTAATCAACCAACCCCGAATTTCCTGGTGAAGCACCAGTAAGGTAATTTGTCACATTTGCCCTCTCCTCATCCCTTTCCCAAAGGAACAAGAGGCAATCTGCATGATAAAACCCTTGCCATTCCCTTGCACCCAAAAGTTAAGATGTTCTGCTCTAGAAATAATCCATTAAATCCAACACATTTGTTTTACTTTACTAATAACTCCCCTGCCATATCCCTCTTTCTATAAAAAGCTTCCATTTGTGCAACCCCTTGGAGTATCTCTCTGCCTGCTAGACGAGATGCTGTCCAATCTAATTGTTTAAAGCCAATTAGATCTCCAAATTTACCAAGTCGAATTTTGTTGTTTAACACTAGGTCATGCTGCAGTGTAGGTACTGACAGTTGTTTGTTTGTTTTTTTCTTTTTTGTAAAGTGCCTGATTTAAACTGTGATGGCAGAGGCACAATCTTCAAAGAAGCATCCACTTCAGTGATAGCCAGATGGAATAAACACATTTCCAGCAACAAGACTTAAAGAGCTAGGCTGCCTTGCCTCCTTCTGGGACTGAGGCTCCTTTGCTTAAGAGAGCTTCATTGATTTCAGTTAGTGACCATTTGGGCCACTTGTTTTTTTTCCCTTCTGGAGCTTTGAATTCTTACTCTTACTTTTAAGATTTAAATCACCAGAAAGGAATAAGCCCAGAAACCCTAGGTCCCATCCTCAACCCTAATAAAAGCAGAAGCCCAGGCCCACACACCCTGTCTGTCTCCCTACCAGAGAGGTTCCAGGTGTGCTGTGTAATTTTCAAGTCCTATAAATAATAAACGTTTATTTTTCAAAGTTTCCCGATGGTATTGCAAAAAAGGTGTCTTGCAATCATAATATGAACCACAAGAGCCAGTCCAACCGCAACATTGGTTATTGATAGGCTGAGATTGGCAAAAATAAAACCTTGTTTTGTTCAAGGTCAGAGTCAGTACTTTGGGGAAATGCAGACTCATGGGTGGTTATGAAGATCACTTACAATTATATACTGATGAGACAGGCCTTTTTCAGTAGCAACACCAAGAATTTAAGCAAAGAAATACAGGTTCTCAAAGTGGCCGATAAAGAATTAAAGATAGCCCTGACTAATGTGACTCAGTTGGTTGGGCATCATCTGGAAAAGCGAAAGGTGGCTGGTGAGATTCCAGGTTAGGTGGGCGGATGCCTAGGCTGCGGGTTCATCCGGGGCGCATAAGAGAAGTGACCAATCCATGTTTCTCTCTCACATAATGTGTCTCTCCCACTCTTCCTCTCTCCCCTTCCCTCTCTCTAAAAATAAAGAAATAAAATCTTATAAAAAGAAAAGAAAGAGTACCTCTTTTATTAGAGGACAATTTATACATCATAATTTATACAAAGAAAAGGGTAAACACTATTCAAATTATTCTTGATTTTTTAACAAAGAAATAAAATATTTAATTCTCAGTGTTTCTAAAATGTAAATTATAATGTACTAAATAAATATTAGTTTGACTGTTTTTTTCATTTTCCCAGAGAGTAAGAAGGTTTTCATAACTAATAGCAAGAGAGTATTTAAAGTTCTGGCCAAAAAAATGTTAAGGTCGTGGAATAATCATATGTTTTCTGGTGAGTTGTTGAAATGGTTTCATATGGTTTCAGCATGCACAACGATCATGTTTACGGCTCTGCACTACTGTGCAAGAGTGAGGCCTGCCTGTGCTTGAGAACATTTTTGACATGCTCGCACATCTGAAAAAGTTTGCTGGATATAAAATTCTGGATTCTAAGTTTTCTTCCTTTAATGATTTGAAAACCTTACTCCATTGCCTTATTGTAGCCATGATTGCTATTGAAAAAATCTAATGATAATCTGATATTTGTTCTTTTGTATTTGATCTGTTCTTCTCTGTAAGCTTTTAGACTTTTTTGCCTTTTATATTCTTAAATGTCACTAAAATGTGTTTAAAGGTGCATTTTTTGCTTACTTCTCCTCTTCGATATTTCTTTTCATCCTTTTAATTTCAAAATTTTATCTTTTATTTTTTCAATACTTTCCCTTCTTCTTCTTCTTCTTCTTCTTTTTCTTCTTCTTCTTCTTCTTCTTCTTCTTCTTCTTCTTCCTCTTCTTCTCCTTATTCTTATTATTATTCTTCTCCTTCTCCTCCTCCTCCCCCTCCCCTCCCCCCTTTCTTGGACCCTCTATTTCTGTCCTCCATAGCTTTCAGCTTTTCCTTTCCCACTTTTCTTCATTAGTAATTGCAGCCACTTTTCAGATGCCTTCCCCATGATTCTCTTCTCCCTTTGTTAGGTTCTCTCTCCTAGATGTTTTGTGTGTGAAATATGACATGAATGGAGCCATGACAAAATGGAATCAGAGCTGCCATCCCAGAGGAACTGCCTTGGCTGTCTTGCTTCTGCAACCATTGGAATGTTACAACTGGGTCAGGCCTTTGGATTGGGATGAATGAACATTGTCCTACAAACTATTGTTTGTAAAGCCTGCAGAATAGTGGACATCTTGACCACAAGGACTGATGAGTATGGACTCTATCTGAAGACAGAATAAAAACCCAATCATCTATAGCCAAGAGTAGCTCAGCTTATCAGCACCTATAGGAATTCATACTTCCTTTCATGTAATTATTCCTTTCCTTTTCTCATGAAAACTCCTTGCCTTCACCTGTAATTGGGACACCAATGGGGTTTTTGCCTAAAGCTGTGCTCCAGAATTGCAATTCTTTGATCCCAAATAAACACTTGTTGCCTCTCATTTTGGATTTTTAATTTTAGGTGACCATGTGCAAAGAACCAGAAGTTCATAATCATTCGTTTGCCATTTCCTGAGAAGAAAAGGGAAAAGTACAGAAGATAGGAGTGCAGATGATCAGGGACACAAAGGAGCAAGCAACATGGAAATGTAGAGGAAGAGTATGCCAAACAAAGGGACAGCAGGTGCAAAGGCCCTGAAGTGGGAATGAGCTTGGTGTATTTGAGAAAGGCCAGAGGGTCAGTGTGGCCGGAGTGAAATATATATGCAGCTCTGACTTGCCCCTAGTACTTCTGTCTGGTGCTGTTTGGAAGCAGCATCAGGATCCATAAATGGTATGACGTGGGCCCTGTATTCAAAAAGCCAGCCACTGGCTGATATAGACTTCAGTTTGTTAGATGCCATTTACATCATCCCAAAAGATGTCTGCGAATGAGCTCAATACTGGGCTTAATGCTGTTACAATGCCCTGTACCTCTGCATATGGGTTAGATATACTATTGGTCTTTGGCAAAAATCCAGAAGCAGTAGAAGGAGCAAGAAGTGGCACAATGTGTGTGTGTGTGGGGGGGATGGCTTTGGAGACAGGTGAAGGCTCTGTAGATGAAAAAGATATAAATTTGAATCTGAACTCTGCCACTAAATAGCTGTGTAACCTTATGCAGATTCATAACCCCTCTGATCTATTTCCTTAACTTGGAATAGTAACAGCAGTTTCCTTGTAAGGTTGTGTGAGTACTAAAATCATATGAATTCTGTGTTTTACCCAGTGCCAAGTAAATAACCACTCTGTTATTGCCAATCTAGTAGACTAGATTGACAAGCTCTGTCACTTGGACAAGATCATTCCTTTGGCTGAGCCTCAATTTTTCCATCTGTAAGATGGATATGTTATTACCTATCTGTCAAAATTGAGGGTTGGGGATGCGTACTGCTTTGGACTCAAATGAACCACCAAAGACACTCCTGGGAGAGACTGCCAGCTAACTGGAAAGAGCTACACACCTAAATCCTATACTTTGCTAGGTGATCTGGTTAGACCAAGTCTTTTTGCTTTTTAATAAATATTTACATTTTTGGCTTTTGGAGTAAGGGTTGCACTTGGCTAATTATCTTCTCAAATCATTCATTATTTGCAAGTTCAGGATAGTAATCTCTAATGTACGGGAGTGAAGTGAAAGCTAAAGGTATAAGGTGCCTGGGGTAAAGCTGGGTACGCTTGGAATTGGTGGTGGAAGTGATGTCCGCTGTTATTTTTATTATTGGCATAAACAAATTCTTCCGGCAGAGAACGGAGTAGACAGCAAGCTGGGGGCTGTGCACCGCGCCCAGACGCAATCCTTCCCCTCATTTCAACTTCCTTTTCCCTGAGCCTGCTTTTCCCTCTCTGCCCATCAGTTGGCGCCTTTTGCCGTTCCTGTTTCCCCAGGCTGGCTTTGGGGGTTGCGGTCGTCCCGCAGCTCACAGGTCATATGGAACTGCGCTGCGCGGGAGGTGGTGAGGTTTCGTTCGGCGCGTCGCCAAACCGCGCTGTGCCCGCTCCTCCGGGGCTTTAGGATACCGCAATGGCTCCCTCAGGGGATTGATTCAGCCAGACTAGGCGACACCAGAGGCGACGGCCCTCCGCGTGTGCAGGGGAAGGAGCTGACCGCCCCCACCCGGTAGGATTCCACTGCGCACGATTTTCCCAGTCCCTTTGGCATCGCAACAGGATTAGGGGTGGCCGCAGCTGGCACAGTGAGCAGCTGCTGAGGCTGGCGCAGCCAGGAAGGGCCTGAGCCCGGGATCGTGCGCTTTGGGTAGGCGGGCTCCACTGTGGCCAGCCCGGGGCTGCGGCTGCTTCTTACAAGACTGCAAGAACCTCGGAAGGGCGTCCCCCTCCGCGGCAGAGGCCGGCAAAAGCGCGGGGATGAATGAGCTTCGTGGCCAGGGCGCTTCCCCACCCTTCAACCTCTTCGGCTGCGCTGCAAGGCCGACAGGAAGGCGCCAGCCGATCGTGCGCCAGTCCAGGTAAGACGGCCCGTATTCCCGCCCGGCTTCTGCCCAGCCTGGCCGGGCTGTCTAACGGCCACCCGCAAGCAGCGAGTGTCTGCTTCACGTCCACCCCTCTGGCCTTCCGCGCACCCCCCTTAAGGCGCTGCTTCGGTGATGGGTGTCTGTGGGTGACCTCGCAGCGCGGAACCGAGAAAGGGCGACCGGGCAAGGAAAGGCGTCCCTTGGAAAGAACAGCCAAAGGGAGCTAGCGTGGCGATGAAGACCGTTAGCCTTGGCCTTGGGGAAACTGAGGCCCAAGCTCAGCAGGTACTGCCCACGGTCTGCGGCAGACGCCAGATTCCGGACTCTGGCCTTCCTCTCCCGTTTTCTTTCCACGAGGGATAAGTAGGACCACCCCAGCTGGTCTCGTCCTCTTCCTGGCCTGGGCGCGGGGGTCGCTGGTGCCGCACTGCACCCGCAGTGTTCCGGGGCGGAGAGCTCCTGCAGGCTGGGTGTGACCAGGGCATCCCCTGCTGGTCCCTTGTTCCCCGCAGGGGTCCGCAGGGCGGCTCCAGTTAACTCACTATGCAGGCCATTAACGAAACCCGTGTACGTATTTCCCCAGGAGAACTAAACCTTGTAAGGGAGAATAGCTTCTTTTAGGGGTGTATTTCTAGAGTGCACTGCACCGGGTATTTTGAAAGGTGAAAAGCGAGAGAACTAGGTGTGTCTAACACCTAACATTATTAAAATTATTAGAATTTTTTAAAAGAAAAGTTAATTACAAAACATTCAGGCAACAAAAATGTAAAGGAGAAAATAAAGATAACATAAAACTTCATCTTGTAGATTGCTGAGATTTTTCTGGATATCTTAAAACTTTCTCTGCATATACACAGTTAAACCAATAACATGGACAAAAATACTATCTTCTTTTACTTTTCATGTCTGATTACCCAGGGGGAATCAACACCTTTACCAATGTGGTTTGGCCTTTTGCATTTGTGTGGGTGAATTGACTGTTAATTCTGTTGCCCCCTTTTCAGTTGAGTTTCTGTTTGTGACTTTTAAGCATTCTTTATATATTACACGTTAAAGTATTGATTCTGTTGTTTATATTGTGCTGTCTTTCTCAGTTTCCTAATGTTTTTGTCAGTTTTTCATCTTTGGCCACATACAGGTTTACCATTTTTAGTTTCTAAAATCTTTTCTTCTTTTTCTTTATGGTTTATGCTTGAGGGCCTTGCTTGAACAGGGCCTTTCCTAACTCAAGTTACATAGATATTGTCCTGTCATTTTTTCATGTACTTGAAAGCTTTCGTTTAAAAATTTTAATGTGGAATTTATTTTAGGTTGAATTGTAGAGCGGAGAGCTAATTTACTTTTCCTGAATGGTTAACCAGTTGCGGCCCAGCTATTAAGCCTATTTCTTTTTACCCCTGACTTAAATTGTTACAATTATGATAGATTAAATTTTACATGTTTATATCTGGATTTTTGCACCTATTTCAGTATATGTTGGTGCCAGGGCACCATATTTTCAGTACTGAAGGTTTATAATAGGTTTGATGTCTGATTTGGCAGATTCTTTCTTATTACCCAGTATCATCATTTTCCTTGGTTAAAAAAATTAAGGTGTAGTTTAGTATTAAGGTATAGCTTACATGCAATAAAATGCACAATTTAAATGTATTATTTTGATGAATTTTTGTCAGACATAACCACCCTCTCGATAATATAATTATGGAGTACTACATAACTTAATGTCATCATTGCACAGCACCACGTTACTTTTCAATATATCCTTCCAATCTGGTACGTGCCACCAAAGTGAGCGTTTCCTGGAAGTTTTTATTAGTGCCAACTCCAGATGATCTTTAGAATACTTTGGTTGAAGGAACCAACCTCTCCCTGCTCCACCAAAATAAAACCATGTTTGGATTTCTACTGGGTTTTTGATCACAAGGGTCCTGGGAGTAGGGGCCCTGAATGTCTTGTCCACCCTCCCAGTGCCCAACACAGGACTCAGTATTCGTTAAATTGAACGTTTAATGATCATAAAAGTAATGCATGCTTTTTACATAGGTATAGAAAGCAAAACAGGAAACCTCCTTCCCCCATACCTTCATCTCTCCTTCACCAAATTGTACTTCTCATTAAGAGTACAATGATCATACTATGAATATTTCTCTACAATTTACATTGACATAGTTTGCATTTTCCCTGTAGAGACTTTTTACGTCTGCTCAGTTGCTATAACAAATTACTATAGACTGGGTAGCTTAAGCAGCAGAAACGTTTCTCATGATTCTGGAGGCTGGAAACCTGAGATCAGGGTGCCGCTTAGTTGGGTTCTGGTGAAGGCCTCCTTCCTGGTTTGCAGATGGGCCCTTTCCTGCTGTGTCCTCACTGGCCCCGCAGACAGCAGACAGCGGAAGCAAGCTCTCTCCAGTCTCTTTCAGAAGCACTGATCTCAGCTGGAGAGCTGCAGGGGCAGGCCCTAGTTACCTCCCAATGACCAGATTTCCAAATACCATCACACTGGGGGATCAGGGTTTTAACAGACAAATTTTGAGGAACACAAACATCCAGTTCATAAGGGAGACTCGCTAAGACTCTTTTGTCAGTATATTTAAACCTTTTTCTTTTTCATGTCCGCACATCATCCCCTCGTGTAATTATCCTAAATACTTGTTTCCTGTTGTTGCCAGGCGTTTTCTTGCCCTGCAGTTTGTTTTTCTTTCTTCCCCTCCTTTCGTTCCTGCCCCTCCTCCTCCTCCTCCTCTCTCTCTCTCTCTCTCTCTCTCTCTCTCATTATTACAGACAAAAGTGCCCTGAACATTCCTTGTCCATCTTTGGTAGCATGTGCTTGCATTTCTGCAGGGTAGATTCCTGCAAGTAGAATTTCTATGTCAAAGAGGATGTACATACAACATTTTTATTGTTATTATTATTTTTAAAATATTTTACTTATTTCTTTCCAGAGAGAGGGGAAGGGAGGGGGAAAGACAGGGAAAGAAACGTCTATGTGCGAGAGATGCATCAATCGGTTGCCTCATGCATGTCCCCAGCTAGGAACCGGCCCACAAGCCAAGCATGCACCCCAACTGGGAACCGAACCCGTGATCCTTGGTTCGCAGGCTGGCACTCAATTCACTGAGCCACACCAGCCAGGGCTACATACATTTTTATAGGTACCGCAAAGGTCACACCAACTTATACGAAGTGCCCATATGTTGAACCGGGCCACGAATTGAATTGACCTTGTTGTGTTAAATATGGAGATGTTCTGGAGAAAAAGACCTCTCTCTTCTCTTCCATTATGGAGTCTCTCCTGCTGGGAAAATATTGTTTTTCTCTAGTTATTGAAGACTTTTTAAATGTCATTCTTACAGTATGCGTGCATTTTCTGCATGTTTCTTAAATTCCTTGTATTTTAGTTGTCACCCCATTTTGTCTAGTATCTTTCATCCCATTAATTAATTCGGTGATTGATTAGAGGAAACCAATTAGTATATTGTATATGTTATTTTTACATATGAATTCTGTAAGTGCCCACATCCTGAAAGTCTGTTATCATTCTAATGTTTTTCGGTTAATTTCCTTGCATTCCCAATCTGTGCAGGGCTATTATTGCATATTGGTTGAGAACATGGGTCTGGAACCGGTCTGCCTGGGTTCAAGTTTGCCACCCACTTAAAAGCTTTGTTAACCTTGGTACAAGTTAATTTTACCTTAGTTTTTCAGGTGTAAAAGGGACTGAATAATAGTACTTCTTATAGGCTTTTTATGTGGATCAATAAGATACTTAAAACTGCCTGACACATAAAAAGTGCTTAGCAAACATTTACCAATGAGTCGATCTCTGCGTTATGTGGCCAGGCGTTTTGATACTCCCAATTTCATAGCTGAGGAGTTGAGGCCTGTAGAGGACAAACGACTCGACTGTGGTCTGTGAGGATAACAAAGGTAAATCAGACTGAACCCACTAATAAGGGATTTCTGAGTTCCCTGGGGCATAAGTCAAGGGCCATGAATAAAGCCGTGGGAGGCATCAGGAGAAAAACATGGGCTTTGACATTTGTCCTGTGTTTAAACTTCCTTCTTCCAAGTTGGTAGCTTCTTTGTCTTTTTTTTTTTTCATCTAACTGTGATTAGTTCCATTGCTATTTGAGAGTTGCTATTTTGGTCAGAAGTAATAGATGTGAGTCTAACAGAACTTGGATATGTATCTGGAGCTTAATAAGTGGTAGCTATAAATAGGTACACTCTAAAGTATAAAGTGAAAGCTTCTTTCGCTATTCAAGCCCCAGTTTGAGAGCTGAACCAAAAGGCATCAGTGGGAGGAGCAGCCACAGAAGAGTACGTGCAGTGCCCTGCAAGATGTTGGGACCATGAAAGTCTAGCAAGGATAAAATGTCCCCTCCTACCCATCCACCTCTCCCTAGCCCAGCCCTGCCTCCTGCAGCTTTCTGCCTTTGCAGAGAGAAAAAAAAAAACTAAAGCCAGGGCACCACTTCCTCCAGCTAAGACCAAACACAGGAGTGCACAAAAGTAGGTTTACAGTTGTTCTTTGTGGGCCTTCATTATTTACACATTTTTGTAGTCTACTTGCTGTACTCAAGCACACTTTGGGCTACAGTGTAAACCTCCTTTTGCCGACCCCCTGTGTGATGTTTCATGATGGTTCTATAGAATCCTTTACTTTCATCACAGAACAGAAAGAAAACATGATAAAGCTATTGATCTTTCTACTGGGAATATTATCGAATCTCCTACTACTCTCCTGGCAGTATACCTATATGGACTTGGTATTCCTATATGCACAATAGCATTAAACCCTTCATGCTACAGCTATAAAGAAAGAAAGGAAGGGAAGGAGAGAGGGAAGGAAAGAAAGAAAGGTGACAAATGAATGTCCTCAAGGATGACATTCATTTGAAGTTCATGTGAAGGGCTTCAGCACTTGAGAAAAAAGGGTTGGTATTTGTGGTTGGAGGAGATCGGGGATGGCTTTTGGAAGAGGTCCTTTTTGAGCTGACCTTTGATGGTTGTGTGAGAAGAAATGGCTCTGGAGAGACAGTTGGAACTGGATTGTGAAGAATCCTGGCGAAGAATTTGGACTTGACTCAGCAGTCGTTGGGGAACCGTGGAACAGTTCTACAGAGTAAGAGCACTGTGCTCAGACACGCGCTGCCCGGTGCGGGATGGACGCTGACGATACTGGGTGTCCAGCCTTTTGGCACCTCTGGGTCACCCTGGAAGAAGAGTTGCCTTGGGTCACACGTTAAATACACTGCAACACGTAGTCACAAAAAAACTCATAATATTTTAAGTAAATTTACGGTTTTGTGTTGGGCCGCATTCACAGCCATCCCGGGCTGCGTGCGGCCCGCGGGCTGCAGGTTGGACACCCGAACATTGCCATCGTTTGCCAGTGTCCTGTGCCTGACAGAGGGCTCTGTGGCTGTTGTCTCAGTCCACGTTCACAACACCTCTGTAAGAGATATTTTGTAGTTTTCTACTCTGCGGAGAGGCCAAGTAGGCCCAGAGAGATCAAATGATTTCTTCACACAAATGCACCCAATTAGTGAGTGTGCGGGTGTCACCGATCGTTTCAGTGCCAGGAGCTGGCCCTGCGCCTGCCTCTCTGGGACCTGTCTCCCAACCTCCAGGTTCTTGGCTCGCCCAGGAAAAACTTCAAGAGCGAGTTAGAGTGAGGACAAAGCAAGTTCTATTCAGGCAGAGAAAAGGGAAGAGGCCGGGACTGGACCACTGCTCTGAAAGAAGTGAAAGTACCGGTCCCAAGGAACAGGGGTCCGCCGCAGAGTGAGTTGCAGGCGAGGTGGGACTTTCTGTGTTTCCAAGGCTGGGAGCTGTTTCTAAGCTTCGTGGCACCAGGTTCTGACTCTGCCTCTGGTTGGGACGGGGCCTTGGTTTTCTTGACTTCTAACACAGGCAGCGTTTCTGCAAAGATAAACTCTTTCCCTTTGCCCTTTGATCATACATGGAGGTGGGGGCTCTGGTACGAGGATGTGAGGCTCCTAATTCCTCCCTCCATTTGTCGGCATTTCCCCTAATTTTTTTCTGTCCTATCTCATTGGGACCAAAACAGCTCATTCCGGAAGTCAGAAGCCTGTTGGGAGCCTGTTGCAATCAGCTGGCCTGGATGGAGGTGATGAGGGATAACCCGGGATTGGCCGTGAAGGAGGACAGGGCAACGGGAAGAGGAGGAGAGAAGAGAGACCGTGGAGGGGAAATGGCTAGGACTTGGGTAGTGACTGATAAGGGTGAGAAGCCAGAACTTACTGGTCTTTGGGACCCAGGTGCCCAGAGAGTGGTGGTGCCATTCCCAGAGGAGGGCTGACTTGGGAGACGGGGAGGGGGGGGGGGCGCAGTTCTACAGTGCGCATCTCCTGATGCTCAGCCTGGTGTTCTGCTTCCCTCTGCCTCCTGTACTCCTGTGACCCCTCAGCTTGGTTTTCAGAAGCTGCACTAAAATGTGGTTGTCCTTGTCCCTCCATTTATTCATCCTAGCCCTGTTAGGTGTTCATTTCTTGGTGTCTTTGTCCTTTATTGCCTTCCCTGACAGCTCCATCCTAGACATGGTAACACGCAAAATCTATTGGGTTGGCCAAAAAAATCCATTTTTTTTCTGTAAAATAGGACACATTTTTCATTTTCACCAATAACTTTATTGATTTGGATACTTTGAGTGTGTCGGCTCTCTCCCATGTGGTATATGACATTCATTGTTCTCAATGTCTTGATTTGATTGCTATTACCTTCAGCTGGTCTACCCTACCGTGGAACATCATCATCCAGCCAGAACTCTCTAGCCTGAAATTTCACAAACCACTTTTGACACATTTGATCAGTCACAGCACCTTCTCTACACACCATACAAATCTTTTTTTGTGTCTCAGTTGCATTTTTATCTTCCTTGAAATAGTAAAGCATAATATGCCAAAAGTGTCACTAATTTTCTTCCATCTTCAATATTAAGATAGCTACACAAAAACTCACCAATTTTGATTGTTATTTTTATTTTTTTAAAGATTCCATTTAATTATTTTTAGAGAAGGGGAGGGAAGGAGAAGGAGAGGGAGAGAAACATCGATGTGCAAGAGATACATCAATCAGTTGTCTCTGGCACGGCTCCAGCCCAGGACCAGGCCTGCAACCCAGGCATGTGCCAGACTGGGAATCAAACTGGCAACCCTTCAGTTCCCAGGCCAGCACTCAATCCACCGAGCCACACCAGTCAAGGCAGTTTTTTTTTTTTTTTTTTTTAAATGCAAGCTGATATGACAGCTGTCATAATGCAGTCTAACAAAATTGTTTTAAAGGAAATTAAAGACAACTAAGCGCTACTAGAGCCATCTTACAGCAAAAAACAAATGACCTTTTTGGCCAACCCAATCGCTTAGGCACTGCTTGTATTTTGAAGTGCGCTTACAAGGGATAGACAAGAATTTCAGTAATCACTGGGCCTTAGAATAGGGGCTGTGAAGGCAGAGTTGTTTCCAGGCTGCCTCACCAATGCCAGTCAGTAAACAACATCATTGGAGTGTGGGTCTGAGCTGGCAACATCATGGTTACTGTGGGATTCTGGGAAAAGGCCATCAGAGTGATAATGTAGACGTAGCCCTCTGCTTATCCCACCCCCACGATGACTGGGAGTGGAGAACTCCTTCCTTCAAATTATTACTTGAAAATTCTATGCCCTGGCTGGGTGGCTCAGTTGATTGGAGCTTGGTCCCATACACCAAAAATTGAGGATTTGATTTCCAGTCAGGGCACATACCTAGGTTGTGGGTTTGAGCCCTGGTCTGGGCACATACAGGAGGCAACCCACTGATGTTTATTTCTCTCTCTCTCTCAAATCAGTAAACATATCCTCAGGTAAGGATTAAAAATAAAAGAAAATTTTATGTTTTTAGGTCTGTTTTCCTAATGCCAGTTATCTTAAACCAGATAAAAAAATGAACTGAATTTTAGGTGGTATTGAACACCACGTGCCCCTGTGCAGCAACTGATTAAATCCTTTAAGAAGAACACGGTCCTGAGTGGCTACCTGACTTCATGTGGCTGGATTTTAGGCAACCTTAGCCATCTGATCATTGAGTGAAGGATCTGGTCCCCGCTCCCACGGCCCAAGGTGGGAGTGCTGGACTGTATTACTGTTCAAGATACTTTCTGCCCCTCCCTGAAGAGACCTGTATTCCCCTAATCATTGACTTCAGGGTTGGCCGTATGTCTTTTGGTACCCCCTTTCTTGCGGAAAATTACATAACTCTGCCCTGTTGCACGTAAGAGTTATTATGTGACTTGCCCTGGTCAGTGAAATGCCGGTGGACAGGGTGCGTGTAGTTTTTAAGCTGTTGCTTTGAGAGCCAGCTTGTAATTCACTATTTGTCTCTTTCCCCTCTGCCACAAAACCGGCCATGTTCAGGGAAGAGGCAGTTCCATCTGCCTGGGTCCTAGAGTGTCGATGACGTGGAGCAGAGACAGTGGACCCATAATGGACAAGTAATATGAGCAAGAATTAAATGTCAGTTTTTATAACCCCCTGGGACTTCGGGGTCATTGCTGTAGCCTGCCTTGACCCATACAGTATATAATGATAGGGAACCAGATGCCTTAAGCGTTTGAGAAATTTCCCAGACTCTGAGCAGATTGCTAGCTCCTTTCTTTTTTCCTGAGGGCTTAGAAATCTGCCTCCTGTTTTCCCTTTCTATTGAATTTTCGCCTTCCCCTTCCTCTGCTCTGTGGGGGAGTAAATTTCTCTGCCTGGTGGCTTTGGCCAGTGTATGGCGAGTGGACTTGATCTATGTCTGCCTATTTTGATCCTTGTGTAGCTGTCATCCACCAAGAGCATGCCCAGGTGGCCATTCTGCCACTTGCCTGGGAATGAAAGGTATGCACGATGTCCTGACTGTGACCTGCAGTCCGGAGCTGAATACAGCCGAGCCCTAGCTATCCACAGACCAGTGGGCAAGAAATGCATGTGAGCAATGAAGATCTGTGGCTGTTACCACCCCAGCAAGAGCTGACTGGTGTAGGCAGGGACCCTGTGTCCTCTGCCCTGACTCCCTCTCCTTTGCTCATTGTGGGCAGAATAGCATTCTCACACTATCTTCTTAAAACAGAGTACTTCTGTGTTGTTAATGATTTTATTGTTCCCAGTAGGGAAGTTGCCTGGGATTAAAGGCACTCTTTATATTAGCACTAGGTTCTTTAGTTTCTATCCCAATAAATAATGAAATCTAAGGAAAATCATCGTGCTTGCTTTATAAACATAGCTGTAAGAAAGTCCTCTCCTTCCCCTGTGTTACCTGGAACACACAAGCCTCTTTGGTACAGAAATTCTGCAGCCAGCCCTGCAAGCACACCAGGGTCCTTAGCAAGATCCTGGAAAATTAAAGCAGGAAGCCAAAGGCCTGGTGCTTTCGGGGCCTTTCCAGTCATATCTGGGTGTAAGGATGTGCCCTCAGTCCGTTTGTTCATTCAATAAATATTGGGGACTTTGCGCTCACGTGACTAGTAGTGCTGAGTATCCATGGTGATAAGACTGATAAGCTCATGTTCTGATAGGGGAGGCTGGGCAAACCAAGGCTAGCAAGGAATCTAACAAGCTACTGTTACAGATAAAATTGCTGGGAGGGCAATGATATTTATGTTAAATATGTTAAAATTGAAAATGTATTTTATGTAAATCAGTACCTTTAAGTCAAAAGGTGCAAATAGGTATCTAATGAAATGTTTTTATCTCTCCCCAGCCCCTCAGCCATCTGGTTCGCCTCTTTGGAGGCAAAGTTACCAGTCTGTTGTATATCCTCCCAAAAGTAGCTTATGTATATACAAGTACTTTTATCTATATTCCCCCCTTTTTTTACACAAATGGTAACATGCTATACATACTTCTTCTGTCTTCTTTAACTGAAGATATATCCTAAAGTTTTTCTATATCTGTCTATAGAGTTTAACATATTTTTTTCTTTTGGTAAGATCTCTTTTAAGTTCTACCCTCTTAGCAAATTTCAGTTACAGAGTACAGTGTTATCAACTGTAGCCACTGTGTTAGGCGTTGGGTCCTCAGAGCTCACTTATGACTGAAAGCTGCTGGCTTTCGGCCAACTTTTCCCTATTTGTTCGCCCCTCAGTCCCTAGCAACCACCACTCTCCCCTGTTTCTATGAGTTTGACTTTTTTTTTAAAGATTGCCCATATAAGTTATATCATGCAGTATTTGTGTTTCTTTGTCTGCCTTATTTCACTTAACTTAATGCTGTCTAGTTTCATTCATGTTGTCACAAATGGCAGGATTTTCTTCTTTTTAAAAGCTGAGTGATATTTCATTGCATAAGTGAATACCACATATTCTGTGTCCATTCACCGGCCAGTGGAAACTTAGCTTGTTTCCATGTCTTGACTGTTGTGAATAATGCTGCAGTGAACATGGGAATACAGATAATTCTTCAAAACAGTGGTTTTGTTTCCTTTGGCTATATACCCAGAAGTGGGATTACATAGCAGTTCGATTTTTAATGTCTTGAGGAGCCTCCATATTGTTTTCCGTAGTGGCTGTACCAGTTTGCATTCTAACAAATAGTATACGAGAGTCCCTTCTCTCCGTATCCTTGCTCACATTCATTATAGCCAATCTCTTTGGTAATAGACATCTCAACAGGTGTGAAGTGATATTTCGTTGTGGTTTTGATTGGCATGTTCCTGATGATTAGTGACGTTGAGCTCTTTTTCATGTACATGTCAGCATGTTTATATCATCTTTTAAAACAGAGTCTATTCAGGTCCTTTAATTATTTTTGAACAATTGGGTTGTTTTGTTTCTGCTATTGGGTGGTATGAGTTCCTTGTATAATTTGGATATTAACCTCTTGTCTAATATGTGGTTTACAAATATTTGATCCATTCCATAGGTTGTCTTTTCATTTTGTTGATGGTTTCCTTTGCTGTGCAGGATCTTTTTTGTTTGATGTAGTTCCACTTGTTTTTTCTTTTGTTTTGTTTTTTTTTGCTTTTGTCGCCAGTGCTTTTGGAGTCAAGCCCCCAAAAATTCCTGCCAAGGTGCTTATCCCCTGTATTTTCTTCTAGAAATTTGGTGGTTTCAGGTCTTACATTCAGGTCTTTAATCCATTTTGAATTGATTTTTGTGGGTGGTGTAAGACAGAGATAGTTTCATTCTTTTGCATATAGCTATCCACAAGCTATCCAGTTTTTCCAATACCATTTTTGAAGAACCTATTCTTTCCACTGTATATTTTTGACTCCTTTATCGTCAATTAATTGACCATGTATGCAGGGGTTTATTGCTGGGATGTCTATTTTGTTCCATCGGTTCGTATGTTTTTATTTTTTATTATTATTTTTAATCCTCACCTGAATATATATTTATCGATTTTAGAGAGTGAGGAAGGGAGAGAGAACAACATTGATGTGAGAGAGAAACATCTATCAGTTGCCTCCTGAATGCACCCCAACTGAGAATCAAACCCGCAGCCTAGGCATGTGCCCTCACTGGGGATCAAACCCACAACCTTTTGGTATATAGGACAATGCTCCAACCAACTGAGCCACTCAGCCAGGGCTGTATGTACAGTTTTATGCTGGTACCATACTGTTTTGATTACCGTGGCTTTGTAATACTCAGTTGGCCCTCTGTATCTATGTGTTTTGTATGTGGTTTCAACCAATCACAGGTAAAATATATTTTTTAAAAATTCCAGGAAGTTGATCCCTAAACATTACGGTGTAACAGTTATTTACATAGCATTTGCATTATATTACGTATTATAAGTAATCTAGAGATTCTTGAAGTGTGTAGGAAGATGTGGGTAGGTTATATGCAAATACTTCACCATTTTATATAAGGGATTTTGGCATCTTAGTGCTTAATATGTGCTTGCATTTTCCAAGCTGCAGGACTTATCTAGTCGACTGTATTCTGTCATGGGCAGAGAGAACAAGGGGACCCGGAAGCCTCCTGAATGACTCTGTTCCCAAGGCCAACTTAACAGGAGCGTGAGCCCAACCCAGTTTCAGTCCTTGGTTTCCACTTGTAATGATGTGGAACTGGCAAGTCCCTGGGGATGTGCAG
>CM052540.1:23478957-23556457 GCA_028533065.1 Trachops cirrhosus
TGAATTGACTTAATGAAATTGAATTAATGACTTAATGACCTGGTGATTTACTGGCACTTTGTAAGTCTAGTAACTAAGCACCTGTAGGTGTGGAGACTTGGTTGGGTGTGCCAAGGTTTCATTACTCACAGAAAGGAGAAAAGAATCCAAGAGATCATTAACAGATACAACCAAAGAGTGATGTACTGGAGAAAATACTTAGGTCTCTAGGAGTTACCCAGCCTAGAACTGGAATTTCTGGTTGGCTGTGTGCTGAGTTCTAGCCCTGGATTTTGGAAAGCCCCTTACCATTCTCTCTCTTCGCTTTCTCTAGGTTTGACTTGCACTGATCTGGGCCTAAGGTCCAGGATGGTTTGTTCCTGGGACCAGACCTGACCGGAAGTTGGCCTCATGAGCACGTCAGCCTCCCCAGCTGCCATGCTGCTCCGGAGGCTTCGGCGGCTCTCCTGGAGCAGCACTGCTGTCCAGCTCTTCATCCTCACGGTGGTGACATTTGGCCTGCTGGCCCCCTTGGCCTGTCACCGGCTTCTACACTCTTACTTCTACCTTCGCCATTGGCATCTGAACCAAATGAGCCAAGAGTTCCTGCAACAAAGCTTGAAGGAGGGGGAAGCTGCCCTTCACTACTTCGAGGAGCTGCCCTCTGCCAATGGCTCAGTGCCCATTGTCTGGCAGGCCACCCCTCGGCCCTGGCTGGTCATCACCATCGTCACGGTGGACAGGCAACCTGGCTTCCACTACGTCTTGCAGGTGGTGTCCCAGTTCCACCGGCTTCTCCAACAGTGTGGCCCTCAGTGCGAGGGGCACCAGCTCTTCCTGTGCAATGTGGAGCGCAGTGTGAGCCATCTCGATGCCAAGCTGCTGTCCAAGTATGTCCCTGTGGCCAACCGCTACGAGGGCACTGAGGACGATTACGGTGACGACCCTTCCACCAACTCTTTTGAGAAAGAGAAGCAGGACTATGTCTATTGCCTGGAGTCGTCCCTGCAGACCTACAACCCAGATTATGTCCTGATGGTAGAAGATGACGCCATTCCAGAAGAGCAGATCTTCCCAGTCTTGGAGCACCTTCTGCGGGCTCGCCTCTCTGAGCCACACCTCAGAGATGCCCTTTATCTAAAGCTCTATCATCCGGAGAGGCTCCAGCACTATATCAACCCGGAGCCCATGAGGATCCTGGAGTGGGTTGGTGTGGGCATGTTGCTGGGCCCCTTACTAACCTGGATATACATGCGGTTTGCCAGCCGTCCAGGGTTTAGCTGGCCTGTCATGCTGTTCTTCTCCCTGTACAGCATGGGCCTGGTGGAGCTGGTGGGCCGGCACTATTTCCTGGAACTGCGGCGACTGAGCCCTTCCCTGTACAGTGTGGTCCCGGCTTCACAGTGTTGCACCCCGGCCATGCTCTTTCCTGCCCCAGCGGCCCGCCGGACCCTCACCTACCTGTCCCAGGTGTACTGCCACCAGGGCTTTGGCAAGGACATGGCACTGTACTCACTGCTGAGGGCCAAGGGGGAGCGGGCCTACGTGGTGGAACCCAACCTCGTGAAACACATCGGGCTCTTCTCCAGCCTTCGGTACAACTTTCACCCCAGTCTGCTCTAGCGGGCCATGAACTGCCTCTCTGAAATTGGCTGCTTCTTAGAGATTCAAGCACTGAGCTCTATATTTCGACATGGTTGCCTGCAGATAATTCGTTGTTCAACGTTGCCGGGGATATAGGCACTAAGACTGCAGAGGAACAGACCAGTCAAGAACCTTGACGTGAACAGCGGTTGGCCACAGATCCGGACCCCTGTCCCTCCACCCAGCCACGCTGCCTCGGGCAGTCTGATCTCCCCAGCAGGGGGGCATTTAAATACCAGTTGTATTGTCCACTTGTGTTCAGCTCTGCTTCGTGACAGAGATTGTGACTGCCAAAAATATTGTGCACAGTGATTGGACTGTTTAAGGATTTTAAGGGCAGAATTGGTGAAAGGTTAGATCCTTTTGAATGGATTTCTTTTCATTGGGCAGGAGAGTGGATGTGTTTCGAATATATGTCTAAACAGGCGGGACCACGTCGATCACTTCCACCTGTTTCCTTGAGCTGGTACAATGAAAGCCAATGAAAGCCATGCCGCGCCTGGCAGCTTGGAGGCAGGCGGCCTCGCTTCTGTTACCTGCCTCCTCCCTTCTGCATCGTGGTGCACGGAGGATCCGTATGGTTCGTGAGAACTTGAAGGCACAGCAAAATTTGAATGCACCTTATGGATCATCAAAGTCAGGTTGCTTATGTTTATTAGTGATTTAGTATCGAAGATTTTGGTCATATTCTGATTATTTGAAAAGTGGACATTATAGAATGATATAGAATGGGTGAGCTTTTTACTCACTGTATATCCCTTTTCCTAACTGGCTGGCTAACCATTCACCCTCATTTTTTTTTCTTCTAGGTAGCATGGTGTTATAGAAGAAAAAAACATGGGTTGTGAAGTCAGAAGGCCTGAGCTTTTATTTCAGATCTGTCATGTCCTAGTGGTGTGAACTTGGGCAAGTCATAACCACTCTGAGTCTCAGTTTCTTCACCTGTAAAATGGGGACAGTGGGACCTACCCTTCATAGTTGACTTGTGGTTTAAATGTCAGAATGTATGCAATACACCTAATAAGTGCTCAGCCCAGAGAAGGCACTTAGCAAATTTTGATTCTTTCCTCTCCTGTAATAAGTATATAAAGCTCAAGTGTATTTTGGATAAAGATATTAATGATATTGTCTAGAGTGGGGATCCCCAGCCCCCCGGCTGTGGACCAGTACTGGTCCATGGGTTGTTAGGACCCAGGCCACATAGCAGGAAGTGAGCACCAGTGAGCAAGTGGAAGCTTCACTCACATTACTGCCTGAGCTCCGCCTCCTGTCCCTACCCCGTCCTGGTCCATGGAAAAACTCTTCCAACTGGTCCCTGGTGCCAAAAAGGTTGGCGACTGCTGGCTGAGAGTATGAGACAGAACACAGCTGGCACCCATGAAGCAGCCATTCCAGACCAGCCACTACAATAAACACTGACTTGTCATTGTGACTTCTGCAGGGCGTAAGCTCCAACCAAGCCAAAACGACTCTCATTCAAACTGGAAGTGATCTGAGGCTCCTTTTGAGCTTATTCCAAGACTGTCATCTAAAAATTACTTCTCTTGAGTGCTACAAATAACTGGCCTTTGATGACACTTACCAAACCAGTGGACAAGTCCGTTCATGAGGACACATGATTGAATAAGAGTTCAAGCACTTGTCTGTTTTGTTTCAAAGCCACATCTTCCCTTTGCTTTTACGTTTCCACAGTGAGCTTCTATTTGGGGATCCACTCGAGAACACAGAGAGAGGAGTTGGGTGGGGGGAAGGCTTTAGCACCCCATTTCACAGATGAACAGACCAAGACCCAGAGGTGTTAGACAGCTTCTCCAGGTTCACACAGCTGAACAGGACCGAAACAGCTCTTCTGACTTTCAGCTTTTTTCTTAACCGCATTCATTTTATAAATATCTGTGTAGTCAAATTCTCTCCTGTAAAATCCTATTGTAACCTGGACTGAATAATGGTTCTGTAGACTAAGGTATGAGCAATTCCTTGTGGTGTGGGTCTTGGGGAACGAGCAGGTCGCAGTGTGTGTTGTGTTGTTGTAGTGACCTGTTAGCCATCTCCCAGCAATGCCCGAAGTGATCGGAGCTAGTAGATGACTTACTGAGATGTTCAGATGCCACACTTTCATTCCTCCTCACCCAGCAACTCGTCCACTCCCATGTTGGAAAAAAGGACCGCCCTCAACCTAGCCCTTATTAGAATGTGTTGCATTAATGATTGGATCTTCTCGTGAAATTTTTTTATGGTCCCGTGAGAAGGGGCCACATGTAAGCTAGTCAGCCTCAAGATAAGGAGTCATTGCTGGTTTACATTTCTGCTCTTTCTGATTCAGTTGTCTACTGCATGCAGGCATCCCCTCCCGACTCCTTCCTTCTGGATGGCCAAGGCCACCTTGGCCTTGTCTGAGTTTTCTACCTTGTACCAAGACCTCTTCTCCCATTGATCTTAGCCAGAGTCTGCCATCCTTGGCCATTCCCTGCAGCTGAGTGCTGCCCTTTTATCTCTACTCACTTCTGGATTTCCCCCCCTTTTGTCCCTCATTCCTAGAGCCCAATTTTCATATACTGTCCTTGATTAGGACAGCTGACAGCTTCACGCCAAAGCTGAAGTCTCTTGTTTAATCCTAAGCAAGGGGACTAGAGGAGACCTCAAGTCCCCTTCCCATATCAAGGGACACAGGTTACCAGGTGGGTGAAGGTTTCTAACAGTCCTGTTCATTTTTCAAAGTTTAAATTATCGTCAGGCCTAAGAAGGTCTCATTTGTGACTGATTGTATTTGCATAGACATATCACTTAAAATAAAAGCACCCATTCCACTGAGGTATCCTGAGAAGACTTTTGTTATTCTCTTTTATTCATTTCTATGGGGCGGATTTTTGGATGGCGCATAGTATCAAGCACACACATACACACATACCCCCCACCATTGTGGAGTCCCAAAGTACTATTCAAAAGTATGGGCTGTTCACTTACAAATTGATAACTGAATTTCTTAAATGGAAGCATTTGAATTGTGCATCTTTTTTTATTATTGTATTTGTTTAAAGAAAAAATGGTGAGAATACTACCATGTAACTGGAGAATACAAGCAGGCTTTATAAAATGATAGAATTAATCTTATTTCCCTTGGATACACTTCTCACTGGGGAGAACGTATTTAATTGGGAACAATTTGGGTGGAGAGGCATTCTAATTGAAGTTGATCACTGTGGGATTTTTAGATACATTAAGATTCATTGTGAGTTGCAGTAACACATGCTATAAAATTGGGTAATTTTAAGTTACATGAACAATTTGGATATTTTGGTCCCTACTACAATGAATTTGCTGAGAAAAGCTCATTAATTGGCACTGTTTCTTCAGGTTGGATTTTTGGAAAACCCTTGGGGCTGTGTCAAAGGCAGTTGGAAATTGAATAGTGCTAATGGCCAGAAAAGGGACTTTACGTTATATTAGAGCGGTGGCTGGCAGGTCACCCCAATATTGGCTGGTTCACCATGTGAGTCATCCTCTGTGCTGAATGGGAACTTTTGGTTCACATTGGGACTCATTATCTTGACCTTTCCCTTGTGACCTACACAGAAATATGGATAAATGAACTGATTTTTTAAAAAAGCATCTATGTTCACCATTTGGAGGTAAGAACAAGATGAAAATCCAAAGGCAAATGATGACTGTATCAAAAATAAACAAGGAACAGGAGGCATAAGAATGTGGAAATGAGGTAGCGTTGCTATGTCAGAGAGATGGGAGAAGAGGACAATGATTAGAGAGAAGCAGAAAGTCACATCTGACACCTGTTCGTGTCTGTCCCAAACTCCCTTATATAATAAATCTTGTGTGCGTGTGTGTGTTTTCAGCTGTCATGAAATCCTTATAGGACCAGTGTGTGGAGAATGCAAAAGAACTAAACAATGGATAGTCAGTGTTCTGGATAAATAATTCATTACCTTGCTAGGACCTGGCTTCGTACTGCACGTAGAATAAAACTCAAACCCCTACATTACTGCCCAGGCCAGTTGTGATCTGCCCCTGCAAACTCTCTGGACTCCATGTCTTACCATGCCCATTATCACTCCCCAGGCTCTAAACACACCCACTTTCTTTCAGTCCTTGTACTTGCTTCATTGGTTCTTACTGTAAGGCCTTTCCCTGAACTCAGTTTTAAACGGCCCCCGCCCCAAAGACTTGCCATTTATCTGAAGCAGTCTTCCCCCTTTCCTACTCCCAAGCCCATTTATCAGATTACCCAGTTTGAGTCCCTTCAAAGCTCCTGCTGTTACCTGATTCCCTTATTTATTATTTTGGGTTTTTTCACCTCCGTCTCCTGCCACAGGATATAAGGTCCACAATATCAAGGGCCTTCCGTGTTTTATGTCATTCATCCCCAGATCCTAGAGTGATACCTGACACATAGTAGGAAACGATAAGAAAGGAAAGATTTACAGTGGAACTGTTACCGAGCGTAAGTGGTTCACCGCTTGGGGTGCTGTATTCAAGAATAAGACTTCAGGGGGGTTGGCTGGGGTGGGGGGAAAATGCAGACAAATGTAATTGAACAATGATAAAATAATTTAAAAAAAATAAGACTTCACTGTGGCAAAGTGGTTTTATTGCAGCAAGTAAAGGAGATGAGATTTCATATTCCAAGCTCAGCCTCCTGCAAAGGAGCCTCAGCCAGTGTTTATACACACACACTGTTTGGTCAATTACATGTTGATTTCTTCTGCAGTTGGGTACTTTCATTTGTTGAATTCCTATGAGCTCATCCTGTTTACTGCTGCATCTGGGAAATGCTGTGCTGTGTTTTAACATTGTGCAAGAAATAACATTTAGAACTGCAAGACATTGAGACCCCTATCCTGTCTAACAGAACCGCCCACCAAAAGGAATACTGGAGAAAGAAAGGGGACTAGGGAAGAATAAAGGTGAGGAACAGGGTTGGTTCTGATTTTCAATTTGACCCTGTAAAAGAAGTTTTCTTCATGCATTCCCGATTGAATGGCAAGTGCAAAAAGGAACTTCCTACATCACCACATGGCTCCTTTTTCCTTTGTTGTTATTGCAGTTTTGTGTTCAGTGGGTGGGGGTGGGGGTGGGCCCTGTGTGTTACTCTCAGAGGAAGGCTGGGTTTCCTCCTTCAGCTGCAGCAGCTGCATCTTCCTGGGAATCATCTGGACGTGACCACCACCTACGATTGGCTCCACAGCCTGATCTGGCACTTTTGGGTCGAGGGGCTGGAGAGTGAAGGAAGGATCACCACATTGTACCCGTGAACTCTTCTCAAGTTACATGGGTGATACAGTTTAAACCTGACCGTGCAGTTCTGAGTGCTAGGGGTAGCCTTTGGCAAAACATTCTACGATTTAACAAATCAAAGAGGTGCCTTGACTATTGCTTTGGCCCAGTTGAGCATCATCCCCCAAAGCAACAGGTGGCCGGCTAGATTGTCTGTCAGGGCACATCGTGCCTGGGTTGTGGGCCAGGTTCCCCAGTCAGGGCACGTGCGAGAGCCAACCGATGGATGTTTCTCCCTTCCCCTATAAAAATAAATCTTTTTAAAAAATAATAAGAGGTAAACATTCACAGAAACTGGCTGGGCAGAGCAGGGACCTGTTTTAAGGATCATTTTTCTGTTATATGACATTTGGTGTCTGATTTTTATTAGTGTAGCTTTGTTTAAATGTGAACAAGTTGAGTCCTCTGCAAAATGCCTGCGCTGGCATGTGCTGGCAACACGTTAGACAAAGAATGTGCCCCACCCCAGTTTGTTTTTATCTGGAAAACAATGTAAGTCTTGGCATTGCTGGGACCTGGGACCTGGGACCTGTTACTTATATTCAGCAGCCCATACTTTTAAAACACAAGTCAACAAGTCTGTAGATTTCCTTCTTGCAATATGTTTGGGCAGTTCCTCTTGTCCTTCTCAACCCTTTTCAGCTCTGACACATCCAGAATCCATGGTCAGCTGGGGTTCAGCAAAAGAAGCTTGGCTTTTGTCTAGCTCCCCCTCCAATGAGGTTTATGGTAAAGAAGGCAGGGTCTCATCTTGGAATCTACACATGGAGTAGTCTTCCTCATTTGTACAAGTACAAAATAAAACAAGCATCTAAATTTAAAAAGACCTGGCTGGTGTGGCTCAGTGGATTGAGCACCAGACTGCGAAGCAAAGGGTTGCCAGTTCGATTCCCAGTCAGGGCATATGCTTGGGTTGCAGGCCAGGTCCCCAGTAGGAGGCGTGTGAGAGGCAACCACACATTGATGTTTCTCTCCCTCTCTTTCTCCCTCCCTCCCTTCCCCCTCTCTAAAAGTAAATAAATAAAATCTTTAGGAAAAAATAAATTTTAAAAGTTATTTTTAAAAATAGTGTGTGTCTTACTGAAAATCATAATTTGTGTGTTTTTCTGCAAGGAACTACATCAAACAAATCATACATAAATCTAAATTCAGTGGTTTATCCCTATCTTAATAAATGCCTAAATCATATTAGCAATATTCAGGGGACTCAAGCTTTTTTAAAAAATCTAGTTGAGCTATTACCTAAAATGCCATAATAGGCAGAAACATACTTCCATATTTGAACAAAATGCTTTGAAGAGATTAGAATCACATTATCTGCCGCTTTACCAGTTAACAGCAGAGAAAGAAAACTCAGCCAAATTAACCCCTTATTGTCACACTTAAACATTAATTCTCTCCCTACAGAAGACACTGAAATTCACAATTGCATGTCAGGAATCCTCTAGACAAACATTTCTGATCTACAAAAGGCACCAGGCATGATGTCCCACATATCAATTTACACTTACTGTGTGCCCGCTGGGTGACTGGTGCTGTGCTGAGAGCTGGAGACGCCAAGGTGAGTGAACACAGACGTGCTTTCTTCTGTAAACAAAGGGCTGCCTCAGCAAGCCTGACAGCCTTCAGTAACTAAAAGTAATCACGTGGATGTTTTGATCATCAAAAAAAAAAAGAATCCCAACTAAGCAAGTTATGGCAGGAAGTCACGTCCTAAGGCCTATATGACAGATGAATCTCTACTGTGACAGGCTCTGCCCATTGCTTTTGTGCATCTAGAATGACATAAAATGTCACAGTGATCTCTTCTTCAGACCTTGGAACAGGGCGAGACCACTCCAACATTTTGCATTATTATCTTTTACCCACATACCGTAGTAAACTCTGTATGTGAAATGTTAACTGTCCTGCACCCACCAATGTAAAAGTATATCTCTATTTTACTTTTTACCCAATCCTAAAGATTTCCCCCCTTCTGAATCTGCCACCAATGGATTTCATGTAACGTTTCTTATGTCTTCTCCTCTGATTCTAATGTATAAAATCAATGGCAAAACTGCTGTTTCCTGGATCATTAACTCAACCATTTCAGACTTTGCTTCTGGGACTGGCCTCCAAACCCTTGGCTCAGAATAAACTCTTCAAACCATTCTTTAGGTTTGCAATTTCTTTCCTCAGCACTTCCTTCTAGGACCTTGGTGTCTAGGGGAGGAGTTAGTACAGTGAGGTAAGTCTTGGGGTGGCAGGGTCACAGCGTGTCATCTATAACTTGCCCCAAAGTACCAGAACTCTAAGCTGCCCCAACTTTCTCAACCCCTCTGCGACTTCTTGCAGAGGACAACATGGCCCCCCAAAGAAGCCTCCAGCTAACAAAGGAATGACTGACACATTTACTTACAGAAACGGGTGGGGGTGGATGGGGAATTAGCCTGTCCCAGCTGGAGGGAGATAAAGAGGGTACGTTGGCTCTTGGAGCAGGTGCTCTGGGAAAAAGGGACAGCTTTTGATGCAAGAGGAAGGTCCAGAACATTATCTTTGCACTTATTAAAGGTTATTTCTTTTTCTTGCATTTCCAGGACAGCAAGCCTCTTAATGTCATGTTTTCTAATCTAAATTAGGAAAAAAAGATGTGACATCTTTTTATGAAACTCAATTTAAAACATTTATTTGGAAAAAAAATGACCTCCAGAGAATTTAGCTTGCCCAAGGATGACACAGCTTGTTGACAGCCACTTGCCATATTTTTCTCAGTAAAGAAGCAAGAAAGGCCAAACCCAAAGTACTTTTTCTCCATCCATCCCATCTGCTGACAAGCCTGTGGTCCTCAAATGCAGAGACCTTGTGGCTCACACTTGTCCTCTCTCCTTCCAGGTGAGTCTCATTCCCTAAGACTTTCCTGCTAGTTCATTGTCCTTCCCGAGTCTTGCAGCCTTTGGGTTTCTTGTGTGAAGTCTGGTTCTTACCATGGCTCAGGCTCATCGGCTTTACGACCGACTGCTAGTCAGAACCAGTGTTAGGGAGCTCTTGTCTTTTTCACAGGGTGCCTGTAGCTCCCCCATCACGGCTTGGGAAGGAGCGCCCTTCTCTGAACTCTGAAAAATTCCTAACTGAGGGCCACAGTATTTCTTCTGCTGAGTCTCAGCAGTGTTTCCACGTGGACCCCCAACCCGGAAGAGACTCATCCTTATGTTTTAAAATTAGTTGGTTTTAACCAATCCATATTGAAACAGTGTTGGCCAAAGCCCTCAGTCTGGCTCAAAGGCAAGTGGTGCAAGCTGCTGCTCCGTAACAGTGGGATATTTTGTACTTCACAGGCACTGTTCATAACGCTTCAACTACTCTAGCCCTTGCCTTCGTTCATTCCCCGGTACAAATGAATGAAGCTGAAGAGCCCGATGATAAAAGAAAGGCCTGAGTTTTTAGCAAATGTAATGTTGAACTGATTAGAAAGCATTCATGAGCTAATAGTTTCTAACCACTTGCCAATATGAAAATGGGATAGTTTGGTTTATATATTACATGAGGGAAAATTCTGATTTTGCTTGCCAAGGTGGGACAGCTCGAATGAAAAGAAAAAAATGATGCTATCAGTCTATTTCTCTAAAAGAGATATTTGGAGTGCCTTTTAACATTCTCATGTAATCAGGAAAGTACGCTGTGCATTTTGCAGGGTAGTTCCAGTGCAGGAGATGGTTGTAGCGGTTGTAGCCTTCAGGGACATCCAGCTGCGAGAACAGCCAGTCTCCCAAGGCATCAAGGATAATCGTGTTTAATATTCTAACAGAAAGCCTGGGGAAGGCAGTTCCAATGATGTGATCAAGGACTCAGACCTTGTCTGTCCTTCTCTTCTGCCATCTTTTGCCACCTGGTGGTAACTGCAGCTTCAAATACAAGCCCTAACAGAGCTGTGTTCAAAGCAGGAAGGAAGGAATGAGGGAGAAAGCTTTTTCCTAGGGAAGTTTCGCCCCGCCCCGGAAGAACAATTTCAGGAAGTCTCCCTGCTGACCTCTCCTTATGTCTCTTGAGGGACTTTAATCTCAGGCACAGGGAAATGGGATAAGCCTGATCACAATTTGTTCACTGCGGCTGGGTGGGGGCCTATCTTCCTCGACCTCAGGGGCTGTCTGCTCACCCCCCAAACAAGCTGAGGGCCTTGGTTAGCCAGGCAGAAGATGTAGGCGAACAGGCAAAATGTGAACAGTGACTGCCCTGTCTCCGGGGAAGTCATCAAGATTTTAAATATTTTCCCACTTTTTATGATATTTAGAAATGGAAGCAGCATATAGATGTTTATGTTATTTAGATTAGATTTATTGAACCATATAGTCATACAGCCAGGTCATAAGAGCCTTTTGAAAAGATAGAGCGGCAGATGAACTGTTTTGGAGTGTCAAAGGACTTTGGGAGGCTTAGCTCGTCAGATTTCTAGGGACCCATGAGATGCCATTTTCTTTCTGATACAATAGGATCGCTGAGCGAGCGAACATGAAGCATCATGGAAACAGTAAGATTCTTGTTGCCAGTTTCAAGGAAGTGCAGGTAATAAAACCCAACTTGGAAAGGGGAATAACTAGTTAACAAGTGAAGATTGTGATTTCTACCTATTATTTTCTTTCTTCACAAGTTTATTGTGAAAAACGTGGCGGTATTCTTGTGCAGTAACATCCTCTTAAAGGAGGGGAAACAGTTCTGTTCAAAACAACTCACTGGGTTCTGACAAGTAACAAAGAAAACACGAGGCTGAGATTTCAGAAGGGAAATAAACTGAGTGCAGACAAGTCATGCAATTAAACATTTTAACCGAGAAACAGAGTGATTTCCAAACTCACAGGTAGACGGGAGGCTTGGTACTTAAACCATAACCTCCAGTTAGCATCAATCGTCGTGTGCCAGTAAGCCATATGCCTGTTAAGGGGTTAATGTCCAAAAACACATAACGAACTCGTATAATTCAACAGAAAAAAAAAATCCAGTTTTTAAAATCTGCAGAGGATACGAATAAATGATTTTCTGATGAAGACATACAAATGTCCAACTGGTACATGAAAAAGTGCTCAGCATCGATAATCACCAGGGAAATGCAAATGAAAACCACAAAGATCTATCACCTCACACCTGTTAAATAGTTATTATAAAAAAAAGACAAGGATAAATGCTGGTGAAGATGCAGAGAAAAGGGAACGCTTGTACACTTTTGGTACAGCTACTATGGAAAACACTTGGAGTTTCCTCAGAGAATTAAAAATAGAATTGCCACAGGAATTCCACAGGAATTAAAAACAGAACCTCAAAGAAATATCCGCACTCCCACATTCACTGCAGCATTATTCATAGCAGTCAAGACATGGAAGCAATCTCAATGTCCATCAACAGGTGAATAAAGAAAATAGGCTGTATTTATACAATGGAATATTAGTCAGCCTTTAAAAAGGAGGAGATCGGACTTCTGGCCAAGATGGGGTCATGGCAGACATACTTTGCCTCCTCACACAACCAAAAGAAGGACAACAACAAATTCAAAACCTAAAAATAACCAGAATTGTCAGGAAATCATACTGTATGGAAGTCTGACAACCAAGGAGTTAAAGAAGAAATATTCATCCAGACTGGTAGGAGGGGCGGAGGTGGGCAGCTGGGTGCAGAAGACTCCAGGAAAGGCAGCAGCTAGAGGCCTGGGGCAGGAGAGGTGGTGGCTGGCTGAGTGGGAGGTCCTACATTCACATGTGGATAAACCGGGAGGAACAACTGGGAAGTGAGACAGACTGTACAACCCAGGGTTCCAGTGCAGGGAAATAAAGCCTCAAAGACTCTGACTGAAAACACCTGTGGGGGCTGAGGCTACAGCGGGAGAAACTCCCAGGCTCATAGGAGAGTTCATTGGAGAGACCCATGGGGGTCCTAGAACGTACACAAACCCACCCACATGGGAATCAGCACCAGAAGGGCTGGATTTGCTTGTGGGAAGTGGGGGAAGTGACTGAAAACCGGCAGAAAGCAGAGCAAGTGCCATTGTTCTCTCTCCAACCCCTCCCCCACATACAGCATCACAACACAGCGATGTGGGTTACCCCGCCCTAGTGAACAGCTAAGGCTCTGCCCCTTACTATGTAACAGGCACACCAAGAGAAAAAATATGGCCCAAATGAAAGAACAGATCAAAGTTCCAAAAAAAATACAGCTAAGTGAAGAAGAGGTAGCCAGCTTATGAGATGCACAGTTCAAAACACTGGTAATCATGATCCTCACAGAAATGGTTGAGTATGGTCACAAAATAGAGGAAAAAGTGAAAGCTATTAAAAGTGAAATAAAGGAATGTGTACAGGGAACCAACAGTGAAGGGAAGGAAACCAGGACTCAAATCAGCGGTTTGGAGCAGAAGGAAGAAATAAACATTCAACTAGAACAGAATGAAGAAATGAAAATTCAAAGAAATGAGGAGAGGCTTAGGAACCTCTGGGACAACTTTAAATGTTCCAAAGTCCAAATCATATGGGTGCTAGAAGGAGAAGAGGAAGAGCAAGAAATGGAAAACTTATTTGAACAAATAATGAAGAAGAACTTAGGAAATATACTTCTATGAAGTTCAGGAAGCTCAGAGAGTCCCAAAGAAGTTGGACCCAAGGAACCACACACTAAGGCACATCATAATTACATTACCCAAGATGAAAGATAAGGAGAGAATCTTAAAAGCTGCAAGAGAAAATGAGACAGTTACCTACAAAAGAGTTCCCATAAGTCTATCAGCTGATTTCTCAAAAGAAACCTTGCAGGTAAGAAAGAGCTAGAAAGAAGTATTCAAAGTCATGAAAGGCAAGGACCTACATCCAAGATTACTCTATCCAGCAAAGCTATCATCTAGAATGGAAGGGCAGATCAAGTGCTCCCAGATAAGGTCAAGTTAAAGGAGCTCATCATCATCAAGCCCTTATTATATGAAATGTTAAAGGGGCTTATCCAAGAAAAAGAAGATGATCAAAACTATGAATAGTAAAATAACAACAAACTCACAACTATCAACAACTGAACCTAAAAAACAAAAACAAAAACAAACTAAGCAAGCAACTAGAACAGGAACAGAATCACAGAAATAGAGATCACAGGGAGGGTTATCAGTGGGGAGAGAGAGGGGAGAGAATGGCAGGAAAGGTACAGGGATTAAGAAGCATAAATGGTAGGTACAAATTAGATAGGGGGAGGTTAAGAACAGTATGGGAAATGGAGAAACCGAAGAACTTATACGTACGACCCATGGACGTGAACTAAGGTGGGGGAATGATGGTGGGGGGTGGTACAGGGCAGAGGGAAATAAAGGGGAGAAATAAATGGGACAACTATAATAACATAATCAATTAAATATATTTAAAAAATAAAAAGTAGGAAATGTTGCCACTTCTGACAACAAAGATGAATCTAGAGTACATTGTGCTAAGTGAAATAAGCTAAACATAGACAAACACTACATAATACTACTTATATAAGAATCTAAAATAGATTCACAGAATAGAGAGTGGTGGGTCCTAGCGGCTTGTGGAAGTGGGCAAACTGAAGGGTATTAGTCAAAATGCACAAAATTTTAGTTATATAAGTAAGTCCTAGAGACACATTGTACAGCATACAACCTATAGTTAACAATACTGCATTGCAGTGATTTTCAAGGGGTGTGCTATAAGAATTTTTAAAACATGTAATACCTGACTACTTAGTCAGGGGCACTGACCTCTTTTCCTTTAGATTGTCAAATAAAAAATGACAACAGCCAACGCAATAGTAGCTGTCTGATGTGAATGAATCAAAATTATACTTATTTTTTTCAGGTCAGCAAAAAATGTTCTTTGTTGTGCCACAGAATTTTAATAATTAGCTTATGTGTGCCACAAGGTGAAAAAGGTTGAAAATTGCTGCTCTATTATATAGTTTAAAATTTGCTAATGTCTTATGTTAAATGTTATTTTCCCACACAAAAAGTAATAATGATGAAAGAGAGTGGGAGGAACTTTGGGAGGTGACAAATATGTTTTTGGTATATATTGTGATGGTTTCATGGGCATATACTTATCCCTAAACTCATCAAGTGGTAGGCATTAAATATGTACAGCTTTTGTATATCAAAAAAAATGTCGTGAGCAAGGGAGCGTCCCTGAACGTAGTGACTCACACATTTGAGTCTTTCCACATGCTAGGTTTATTGGGGCAGGCCTCCACAATAAGCCGACAGAGTCACACACAGGTTACACCAAAGGTGAGGAGCTGGTTACACCCAGACGAGCAGAGCAAGAATCTGGCGATGACTCCCGGTCACTGGCGGCGTCCGCCAATGGAAAGGCGAGCGTCAGTCTTAAGCCAGGCGGCTGCAGTGGCAGCGGGCGGCCGGTGGAGTGAAGATCCGGCAGGGCTCCAAACGTGACCGTGCTACAGCCAGACCACAGCATGGGGTGGTCGGAGCTCTGAGTCCTTGTAGCCGACCAGGAATGTAGGGTACATTCCAAATGGGTGTTCGGATGGAGTCCTCATCCAAGTGTCCACATTTGTGGTTTGGGGTGTCCTGGGTTCCTTCAAAGGGTGTTCCTGTTACACCCCATTACTTCAGTCTTTACATAGCGATTTACATGACTGTCATGGCTGACAGTGACTCCATATTGAACTGTGAAAGGTGTCCAAAAAATGCTCTCTGCTTGTGCTCTATACAATAAATACGAGTTAAATGGGGGAAAAATGTCCATATTTCCCTTCATTTGGATGTCACACAAACTTTGAGACTCCATCTTAACTTTTTATGTGAGGCCCTCAGAGATAATCTTAGGCCTCCTTATGTAAGAGTGTGCAAATGGAAACATTAACAGAGCATAAAAATATACGAGACAAAAAGAAGGGAATCAATCCAAGAATCAAAGAAAAATCTGCCTATAAAAGGTTGCTGCAATACAGATTACTATAACAAATAACTTTTAGAAAAATTTCTAAATCAAGTTTTTGCAAGATTCGAGGTCCTCTCGAAACATGTAGTATGCAATAATAATGAACAATTAATAAACAGATAAAAATATTTAAATATGTGTTGGTTGTGGTAAGTTAGGTAAGTATTTATGCCTGGGTCCCAAATTTCTGAACCCTGTTGTCCTGTCAGCTCCTTTCAAAGGCCATGCCCTAGAGTATGTGTACAAGTGACCAATTATGGCAAAAGTCATCCCCCAATCCTGATCTCATCTAATCCTGTGAGTTGGGCTAGACCATGTGACTTGTGCCTAGATGAAGTCTTGTCCTGATGGGGGACTTCACTCTGGTTCTTGATTAGTCTGCTGAGTGGAGGAAGCAAATTTTTCAGCTGAGAGGAGGACCCAAACTCCCCCTACACTACCAGATGCACAGTAGCAAAGAGAGAAGTAATTCAATAGGAAGCATCTAAAAAGTGAGATCCCCAACACCAAGAGGCAGGGGGCATTTATCTTAACTCAGTTCAACTTAAGCTGTGTCCTTCCCAGAAATACTACCTAATTCTTTTCAGGTATCAGAGGAAAAGCCTTGAGCTCCCCCTAGTGGACAGAGCATGTGGCCTGCACTTCCCCATCCGGTGCTCCGGTTAGGCTTACTGGGACCTCACTTCCCTTCTTAAGAAGAGGTGTTGGAGAGGCACTTACTCCCTCAGAGGTGTGCAACCCTCTGCCCAGGATGGCTATGAAGACGGCCCAACACAAAATCGTACATTTACTTAAAACCTTTTTTTGCTTATCAGTTTTTGTTAGTGTTTGTGTATTTAATGTGTGCCCCAAGACAACTCTTCCTCTTCCAGAGGTGCCAAAAGGTCGGACACCCCCGCTAGAGCCTACCTCTCTTACCACATTTTATGCTTTGTTACAGCCCAGCTCTCCCCTGCCTGTGTGATCCAGAAACAAACCAGAATATATCACCCCCTCTGAATGCCACTTTAATTTTGAGCTAAAGGCACCCAAAAAATAGCAGATGGAACAAAGGGCACTCTGACCTTCCTTTTTATTCCTGGAAGCAGGAGATGAAACTCCCATGTGATAGATGTCCCCCCTAGACCAGGAAGAAAGAAAAATTCTTATCTCTAGAGCAGAAGATGAGGCTTCGAGTCATCTGCATAAACAAACCCTGTTAAACTAACCCTTATCGTCCCAGTCACTTTTCCATTAACTGTCCTAACCCCAGTCCCTTTGTCTTATCGTGTTTCACAACTTATTGCTTCTGGCCAACTCTATTTGTGTGGCTCGTCAGGTTTTCACTTTCCTGTCCCAGTGGTTCTGACTCCATTGCTCTAGAGAGGGATGAGCATTCAGGTTTTTAATGTGCTGCCTAAGTTGGGAATCACTGCAATACCAAAAAAATGTAAATAAAATTGAAAAAAAAATACCCTAATACTATCACTCAGATATAACCACCCTTGTTAATATTTTGGTGACTTTCTCTTTTCGTGGAAACACAAACCCAATGTTACAAAAGTAGCATACAAGTTGTGATATAACTTGGTGTCTTTTTATCCATCCCCCCTTAAGCCTCTGTGCCTTTTTGTGTATGGCACATATGTACAGTTTAATGCCTTTAAGGGTCCCATTGTATGAGTGTAATACAATCACTTGAAACATTTCCTACTAATGGATGTTTGTATATTGTTGAACATTTTCTGTTACAACCAGCACTGCAGTGAGCACCCTGCATACACTTTGATACCAGCAGGCTTGTTCTGTCTCTGCTAATTATTCTTCCAGCTGGACTGATGTTCCGTTACACTATTCTCTCCTCACCTAAATTAACAAAGAAAAGAGAGGAAGGAGGGAAAGAGGGGGAAAAGGAAAGAACGAAGGAAGAAGAAAAGGGAGGAAGGAGGGAAGGAAGAAAGGAAGGAAGGGGAAAAAGACATGAAAGATAAGTTTAAGAAACAAAAAATCTGGCTTTCTTATATACTTCCTCCGCTTGTCTTAGAGATGACACATGTTGGAATGATGCCCTTTTCCACGCTGACTTCCAAGGATGCCAGTGTATGTGGGGAACAGAGCCAAGTCCCATTTTCTGGTTCCCCCGGGCCCATTTTCTGTAGCCTAAGGATGAACATTCAGGAGGCAAGTCAGGCATTCTCCAGAGGCCGGTTCTCCAGCAATGAGTGTTGTCCATTAGCCACAAGAGGTCACTAGGGGATAAAAGACCACTGAGTGTTCAAACAAACTTCCTGGCTGAACACACTCGAGTTCAGCGTGTTTGTTGGCGAGAGCAGGAATCACAGTGATCTCATGGGATAAACCAATGTCACAGTCACTCCTACAAGTTATTGTATTCAACTGGCTGAGATATTTTAAAAATAAGTTTATTCTTATTTTTAATCCTCACCAGAGGACATGCTTATTGATTTTAGAGAAAGGGGAAAGAAGGGAGGGTGAGAGGGAGAGGAGCATCGATGTGAGAGAGAAACAGTTGCCTCTCGCAGGCGCCCTGACTGGGGGCCGAACCGCAACCCAGGCATGTGCTCTGACCGGGGATCGAAACGGCAGCCTCTCAGCTTACAGGACGATGTTCCAACTAACTGAGCCACATAGGCCAGGGCTCACCTGGCTAATATTTTGTTTAGAATTTTTCCATCTATGTTCACTAAAGAGATTGGCTATAATTTTTCTCTTTCATACCCTCTTTTCAGGTCTGATTTCAAGCTTATGGTAATCTCATACAAAATTGGGCGGTGTCTCCTCTTTCTTGTACTCTGGACTAGCATTAAGTAAAACCAGAACCATTTGTTCCATAATTAAAACAAACCAATAAAAGTGGGTGTTCTTACGCTTTTCCCTGTGGTAAGACCCACTTCAGTTTTTAACTCTTTTATAGTTATTCTTGTTTCTTCTTGAGTCCATTTTGTTAGTAACATTACTCCAGTAATTGTCCATTTCTGCTAGGTTTTCAAATATATGGGCAAGAAGTTTCTTAATATCCTTGTCCCCGTTTTAGTACCTTTCTTTTATTACTAATATTGATAAAGAAACGCAGAAGGCAAAAATAAATGATCTTGGCACAGGGTTTGTCATTTTATTCAGTTTTTTCAAAGAATCAGCTTTTACCTCAACTTTGTTTCTACTCATAGCTTTAGGTTTATTCTGTTTTTCGGCTTGAGTAACAAAATGCAAACCTGGCCAGCTGAGCAATTTGACAATATGAGAAGATGAAATTAAACTCATTGTTCGGAAGCAGTACAATACAAGTATTCTTAGTTCTCAGATCAAAACTTGTCTGCACAATTCCTAATGAGCACAGTCTGTGATGGGATTTCACTGGACAATGGCCAGAGTGAGTTGGACGGACCTGTGTGTGATGATGGCCCTCAGGCAAGTTGGATGGCATCACACCAAAGCACGTTCGTGCTATTCGCTCAGAACTGTTCCAGCAAGAAAGGTGGAGGACTGGGTGGTAATGGGCCCATTCTGTGTACCTCTGATGTCATCAGACTGGATGGAGGGACTGCATATTCTTCAGTAAGTCCTCTCTCAATCTTTTTTTCAGATGATCTTCTGATCGATAATTAGGAGACCTGAGCCCAAGTTTATACTCCATTGTTGTGCAATAATTTACGATGTAGTTTAAACAATCAGATAGGTGTGGGACAGCGCCTCCCAGAAGCCAAGGAAAATCCAGGTAACTTCCACAATTTTAAGCTTCCAGTAGTATATTTGACATGAAGAAAGAGCAAAACCAGAGTTCCAAAACTGGAATAATTTGAATACATACACTTAGCAAATTAATCATTTGAAATAACACATAAAGTAATAACTATGCATAATTCATTGGGCCATAATATCTAAACTGAATTTGAGGCTTTTCTATTTATTTTTTATTTTTCAATTACAGTTTACATTCGGTATTATTTTATATTAGTTGCAAGTGTACAGCATAGTGGTTAGACACTCAGATACTTTACAAAGTGTTCCTCCTGATAGTTCCCCCAATAAGGGGTTAACATCCGTTTATAAAGACCTTGTATATACCTGAACACCAAAAAGACACGCAATCCAGTTAAGAAATGGGCAGAGGACCTGAATAGATCCTTTTCCAAAGGACATACAAATGGCCAATAGTCATATGAAAAGATGCTCAATGTCACTAATAATCAGAGAAATGCAAAATAAAAGCACAATAAGCTATCACTTCACACCTGCCAGAATGGCTATTATCAAAAAATCAACAAATAACAAGGGTGGGCAAGGATGTGGAGAAAAGAGAACCCTCATTCATTGCTGGTGGGAATGCAGATTGGTGCAGCAACTATGGAAAACTATGTGGTGAGTCCTCAAAGAAATAAAAATGTAACTGCCATATGACCCAGTGATTCCATTTCTCAGTATGTATCTGAAGAAACCCAAACTCTAATTTGAAAGATTATATGTACCCCTATGTTCACTGCAGTGTTACATACAATAGCCAAGTCACGGAGGCTTTCCTTTAATGTGAAGTTCAGACCCTCCAGGCTCGCTGGCATTGGTCCTGGAGAACGTTACAGAATCAGTTGGGATGGGCCTGAATAGAGAAGATCATTTAACCATTGCTCATCAGGGAACCACAGGTAGGGAAGCCAAAACAAAAATCATTTTATTTCATTTTAATTGGGTGTCTGAAATGCCAAAAACCTGTAGTCTGTATGTTAATAGCCAAGTAGTTCTAGCCCTGGCTAGACTTCCTCCTTGGCCAAGATAAAAATATCACTGATACGTACCCAATTTAAAGCAGAGCTATTCCTGGCTTTAAGCAAACATGTGGGGTTGATTTCTACAACCTAGCTGAACGTCTCTGACAAAATAACTTAGGGTTCAGAACTGTCCACACCTGCTGCCCTCACCTTTCTTCCTGGCAATGATTAGTTAACAGGGCCACCGTCTCTCCTGACCATGTCTAGCTCAAGAAAATAAGGTTTTATCATCTGGGTATAAAGGGGTGTTAGTCCGCTGTTAATTCTCCTTCGGTGTTTCCTATTTCTGTCCTATTCCCACAGTCACAGAGCAGAGGGAGACAAGAAAACAAGCCAGGAAAGGCTCGGCCGAGCCATCCTCCGTTACACACAGAAAACACACCCCTGAAGCTCTGTCTCAGAGCAGGAAATAACTCCACTCCTACCTGCGATCAGTGTGTCCGCGTGTGCATTCTTCTCCGACAATCTCAGAGAAAGCGATTACCTTTCTTTAAATTCAGTGACAAGGGGACTTGTCTCTCTTGTGGCCTCACCACACAACCCTGGGATACATTGTACTGAAAAGAGAAACCAAAGTTGTGATGTGGTAGCAAAGTGCCTTTTCGGGAGCATGGGGTATGTTAGAGGAGGTCTCAGGGCTTCCTAGTGCCTCACCTCCAGCAGAGTAATTGGTTCTTTCCATTAGCCCAGCCGGCTGATTTGTCTGGAGTCACAAAGATTGAGCAGTGAGTTGGGCCTACTGCCTCACCTTGTAGAGTAAAAACAACTCAGACTTCTAAGGGCAATTTGTGAGGGAGAAAATGAGGAGAAATGGGAGAGGAGGAAGAGAAGTAGAGTCGGCCCCAGTGAGTGGAACACCCCATCTGGCACCTGGTGGGGGGTTTCAGAGGACTTTTAAGAATAGGGGTGACTGCTCTGGCTGGGTGACTCAGCTGGTTGGAGCATCGTCCCGATACACCAAGCTAGTGGGTTTGATCCCTGGCCAAGGCACATGCAAAAAGCAACCGATGAACACAGAAATAAGTGACACAACACATCTCTCTCTCAAAAAAGAAAAAAATCTATCAATAAAAAATTTTTAAAAAAAGGAATAGGGATGACTAATGCTTGATTTCAAATTGTTCTTTGGTCACCATGTAACTCCCCTCTCTCACTACAAACCTTTAGCTACGTCTGCTGTTAAATCTGTTAAACAAGGAGGCCATTAGACTGATGTGGGTCTAGGGGCATTGTGGCTTACGCAGGCAACCCCCCAAATCTAAGCCTGTAAGTGCCTCAAGCTTATGAAATCAAAGCCTAAGGACAACAATCACACACAGCCAACGAGATTTTAAGCTATAACCAACCCATACCTTCGTTGCTTCTCTGTAAAAGTTTTCCACCCAGCTCCCTTAGATGGAGTTCTTCTAACCACTTGGTCGTGTTCAAATAAATTCTCAAAACTTTAATATGCCTCAGCTTATCTTTTAACACGACAAGAAGGTTCTGTGCAAAGTGAACCTGTTTGTGTTTGGTCTTTTATGGACATCTAATGAAGGAGTTGTTTCCCACCTAGATTGCCGTGGTGGGGACAGGCTGGCGTGCTGAGCCTGGGGGTGACTGTGTGCTCGACTGAACCGATTCAGGGCAATAGGAAGCTCTGAGCCAGAATGACCTGGATAAGAGAAACCCCACATTGGGGGAAGGCACTGGGCTTTCTGGAGGTTCGAGCCAATCTTATCCGGATCTAAAAAAGCAAGGACAGCTGAGCTGAGATTGGAGTTTTTTGTACCTACTTGTGATTTGCCTTCCTTTCCCTACTAGATCTAAAACGAATCTTCACTTTTGCAGAACTATAAGCAGCTAACTTCATAGGCTCAGGATGGATGAGGGAGAGAGCATGAGGGAAAAGGCCCCAGAGGCAGTACCTTGAGGGCTGGGGGAGAGGGGAGAGCACTGGAAAAAAGGCTGTGAAATTACTTGCACACACACGGGCCAGAGCACTCGAAAAAGGTAGTTGCTTGTATTCTCTGACCACAACATTCTAGAATATAACTTTTTAATGTGACTGCCTTTTTTTCCCCCCTTCTGGGATCAAAAGTCTCTGTCCTCACTCGGTAAATGGCCCGAAGAAGAGCCACCAAAATGAGCGGCAGAGGGGGGCAGGCCCCGGGCAGGAAACAGATTTAAAAGGGGTGACTGCACCCCTCATCCCTGCTCCAGGGGAGCCAGGGCATCTGCTGCCTGATCATGATCAGTCTGCATGCAGCCCGTCCTGCTGGGCGCCAGTGATTTGATGAGGACGTCCCTGGGTTCCTGCCACAGAGATAACTTGTTCCAGCCTTTTATTTACACCTCCATCTGGCAGCCCAGCAGGGCTGAGCACGCTGGGCATCAGCCGGAGCACAGAGGACAGGCGTGCAGTGGTGTGGGCTAGCCATACATCTGCATGGTCAGTACAAAGGTTGCTAATGAAGCCAGCCTGTCTGCCTTCCTGGCAGGGTGGCCCTGCCTGCCACTCAGTCTGTTCTGACTCTGGAAGCGTGGACACGTGGCCTTATGTCTTTATTCACTTCTCCTCTTTCATTCCCTTCGACACTTTCTACAAATAATACTGCCATTTTCTCCAGTCTCCTCAAACCTGCTTCTTCCTGTCTTCATCTCTTTCAGGGCACCAGTAAGTCACACTCTCCTTTGGTTCACATAACAAGGGGAAAACATCTTTCCTCATCTACAGCCCCTCATTACCCTCTAAGGGGAGCAGGTGCCTCTTCTTGGGTGTGGGCATGCAACTTCTGAGAGGGACTCAGGCTCCAGCTTAATTTATCTGCATATTCAATGGAGAAAGCTCTTGTGAGTGGGAGAGAGATGTGAGGATTCAGAGTAAAGAACGCAGTTGAGGAAGTTGGGTGCTGTGGGGGCAAAAATTTTGGAAACACTCCCCTTTGGTGACAGATTTTGGAGAATATGGAGGGGAGAAAAAAATGATGGTGATGAGAGCAAGGCACAACTTTACAGTACTTCATTTTTGCCAGGCATTAAGCTTTTTTGTTCATTTAATCCAACTCTCAGCCATGTTAAGGTCAAGTTTTAGGAGACTGACTGAGAAAACTGAGGCTCAAAATAGTTAGAGAACTTGCCCACAGTAACACAAATAGGAAGGTCCGAGTTGAAATTTGAAGCAAGTTCTATCTGACTTCAAAGTCCACTTTCTTTTCTTTTTAATGCTCCCTTGAGGATATGTTCATTGATTTTAGAGAGAGAGCTAGAAAGAGAAACATCAATGTGAGAGAGAAACATTGATTGGTTGCCTCTCATACATACCCCAAATGGGGATCGAACCCGCAACCTAGGTATGTGCCCCGACCAGGAATCAAACACACACCGTTTTGGTGTACAGGATGATGCTCCAACCAACTGAGTCACCCAGCCTGGGAAAAGTCCACGTTCTTAATGATTGAATTATATTGATTCACCAAGAAAATGTATGGCTAGACCTTCAGAAGAGCAGAAAGTTGAGTTTGTAGGTGGCTGGATTCGTTAACCTGGGAGGCCGAGTGATCCTGTTTTTCATTTTGTGGGAACGTAGGTGGCACTGAAGTGGTCACTAAGCAATGGGCTGGTCCACCATCCGCACATGCTGGCTAATACCTGCCCCTCAGTGTCTGGGTCTTTTTTCCAGCCTTCGGGACAGTGTAACTCTGGATCTGGTCCTCCTGGCACTCTCCGTTCTTAAAGAGCACTGAGATGAGATGAAGCAAAATCAAAAAAGAGTAGGGGAATAAGAGACAAGGGGTTAGAACCGCCTGGTTTCTCTTACACATGCCAATATTTTGAAGAACTCTACTCAATAAATAATCCATTTTAACAACTCTTCCTTTGGAAAACATGTTATAGGCTAATCTAAGTTCTTATTGTTTTTGCAAAACCTTGTATTTATTTATTTTTAGAGAGAGGGGAGAGGAGGGAGGAAGAGAGGGAGAGAAATGTTGATATAAGAAAGAAACATCAATCGGTTGCCTCTCACATGTGCCAATGGGGGTCTGGCCTGCAACCCAGGCACGTGCCCTGACTGGGAATCAAACTGGTGACCTTTTGCTTTGTGGGATGATGCTCAACCGACTGAGCCATGCTGGTCAGAGCTGTTATATTATTGTTTAAAATAATTTTTTTTGTTCTATAATAACTGTGAATGTTGAAAACATGCAATTTGGGCAGAAAAAGACCATAAAATATCACAGCTGGAAGAGACCTCGCCTTTCACTGTGTAGATGATGACTTCAAGGGTCCTGGATGATTTTCGAGTCACTGAACTGTATTTTCAGTCCTTGCTTTGCTATGTACTAATAGTGTGACCTTGAAGCGGAGATGGGATTAACTCCCTCCTCTCAAAAACAATACCTGCCCTGCTGGTTTCATGGGGATTAAATGAAATGCTCTATGTGCAGTGCCCAGAAAAGGCCTTGTAAGAAGTAAGTGTTCAATAGATGGCAGTGACCTCTCTCGGGCAATGTCATGCAGCTATTCAGGGTAGAGCTAGGCCCAGAGCCTTGCTTCCTGATTTTCAGTGTGTGTGCACGCACACACACGTGCCACAGGAGTGTAACATCTGCTTCCCTGAAATAACATGGTTTACAACATTCATAATCATATAGGGCTTTATAGTTTTCATAGCACTTATTTAGAGCAGCGATTTTCAACCTTTTTCATCTCATGGCACACATAAGCGAATTACTAAAATTCTGTGACACAGCCAAAAATTTTTTCCCCAAGCTGACCAAAAATAGGCATAATTTTGATTGATTTACAAAAAAATTATAATAGTAATTATTATTACTATTACTAATTACTATTTGGAACTTTTTTGTGCCAAAGTGACTTTTTAAAAAATGAGGTGCCTATACTTGTATATAAGGATTTCTGGTACCAAGAAAATTAACCAATCAGATGCAACCGTATTACGCGATCCGACCAATAAGATGCAACTCCATTTATATTTATGGTTCAAGATAAGTCACACCAAGTGACTAGTTGTATTGGCTGTTGTCAATTTTTTATTTGACAGTCTAAGGGGAAAGGAGTCAGTGTCCCTGACTAAATAGTCAGGTTTTGCATGTTTCAAAAATTCTTGCAGCACACAGATTGAAAACCGCTGATGTAGAAGATAACATTCCGTCACAGCCACAACATGGTAAAGTTAGACAGGGGTGGTAGGACTAGGCCGACTTCACGTATCAGGGGAAGGAGGCCGGGGGAGGTGACTCCCTTCAGTTTCGCAGCTGATCAGAGGGGCAGGACCGGACCAGCACCCAGACCTCGTGCTCATCTGTGGCTCTTTCCACAGCACGCAATGTCTTGCCACCTAAAGGCCAAACACTTTCACCGAAGAGATAAGGAGGAGTGAAAAAAAACAGGCTGGGGGTCATCAGTGAAATAAATAACCAACTGAACTTTGAGATGATTGAGCAAGAGGCAAGAGAAAACACTGAGGGAGCAGTAAACAACCCACACTGAAGGAATGTGGGAAATGGGCGGTCCCCACAGACCACAGAGTAACTCCTTCTTGTTGGAAAAATACTGGTCACTCAGCAATTCTGGAATCCCGAGCCCATTCTCCCCCGTCGACTCTGCCTCTGCAGCATCCCGACTTCACAGACACGGTTCCGCACACAAGGAACGCCGCAAGTTCTTTACCACATTTCAAGCTTCTGTTTTACGTTTTAGTCTCAAGGGGGAGGTATCTCAGCCCTAGAATTTGAATACTCTTAAATTTACCTGCCCTGGAGACTTGAATATACACATTTGCCCCAGTCTTTCTAGAATACACAGAGTTCCCGTTTCCTAGTGAGGAGGAGTGTCTAAAAAAAAAGTCACCCTGAGGAACGAAAGGCCCCTCAAAGGATTCTGCTCCCAGTCTTCATTCTGGTGCTTTAAAAACTATTTACATGCTCAGATTCTGGCGTTTTTGAAAACCGTACCACATCTCTCTCCAAACTGTCATTTAATACTCTTAACTCTGTGATATACCCAACACCATTGGACTGCACACTTTGAATAGTTGAATTGTATGGGAGGAGAATTCTGTCTCAATATAACTGTTATAGTCCCAAAGGGGCCATAAGAGAATTGAAAGCCTGGTCACAGAGAGATATGTGGTCACGCACATTTAAAGCAGCATTATTCACAATAGCCAAAAGGTGGAAGCAACCCAACTGTCCAGCGGCCTATGCAATATTATACAGCCTTGAAAAGGGAGGAGCTTCTGACACATGCCACAGCATCAGCGGCACTATGTTAAGTGAAATAAGTCGGTCATGAAATGATTATATGATTGAATCAATATTGTATGATTCTACGTATATGAGCTACTTGGAATATCGGAATTCACAGAGACAGAAAGTAGAATGGAGGTTCCCAGGGGTGGTGGCGGTGATGGTGGAGGTGGAGGTGGGAATGATGAGTCGTTTAGTGGATATAGAGTTTCAGTTTTGCAAGATAAAAGGAATTCTGGAGGTTAAACAACAATGTGAATGTACTGAACACTACTAACTTGACACTTTAAATGGTTAAGATGGTAAATTTTATGTGTATTTTAGCACTTTTTTTAAAGGCAAAGGGGCACCGTGGTTCATGTGCACCATTTTGGGGAAGCCGCAGCCTGGATTTCTGTGAAATTTCAAGTGAACAATAGTAGATGTGCTTTCAGAACACGGTGTAGTTTTAGAAGAAGGTAATGGTCATATTATATCTCACGTTCTCAGGGATAAGAATTATAAGACAGTTACTCCAGATTTTTCTGATATCGATACAAATGCATTCATATATTTATTTGTTCACTTATTCAACAAAAAATTGATTGGGTGCCTACTGTCCTGTAGCCGTGCTGCTAGGTGCTGGGGAGACAGTGATGAGGCATCACTGCCCCCTGCCCCCCGGCATAGGTCTCACAGTGTGATGGGGTGAATCAGTTGTAGGGAACATGAGTCGGCCATGCCAAAGTCCAGAATATCCAGACATTTCTTTCATGTTCCTTCACAGAGTCTTCCATGCACACTGTCATCACCACCACCACCACCACCACGACAATCTCCAGGCATTCTCACACTCTTTCTATGACTGGATTTGATTTGCTCCTGCCCTCTATGCTCTCCTCCCACTTCTTATATTCCAAGCCTGTTGTGGACATGTCAGTCTTACTCATCTTGTATTCTCTACAAAAGTCTATCCGCCACAAAATGCCTTCATAGCTAACAAATTGCCTCACACACAGCGCCTCGATAAAAATTCTGTGAACTGTGCTGAAATAACATTAGCCCTATCCCTGTGGTCAAAAGAATGACTGCTGGTTTCAGGGTCCTAAAATCATCCCGGCCACCAAAGAAATTACAATATGGCAAGGAGGTATCCAAACAACAGATCGGAGAAGCGATTTTTAAATGCCGTATTGACCTAACCATGCTTCTTCCTTGCACTGCGTAGATGTGGAAACCTTTTTATGAAAGTTTTTTCTAAATAAAAATACTAATTTTACAATGAGTGTAACTCTATCATACATGAGATTTACTTGCATGTACAAGTTTGTTTGTGGACTTAGACCTCATACTGGGTATAAATATATTTAACTTATGGCCTTTTGGTTGCTTTATGTAGATATCAGATGCAAATTAGAAGTATCTAGAGTGGGGCAGGGAGATGAGAATCAACAAGGCAGTTATTGGAGTTATTGAGAGTATTGATCATGAATAATATCTTATTATTATTGCCCATAATAATCTGCAATTGAAGGATTCTAAATCAGAACTATGCATTCAGATCCAGCTATTTAATGAAAACTTACTGTGTGTTAAGCCCCTACTTGTATGTTATTTCATTCATGCTTCATAATCAGTTTCTGATGGTACCCATTTACTAGCCCATTTTACAGATGATGAAACTGAGGACAAAAGAGGTTGGAGGATTCCCCAATATGTCACAGCTTCCAAGTCCCATGGTCTTTACATATACCATGACATCTCAATTTTGAATATTTTATGGATTTAAGAGACTTAAAAAAACAACCTGCAAACTCTCTGTGTTGTTCAGGAGTTGCTGTTTCTCTGTCTGGTAAGCCTTAGCCTTGCTGTCTTGAACTTTGAGTTTCACTTACACATCAGCCCCGGAAGCGAGCAAATGCCGATGCCACGGGAACAGCAGCCGGCAGCATAACTCGGGGCAGGTGTACTCATGCCCCTCTGACGTGCTTGCCCAGGCCGCTGTTCACGTGGAACGATGTCCTGCAGGACCGGGGCCACCTAGGTCTGCCAACACAAGTCGTTCTTCCCTGATTAATGAAGGTTTAATGTCCAAGGTTATAAAGCGCTGGGAGGAGGAGAGGGAAATTGCTAATCAGCTGTGCTTTAGGCCACTGACTTAGAGTGACACAGACTCTCGGTGCACCTGTCCTGGGACTCCAAACAAGTCACTTGCCTCCTCTGAACCAGTTTCCTTATCCAGAAAGCGGGTAATCTCATAGAGGGTTCAGCTTGGAGATACCTATAAAAAGAACTAGATGTATCATAGAATCTCAAACAATTAGCTATTATTATTGTTATTGTTGTCACTGTCTTAACAAAAATACTAGCAGCAGAAGTGAAATTATTTTTACCATGCAGCTTTCAGTGGGTGGAATGTTTTACTTGCTGTTCCGACCACCCAAGTACCTCCACCAACCATCACTGACACCACTCTCCATTCTTTCATCAACACCCACCTCCACTTCCTCCCATTCTTCTCTGACAGAAATAAAATCTGATAAAGAACTCCCCAGATCGGGTCACCTTGACCTGATGAATCAAGCACCAGGTGGAGATGGGAAGACCAGAGAGTGTGCCTCTGGGTGGCAAGAGGAGACAAGAGTGCTGAAGGGAGCTCACCTGGCCTAGCCCTCCACCTGGTCTAGCCGGAGAAGCAAAAGGACTCTGCTGCCTTCCACGTCTCCAGAAGTTAGGACGGGCCTTGGCTGAGACTTGCCCAGACACATGAGCCTCAGTTTCGTGTTTCAAATATTTTAATTTCCTTTAATAACTACATTCAATGTCTAACACTGCACGCTTTTAGGAGCTTTCTGAGCCTCAACTCTATGTGGATAACCTAGTTCTGTGCTACCTTTTCCTTCATTTCATGGACATTTCACTTGTTCACCCATACATTCTAGTGTCACGTGCAATACCACTGAATACCTCGACACTCTCTGCCTTTTGTGAGTTATCCCAAGGGAGTGTCTTCCTGAGAATTCATACTTTCCGGTAATCATGGTCATTTCATTATTTTTAGTTCTCCATAATGTGTATTTACCTTATTCATTATTTGACTCAGGAAGCATGCAATACTTTTTACAATATTTACTTTCTCTTGGTCTGGATTTTGCCTGAATGCTCAGGAGAAAACCTGTGGAATGAACCTGTACCGAGATAGTGCTGTAGCTAGGGGAGATGATGGCTTCAATCAATCACTTTGAGTTTTATTCTAGTCTTTACCAACTTTAAGACAAAAATGTATAGATTGAGAATGAATGGGAAATAAAGTAAAGGCAGTGGGTTCAGGCATTAAACACACCAGGGAGTCCAGCTTGTTTTGGGGGCACTGAGATGGGGTTTGGAGGAAGGACCAGTGAGTGCATTGTATGCAGGCACTTTACAAACTTATTTAACACTTGCATGAAGTTGAAATTCCACTTTACAGAAGAGGAAATTAAGGGTCAGAGAAACAGAGGCAACCTTGGCCAAGGTCGTGTATTTTTTAAGTGCAGGAGCTAAGCTCACATTCTTCCCGGTTTCCCTTTGTGGACTCCAGAGCTCAGTCATTCATTAGCGGCACGTCTTAGGTGAGTTCCCCTAAACCTCTGTGCCTCCATTTCCTAACCAGCAAAATGAAGAGTCTGGAGTTAGAACTGCGTGGTCTCCAGACAGTCCTTGCAGCTTTAACATTCTATGCATCCAGAGAGTATGTGAGCATGATTAGAAAGATTGGCTGTTCATGAGCCAATCAGAGGTATTGGATAAACACCTCCCCACCAGGCCAACGTGGAAAGGGGAGGGCAAAAGTTAAAAAAAAAACCCTAAACCACACACACACCAAACAAACTTTGATGAGAGGTCTATAAAAGCTGACTCTTCCCAAAGATTCGTCCTATTTGGCAGCTGCTGCCTCACCCACAGCTTCAGATCTCTAAGGGGACGCTCCTATCCCAAAGTGTAAGTAAAGGAACTTCTTTTGTCTACCTGGACTGCACCAGAGAGTAAGGGGTTAATGATCACTTGTAGAGGAAAAAGTCTGTTTGCTTTCGTTTTCAGAAAAAACCGACGGTGGCTGAAAATGTGATAATCTGCTGAAATGCTTGTTTTTCCTCATACCTGTCCTGGCAGCAAACTATTCAAGTTTGAGGCTAGTCACCAGTGTGACCTGTCTGAGGGCTCTTCTGAATCTTGGCCTGGGAAAATCAACTCGAGTGCTCCCATTTAGTTAGGTTCTACTCAGTTTTCGAGATTCCTGCTCATTTCTACTCTTTCCATAACCACTGCCTATTTGGACGATTTATTTACATATCTATCTCCTTCTGTCACTTTCTTCATTCTCTTCCAACACCAACTAGTATTAGCACTGAAGTTTCCTTGTCACAGAAAGGGACGCTGACATGTGTCGCCCTTGGCTTTCACCCATTGCTCGGATGAGGAAATGGAACAGGTTTGGAAACATCCCAGAGCAGAGTTGTCATTTGATTATAAATTCTCCAACCTTCCACTTGTTCCATACTTTCTGTAACAACATTTCCTACTGGCACCAAATACCTCAAAGACACTGCAGTTTAACTAGAGTCAAGAGCTGCTGATCTATTTTGGTGCATTTTGTTTCACTCTCTGAAAAACAGCATATTGTGAAGATGTACTGCCTTTTAAAATAAGCTTGACTTTAAATAGTTACTTAGAGCTCCATCAGCCGGTTGGGACGCAGCAGGGGCTCAAGCCCAGCTGCCATCATCGCTTTAGCCGGGGGTGTACCTGGGGAGCACTGAGGCCCAGGCTGGACCCAAGGTGCATGTGGGGCCAGGGAATGGAGTGCAGTTGTGAGCAGTTCCTTTGACTTACTTGCCAGTTTAGAGGAAAGAGCAGCACTCTCTTTCTGGGCTGCTGCACATGCATTCAGAGGCACCAGGGGTCAGGCTGGCTGGGAGCATCTCACTGTACTTGTCACTGTGGCATGGGGATGGAAAGCAAGGCTGTGAGCATCTTCCTGCATTCGTACATAAAAGTGCTGCTCCCGGTGCCTGGCGGTCATAGGCTTTCAATGAATAAGCCTTGCACAGGGAGAAGCAAATGGACTCTACTGCCTTGCATGTCTCCAGAAGTTGAATATTCATATTTTACAACTTATTACCTTTTCATAGGAGGGGCCACACTATAGGGTTCCATCTGTTATTTTGCTGAAGAAGGGCTGGAAATAGGATTCCAAGTCATAAACCAAGAGGATGTGATTTGTAATCCTAGAACATCACAACGTAGAGGAGGCATCAAACACATTCTTCCCGGGCCTCTGTTTCCTCATTTCTAAAGTTGGCAGGGTCGGTAGAGATCACTCTGAGGTCACTTGTACCTCTGTTCTTCTGTGGTTACCTTCTATTCATATATGTGCATACTCACAACCTTCTCACAGATCTGTACATATATTACCTGTTAGTATATTATGTATAATAAATTAAATAATATATAAGCTTGTTTATTAAGAAATCAAATGGTGTGGCTTAGTGGGTTGGGCATTGTCTCACAAAGCAAAAGTTCACCTGGTTCGATTCCCGGTCAGAGCACACACCTGGGTTGCAGGTTTGGTCCCCAGTTGCGGTGCATATGAGATGTTTCTCTCTCACACTGATGTTTCCCTCTTTTTCTCCCTCCCTTCCCCTCTATCAAAAATGAAATAAAATAAAATAAAATTTAAAAAGTGAAATGTGAGAGTAACTTCACCCCATCTTACTCCCCAGCAGTAACCCCAGGATGGTTATTCTCTGCTTATATAGATGTACAAATGATATGTGCCTATAACACTTTTTTAATTAAAAAAGAATGATATTATATACAGCGTTCTTCTCTGCAACTTGATTTTTTCACTTAATAATATAAGGTAAACAACTTCCAATCACACTTAAAAAATGTTGACTTGACACCTCAGTGAGCAGAGGCTTTGGGGCATAGAAATCATTCTCTAGCATTACCCACTCCCACTGGCCTCCCGTCTCCCGGTGATGAACATTGGCCTCTGACCCTGTTTTATGATTAACAGACAGACAATATTTGTGCTGATGTGGTGCAGACCTTTAATCCTTCTGCAGAAGTTTAACTTCCTGTAAACAGATTTGGTTTGATTCGACCTTTTCTCTATTTGTTTTTCTGGTTGAGTCAGCACATTCAGCCTGAAGAAAGTAGCTTGGGAGTAAATGGAAATGTGGAAGTCCCTTAGGTAATTATTTTTTGAAAACAATTAAAAAAGAAGCAACAATAATACCATGCATTTTCATAAGGCTTTATAAAGCACGTTCATGTTTGTCATGCAATTTGACAAATTTATTTTGCGCAAACACCATGAGTAGAGTGCTCACAGGTCACATTTGATATATTTGGCAATGAGACAACAAGAGCAGATATTAATGCCATTTAATCCAATAAACTAAGACCCAGAGATTACTGATTTCCCCATGGTCCCAGCCAGGGGAGAGGCAGAGCTGGTCCTTGAACCCAGCTCTGTTTGTTCCTCTAGCAGCAAACCTCTGTGTGAATGCATCCGATGCTTAGGAATTGGTAATGACAGTGGTGTGGGAATAATGATCCACAGCCCAAAGATGTGGGGTACTCTGACGCTGTCATCACCAAGTATTCTGGGGGTGTCCTCAAGCACATTAGAGTTATGCAAGGTTGATTCCTTTCACTAAGCTCATTCTTTCCTTGAAAGAGAAGAGCACTGCCCCTCATCCCAACTTTGTGCCTTATTAGCTATTTGTACTTCGACAAATAATTAAACTCTCTTATAGTCTTTAGTTACCTATTACATGGAAGGGGGAAATTCCAGCTGCCTTCTGGGATTATTGTGAGGAATAAATTAGGCAGTGCATGCAAAAACAATTAGCAGAGTGCTTGGCAGTAAATGATAATTTTCTCTTATTATTGGGCTATTTTTTCCTTTCGTTTCATTAAGAAAACATCTTTACTATTTCATACATGTCAACTCCTCTGTGCAAATACCTAAACTGAGAGAGAAAAATTTGCACTTTGGCCTGAATGTCCCCAACTTCAGGTTGGCTTTTATCTGCATGAAGATCTAGAGGCCAGGCCCATAACTAATAATTCCTGACCACAGTATTAGAACTAGTATGCAAACAGGGGCAACGTCAGGTGGCTGGGATGTGAGGAGACTTGGAAGATCATCTTCACTAGAGACTGTTGCTCACTAGCGTGTCCTGGTACCCCAGTGACAGCACTGTGCTTTCATTCTTTTCAGTTAAGACAAGAACCACTGTTGAAGAAAGAGTGGCACCAATGAGAATGGTATCCATTATTCTTTCTTATGAATTAGTTCAGTGGCCATCAACTTCTTACGTCAAGGGACAGAGTTTTGAGAACCTGCCTTAAAGGGATGCAGAAAATGTGAAAAAGTCAATTTGCCTTGAAGAGAGGACAGGGTAGGAAGCTCTGCTTCACTCTCGCTGGGACCTTGGGCAAGTCAGGAAATGTCTCTGAATCTTAGCTTGCTGATTGACTAACGAAAATACTACCTGGGCTAGTTACCTCATTGCTGAATGAGTGAAATGAGAACCAAGGTGCCCTTGGGCTTCCAGAAAGTAGAATGTGGGCACAGAGCATCTATCCTGTGTGTGAGTGTACGGGAGAGGTGTATGGGGGAGAGGAGGCCATAGAATTGGATAGGAAACTGCTCAAGATAATCCTCACTGTGATTTGTCCTCTTTGACAGCTCAACCTATGCAAAAATCACTCTTTCTGAGATATAAGAGCCCTGTGAGCTTGCATTTTCAAGACTAGCCCAAAATGGCAGCTGAACAGGGGCAATGAGCCCCTTCAGGGTACCACTGTTAAGGATGTTGCTTGGGTAGGTGGTCTTTGAGCCAGAGTCTCCCCTCACTAAAGTAGTGAGGCTAAGAATTACTGGACAGGGACCAGCATATGACTTCAGCACCCTTGGAGACTGTGGGGACATTGAGCCCAGGGACACTTAGGAAAAATCCTCCCCATTGGCCTTAAGTGGTCTCATCAGTGTTTGAATATAGGAAAAAGGAAGCATACCCCTCACCCTGTGGGTTCCAAAGCTGAAGGGAGGTTAACTTCAAGGCCAAGTGGTGGTTTTTCCTCTCAAGCTGGTCACCTAGAGAGTTGTCTGGTGGGTTGTAGGCTAATGGAGCAAGGTGGAGAATGGCCACAGAGGTCAAAAGCCCCACTGTCCTGGCCTCAAGCCATCCAGGGCATCAGATGGCACCAGGAATCCACAGAATAAAGAGACAGTAACTGCTGCAATGCCATCTATTCGTCAGATTTGAGTGGGCCACTAATTAGCTGGTTCAGTCTCGGGATCAGTGATCCCAAAGGTCTCCTAGAAGACATTCTATTTAGGATCAGCAGGAACACTTAGCATCCCACCTTCATCCATTATGGCTAATCGTTACTACTTAGGCTAAGGGGGAAACACCCCCCAGACCTCATTTGTTTATACACTTGTGAAAATGGGCCAGAAATGGCAGATGGGCCTGCAGAGCTCGTCTGCATGGCTCCTCTGCACACCCCAGCCGCCTTGGTCGTGAGTCCCTCCGAGCCACCCACAGTTCTGTTCAGGATTCTCATGTATTCCTTTCCAGACCTGTCACCATGGCCTACCAATTCCCAGCTCTCACACCAGAACAGAAGAAGGAGCTCTCAGAAATTGCCCAGCGCATTGTTGCCAATGGGAAGGGGATCTTGGCTGCTGATGAGTCTGTAGGTGAGTGCAAGAAACATCATACAATATGCATACTTTTGCTTGTACAATCAGCAAAGGCAACGTGGTCATCATAGTCCTTTCCTCTCAGAGGAGTAAAGGCTTATGCACACAGGAGTGGGAGCAGAACACTTAGTAATCATAGATCTTTTGGGTTCTGTCATTCCAGTTGGCAGATCTCTGAAAATCCAGGACAGAGGCTCAAGCCTACTATTTGAAGGCCCCCAGCCAGAGATCATTTGAATCCAGGCTATAGCAAGACCAGGTACTCAGTAACCAGAAGGTGGTCAGATATATAGCCCTCCACTGCTAATGAGAAGTCAGTTCAAAGTCAACCAGCAAAGAGCAGAGAGGGCAGGGAAGTATCCACACCTGGCACAGGGGAGGGCTTGTGTCTGAGTAAGCCCAAGATGGTACAAGGCAGACCTGTGGCAGGCCTGCATGCCACCATAAAACCACAGCAGCTGGAGAAGTCAATTGTCAGATTGAGGGTTTAACCAGAAGAGGGCTGGGGAGAGGATGAAGGCCGTGCTTACCCACTGGGACCCAGTGGTGGCTTCCACACTGACACAGACATGCCCAGCCCAAAGTCTTTCTGAATGGCATCCTGACAGCAACCAAGGTCATTCCTGGGAAGACAGAAAAAGAGGCAGGAGTTCTGAAGACCTGAATAGAGAAGAGAGTCTTGCTGTCCTTCCTGGTGAGGGTCGCTGAGATGGTGTGCAGGAAAGCTGGGCTTGCTCCTTACACTGCCTTTGCCTGCCCACCATAGGCACCATGGGAAACCGCCTTCAGAGGATCAACGTGGAGAACACAGAAGAGAACCGACGGCAGTTCCGAGAAATCCTCTTCACCGCGGACAACTCCATCAGCCAGAGCATCGGGGGTGTGATCCTGTTCCATGAGACCCTCTACCAGAAGGACAGCCAGGGAAAGCTGCTCAGAAACATCCTTAAGGAAAAGGGCATCGTGGTGGGGATTAAGGTGAGTACTTCCACTCCGCTCACCTTTGCTGCACCCAGCCAAGCGCCCAGCCCAAGGGCTGGGGCAGGGCCAATACTCTGAACATTTCTCGTCATCTAGCTGCTTTCCATCACACACTCCCCTGAGAACAGATCTTCTTCTAGACTCTTCTTCCCATGCTCTCTTCTTCCAGCAATTTTTATACAAGGCACTAAATCTGTGTCTCAATTTCCTCATTTCTAAAATGGGAATAATAATAATACCCATCTCATAAGGTTCTTCTAAGGGTGAAATGAATTTTAAAAACCATTCTCATTGCATAATTATTATTCAGTTCACGGTAGCTATTATTATTAAAGCACTTACTGTTCTATTTTAACTAAGTCTTCCAAAACTGCATGAACTTCTCAAGAGTGCACATTAGTATTCAATGAGTGCTTACAACTCCAGGGACTCATTTAATCCTCCTCACAACCTCTGGAGGCAGACTCAATTGTTACCCTTACTTTAGAGATGAAGTGAGAAACTGGAATTACAAGAGGTAATATAATTGGCCCACAGCAAGGTAAAATTGGAGCCAGTTGCAGCCCAGCCTACCTCTCCAGCTCATGAACTTAATCTTGGCTCTACTGACAGTTAGAGCTGCATCCTCATTCTCTTTGTCTCCTATGACACAGTGCCTGGTATGCGCAGGTGCTCCATAATGTCTTTTAAATGAATGAATGAATGATTTAAGGGAAACTGCTCTTGTACAGCACCTCTGCATCCGGGGTACTATGACATTACTTCTTCCTTCCCAAGCTCTAGGCCTGTGCTTTCCATCCTCTTAGGGCTGACCTTGACCTTCTTACATTGTTCCTTCCAGGTAACTTCCCTTCTCGTGTGAACTGAGTTGTGTCCCTCTGAGTGACTAATACATCTTCCTAATTCTTCTTCTTGGTTTGTGAAAGATGCGGCGAACTATTAGTGAGCACCAGGGGCTCTGCTGTGTTTTACTGGGACACCTGACACCTGCTAATTACTTGTTCATGATTTAATTCACAGTTAGACCAAGGAACTGCTCCTCTGGCAGGAACAAACAAAGAAACCACCATTCAAGGTATGGATAGTGCCCACTGCTGTGCATCATGCCAATATATGCTAGAAATAAGTAGGGGAAAAGAAAATAGGGCTACCCCCCGGTTTTAGGGCTACATACACCTGATTTTTAATCCCAGCTCCTCTAGTTAATAACTGTGTGACCTCAGGCTAGTCACTTCAATGTCTATGTCCATTTTAGGGATAACAATATCTGCTTTGCAGAATAGTTTTGGGAATTAAATTAGACAATATACATAAAGGTACTTAACCACAGTCCCTTGCACAGAGAAGATACTCTGTACCTGGGAATACTATTTGTAGAGAGAAATCCAGCAGCAGGCACAGAGGAAAGTTCCCAGGTTTGGGGACCAGACACGCCTGGGTTTGAGTCGTAATTCCATCACTTATGATTTAGAAAATTTTGTGAGGTACTTCAATGCCCGAGTGTAAACTCCAGCATTGGGTTAGCCAAGCAGAATTGGAATCCCAGCTCTGTCACTCATTTGCTCTGCAAACTTGGCAAACTCACTTAACCTCTCAGAGCCTCAATCTCCACATGTAAAATGTGTAAAATGAGTATAATATTAACTAGTGGGGTTGTTATGGTAATTAAATGAGAAAAGGTGTGCAAAATGCCCAGAATCACGCCTGGAACATAGCAAGTACTAAACAAATATTAGTTCCTTCTATTCTTATGTTATATGTGCTTCAAAACCATGTTTATTAAATCCAGGTGTTTTGGCTCAGTATTGAGACCCATTTATTTGCCTGGTTGTTTTCGGTTCTCAAGCTCTGCTGGCTGAAAGCTAAGCCAAGGGAGAACTTCATTATTTTATCTGTGGCCCCATGGGTCAGGGATGGGGTGCAAAGAGCCGTCCTCTCTTTTGTGACTTGCAGGACTCGATGGCCTTTCTCAGCGCTGCGCTCAGTATAAGAAAGACGGTGCTGACTTTGGGAAGTGGCGTGCTGTGCTGAGGATTGACAAACAGTGCCCATCCACCCTTGCTATCCAGGAAAACGCCAATGCCCTGGCTCGCTATGCCAGCATCTGTCAGCAGGTGCTCAGCCTTCCCCTTGGGACACAAAACAGTAGGCGAGAGCTATCTTTAGAGCTTACCCTTCTAATTTTATTATACCCACACAGGAGCCATCACCTCCTCTCACCAGTTTATCCTGATGGCATTTTTCACTGCTTTTGCTGTAGCCAACTGTGGTAGAGAAGGGTCTGGCTGCCCAAGCCAGCTAGGAGCCCAAAAGACCAGTACCATCAACTGCTGCCCTTCTGCCAAAGGGCTGTATGCTGAGTCTTCAAAGTGGCCTGGCTTTTGAGGCCATGGCACTTGACTGTCTGTGCTCCAACATGGCCAAGACGGGACTCTAGCTCAATCCCTAGCTCAATCCCTAGCTCGAGGATGGTAGCTCTGACCCAGTCCATGTAATTTAATGGGGGATGGCAACTCGATGCTAAAGTTTCCAACATATGTTGGCATGTCTCTGGGATCCAGTTCAGTCTGATTTGTTGTGTGGGTGCTGTGTTGAGGCAACCTGGGTCGTGAGCTCCTGAAGATTCCCAATCAGAACGGTAAACACTTCTTGGGTACCCTACTGAACTCCCATGAGAAGCATCTTAAGTGATTTAAGCTTGACTGCTCTAAAAGAGTGATAGCTAGTTTCTGAGGTAGCGAGAACAGTTTCTAGAATAAGACATAGAAATGAAGAGTTGGCATTTATTTTAGCCCATTTTCAGAAAACCTTTTTTTTAACCTCATTGTTCTTTTTTTGGTTAAGCCCTGCTCACTAGACATCCCATTAGATTTCTTTGCATTGCTTTTACTTCACTTAGATGGTGTTTCTCCATACAGGCTTCATTTTATACCAGTTGCAACTGCTGAATAATCTTAAGCAAAGGATCCCAGTGAGCAGAGCTTCACTCTCTCTGTCCTCTCCTCTGCCCTTTTTAGAATGGGCTGGTACCCATTGTTGAACCAGAGGTAATTCCTGATGGTGACCATGACCTGGAACACTGCCAGTATGTCACTGAGAAGGTAAGACTTGAATATAAAGCTCCCAATTCTAGTTGAAAAGACTTGCTTTTAAGTAACAGCTGTTATTTAATATATATCAGCTGTTATATGTGGAATATTCTTCAGCTGGCATCATTATGTAGCAGGGAGAAGGTAAGGAGGTGTCATCAAACCTTCCATTTCTTGGCACATGGTATGGCCATATGGAAAAAGCACAGGGTTTGCAGTACCAAGACTAGGGATTGAGGGTCCTTGTTCCCAGTTATGGGACCTTGGATAAGTCACATTATCTTTTTGGACCTCAGTTCCATTATGTGTAAACTAAGAGATTTTAAAATAAGATGAAGCTCACATGAAAACATCTCATTAGAAAGTAATACGTTTACCTGTGACTTTCTAAATTAGCCACAGTGTATCTGTAACAGAGTAAGAGAGTCCTAAGATAACCTGACCTCAGTGTCTTCACTGGCAAAGTTCAGTGGACTACATGAGCTCTGACAGCACTTCTGTGTCTAAAATGTACGTGTTTAGGACCACTTAGCACCTATGGGGAAGAAGAGCGAAGGCTAACTTAGATGTCCCCTACTAACTAAATCAAAGCAGTCTCCACTGACCAAAGGGGCTAGTGGGAAGGAAGGAGTGAAGGGCAGCAGAGCAGTGCCGACCGTCCATGCGGTGAGCAGTTAGAGTAGGGGGCGGGGACAGGCCAGCCTGGCTGTGCTCAGTGGCTGTGGTTCGCAATACGTTGCCCTGATGAGGCCTAGGGGCTGGTTGGGAAGGTCTAGCCAAGCCACACACAAGAATTCCTTCATCCTGCAACCCTGCAGTGTAGAAGTACCAAGGTCAGGTGCCTTTAAGGCTCGCTCTGGGTTTCATTTGTTTGGACCTTTTGTCCTTCAGGTCCTGGCTACTGTCTACAAGGCCCTGAATGACCATCATGTTTACCTGGAGGGCACCCTGCTGAAGCCCAACATGGTGACTGCTGGGCATGCCTGCACCAAGAAGTATACTCCAGAGCAAGTGGCTCTGGCCACTGTCACAGCTCTCCACCGTACCGTTCCTGCAGCTGTTCCTGGTAAGTCTTTCTGTCTCTAACTTGCGGTCTTAGTGCTCAGCCTTTGAAAGAGTTTCACATGCATCTCTGTTGGTCTAGGAGTCTTCTATCCATGAAGCAGACCCCTGCTATCCCACAGGCAGCAAGCACGTCCCCTCACACTTCATGATACCATATATTCCAAGTCTGTCCGAAGGCACACAATCTATTGATTTCTTCAACATTTCATCACCATCTTATGTACTGAAGTCCTTATAGCCTTAGCCTCAACAAAGGCAGACTAATATCTCCAACCCAGTCCTATGCAACCCAAGCAGGAAAAAAAAATGAGACATTATATTTCCTTTAGGCTCATTGCTTGCTTTCTCAAGCAGGGTCCACAAGCTGGGACCAGTAGAGTGGAATGGCTTTTCTCATTATAGGCATCTGCTTTTTGTCTGGTGGCATGAGTGAAGAGGATGCTACCCTCAACCTCAATGCTATCAACCTCTGCCCTCTACCAAAGCCCTGGAAACTAAGTTTCTCTTACGGACGGGCCCTGCAGGCCAGTGCACTGGCTGCCTGGAGTGGCAAGGCTGCAAACAAGAAGGCAACGCAGGAGGCCTTTGTGAAGCGGGCCGTGGTAAGATGCTACTACTTGTATCTCCCTGACCAAGTGGACACTTGGGGCCTGGCTCTCTCATGCAGGAAAGCTTTGCTTTCTTCAGGCCATGAAGTCATCGGCAGATAGTGTCTCCTGGGTATTTGGAAATGTGGCATTGGAGCTCAGTGGGAAAGTTAGGGCTTGAGAGAGGTTTGAGTTATCCACACTGGGTGTACAGCTGATGACAGAGATTGAAGGACACTTTCCACACAGACACTTCAGAGGGAAGATAAGAGGGACAAGGACTGAACTAGGGACACCTTTCATTTGGGGAAGATGAAGAAGAGATGCCACCCAGACAAGCAGCACTAATATGATAGGATCGGCCAAGGATTCTGGGAACAAAGAGAAACTAATTTCAAGGGGTCAGTAGTAACACACTATGGAGAGATTCAGAATAGAGGCTCAGAAAAGGAGAGATGGGCATTTAGGCGGGCATCTGTGACCTTCAACAAATCAGCTTCGAAAGAGAGGGAAGAGAACAGGTGCGCATCCAAGAAGTGTGCCAGGAAAAGATCTAGAAAAGTTACCAGGGAAAATGAGGAAAATAAGGATTTTATTCTACTAGTAACCATTCCTTTTTGAACACCTATTACGAGCCATAGACTGGGGTGGAAACAGCAGACGCAGACACTGCCTTCAGGAGGCATCGAGTTTAGCCAAGTAGGAGAGGGCTTGGCATGTTTACGTGTAAAGCACAATATCAGGAGAGTGAAAAGACACTTCACAGAATGAATGAACATATCTGTAAATCCAACAGGTGATAAGGTTTTATTAACCAGAATACATAAAGAAACTTTCCATCTCAGTAACAAAAATGAAAACAACCCAGTTAAAAACGGGTGAAGGACTAGAATAGACATTTCTATGTCAATGAAGTACAAATGGCAGTAAACCCAGGAGAAGATTCCCAGCATCACTGACTACCAGGGAAATGCAAGTCAAACCCATAAGGTGATACCATTTCTACCCATTAGGAAAAAAAACACAGGAGAGAGTAAAGATTAGCAGAGTGGAGACCACTGAGAGGACAAGGACTGGGAGGATACAGGCATATGTTAAATTATATTAACACAGGTGGCAGAGTTGGTCTTAGAAAGGAGGAGAGAGACAGCAAAGAAGAAAGAGAATAGGTAGAAATCAAATCTGTTAAAGCAAAGAGATGTAGCCGTTGATTGCTGACTACAGTTGAGGGCATCTGTTGAGAGTGAGAAGGGAACAGAGATTTCAGTCTTCACGGGGGAGCAGCTTGGAATAGTTGCTGACGTCCTCTGCTGAAGACCAGAGGTGAAGGCCAAGCATTGGACAAGGTGCAGCCGAAAGGAGAAAGAGCCTGCGGTGCCTTAACTTAGATCCTGAATCTTCCTGACAGCTCTCTTAAGCATGCGGGAAGATTCAGGTCAACCTAAACAGACAGAGCAGGAGAGAAAAGTTTAGTAAGGAGACAGAAGAGTGCCAGATTTGAGTGATTGGCTTATTTAGTGTGCTGATCACAGAGGAGGCTGAGCGAGAAGTTAAGTGTTCACCAGAGGTTTGGCAATAAAAACACTAAAGGAAAAGAAAGCCTGAGAGAAGTTTAAAAAGTCATCTTGGGGCATAAGAGAGGTGTGAGATTTTAGAGGTAGGCCTCTACCTTGTGATGGTGGAGAGCAGGGTATGGCTGGTGCTGATGAGGTGAGGAGATTAGCTAATATGATGGAGGGATTGCGGAAATAAGGGCCAGAGGGGCCATCCACACAAAGGAAGGAAAGCTGGGTTTATCATCTAAGGTGTGGTTCTCAAACTCAAGTGTGCATCTGAGCCACCCGGTGGGTTTGTTAAAACACAGATGGTTGGGCCCCAGCCACCGAATTACCTCAGTTTATCATTCAGATGGTCTGGACCAAGCTAGAGAGTTTCCATTTCTCACAAGTGCTTAGGTTCATGAGATGCACTTCACAAATCACTGTAGATGAAGAAATAGATCCAGGGGAGAGCGAACGATAGTAACAGTGACTTGAAGAGCGACATTCAAATATTGTTATAGGTTTCATAGCCTGAGCTCTACTTTAACTGGAATTTACATAGGGAGTCAAATGATACTGTGATAAACAGTTACCTAAGACTACATGTTCTTGTGATCGAGTATAAGTAAAAAATAAGAAATTTAAAAAATAATTTACTTTTATTGATTTGTTTTTGCTATAGTGTACCTTCAGCTGCACCTTGTCTGATGCTTGGCCATAGCATCTGGTCAGTTTCTTAGCAGACGACTTCAACAGCTATTCTAAGCTTCCCCACTGTTTGGACGAAGTCCTCATTCCTTTATCCCCACAGTAATGAGAAGTTTCTCAACTTTAATTTCTAGCACTGTTCTTGCAATACTGTCGGTACTAAAAAGAAACTTTCTCAGTAATAGACACAAATCTGTCTTGCCAAACAAATGTTAAGAAAACTGATATAAAGGAGATACCATTACAGAAGGAGCAGAATGGTATCAACTGCAACATTCTGGCAAAATCAATGTAAGGAGAGAAATATTCAAATGTGGGTGTCGCTGGTTTCAAATGAGAAGCAGAGGGGGTCAAGTGCATGCCTGTGTTTGCTCTAACCAGGTCTCCTCCGCCACTCTTGTTTTTTAGGCTAACTCCCAGGCAGCCCGAGGCAAGTACGTTCCCGTGGGCTCTTCCAGTGCTTCGTCCACCCAGTCACTCTTCACAGCCAGCTATACCTACTAGAACGCGAGGCAGGGTGGCTGGCTCCAGCTCTTCTAGGTGTCTGGGGAGGTGGGCTGAAAGGGAACAACTACCTTCCGACTGACCCTGGAAATTAGACAAAATTAGTTTGAACCACTGGAAACACAATGCACATTAAATTTCGAGACACAAGAAAACAATCATTTATTGAAACAAGTCTGAATATCAAAGATCTGATGAAATTTCACACAACTGTTTTCCTGCCACACTTCCAGCTGCCCATGCCCCAAAGTGTGCACCTAAAAACAGACTTCAAAACAAAATCAGCTCTCCATCCAAATAACAACTACCAAATGAAACATCTCAGAAGCTGAGGGCAGAGAAGTGCGTCTTATTAAACAACCTTAGGAGTGGTAGGTGATGAAGGAGACAGCTGCAACCAAAAACAAAATAAAATATGATATAAACCTTCAGTTGGCATTGGGTTTTACTTTTTTTTCATTACCATTGATTCTACTAGATGTGACTGACATTATGATCAGTGTCTTCAACTTTAGCTACTCTTTGGAATCCCCTGGAAAAATTTAAAAAAACCCAGATGCCTCGTCCACACTCTGTGAGCCCAATTAAATAAGAAACTCTTAATGTGAGATCCTCTAAGTATCAGGGCTTCTTAAATTGTCTTGATAATTCTAATGTACAGCCAAATTTGAGAATGACCAATCTAGATTTCAAGTTTGAGGCTGTCCAAAAATGAAAGCCATTTATAACTTGAAGCAAGCTAAAATGTGAAAGGATTTTGAGAAACACGTGGCGTGCAATGAGAGCATCAATGAGACTGTGTTGCTTCGGGTATTCCTCTTCCCGAGGCCCAGGTCTGATGACATAGGACTACACCTTCCTCTGCACACCCAAGCATGCTATCTATTTTGCAGTAAAAAATATTCACGTAGGTATGCTTTATTGGCTTTCCATTTCCAAAATTTACCTATAGAAAAAGCATTAAAGGCAACCATAGTTACAAAAGAGAATTTAAACATTATAACTTTGAGTGACATAAAAGTAGTGATTTTGGTGAAAAAAGGGATGATTTAACTGATAGAAGGTGGGAAATTGAAGGGGGAGAAGAAGTGGAGGAAGGCAAAGGGAGACTAGTTCACTGAGTGGGGAGTCATAGCACTACTTAAAGTTCATAGATTAAGAAATAGTGCTTTAGGTCTATTAAAGTAGTGAAGGAAATAGATATAAATCGTTAAAATATTCATACTTATAATTAAAATATAGGGAAGGTAGTAAACCAAATTCTTTGCCTCGAAGAGCAGGAAGATAAATTACATTGCTTAGAGTTGATAAACTAGGAAATAGAGGCATCAGCGTATTATGCAGAGGACTAAAACAGAACCAGTCCAAAGGGCCGCCTTCTGATGAGAAAGACCTGGGACTGAGGTGCAAGGAAGACATCATTTATGTATGTAATACATATGTTCTATATTTATAAATTATATATAATAATTTACTTATCATGTGCCTCTAGAACATTAGAATATTTCCATGTACCTGTATTGCTTTATAAAGACAACTATATCCATATAAGCAATTCAAATCTACCTTAGAGCCTTACAGGTCTTTTAGTCCAAGGCTTTCTTTCTCTTCACAGATGATGAAACCAAAGTTAGGGCCGTTAAGTTACTGGCTGACAGTCACACATTTAGGGAGGGTAGAGCCAAGTGATCAGCAGTCAGGTCCCCTTTGTCTCCTGTAAGGAACACGGAGCTGGGGAAGCAGGGAAGGGCAGGGCGACAGGCAGCACTCAGTCCCGCGGCCACTGGAGCCGGTCTTCTACTTTTCCTACCGCATCCATTCATTTCATCAGCAACTACTTAAGCTCCTACCATGTGTTCAACTGTCCTAAAAAGCTAGCAACATCTGTTGTGACAAAGCTCTTCTGGCAGAACACTTTAATCTAGAGCTTACTCAGCACCACTGACCCTCTGTTGTAGAAAAACTGCTTACATTCTTATTTCTGGGTTGAACATGAATTTATCATCAAAGCTGAGTTATTTATATCTTTTGGTCAAGGCCTAATTACATTTCACTGAGAGTGAGGGTTTGTATAATGCATTTTCCCTGGTTATCATCTGATATATTTTCCATACTAAAGCACTATAGCTGCCTTTGAAATCTCAAGCCAAGCAATTTCCTCCACTTAGAGTAATAGGAAGACAAGGGTTATGAAGCTACAGACTTCAATTTCTATTAACTGTGTGGTCGCTCACTGTACATATTAACGGCTTCCTAGCTTTTGGTACTTTGTCAGATTTATTCTAGTAGTTATTGAACACCAACTAAAAATAAAACCTGGTACTAGGTACTGAAAGTAATTAAGAAAACTTTCAGCTTTAGGGAAGCCATGGCATTTGTATACCAGACAATTAAGCTCAGGTAGCTAAGCAAGAAACATGAATAGGGGTTGAAAAGTGGGAGGAGAGTCTGTCAGTTTAGCTGGGTGCAGAAATGAAGATGAGGGCATCTAGGCTGGACATCACAAGATGTAAAAAGGAAAGGAACTCTTCCCAAAAGAACTGACAGTGTGTAAGAAAATACTCTGATAATTCACTGGGAGAAGATAATACCTTAAGGCAGGGGTGTCAAACTCATTTTCACCAGGAGCCACATCACCCTCACGGTTGCCTTCAAAGAGCCAAATGTAATTTTAGGACTGTATAAATGAAACTACTCCTTAACTAGGGGCCAGGAGCTGGCACTGCCGCTGGGTAGGAACAAGGTGTCAGGCCGGATAAGACAAGGTGGAGAGTGAGATTCAGCCCAAGGGCCTTGTGTTTGCCACCTGGGCCTTAAAGGCATAAGTATCAAAAGCCAAAGTCACAAAAAATGACTAAATGCTGGAAGGAATAAAAAGAAGAGTTTGTTTTTGGTCTGAAGAAGGAGAGGGAGAGAAGGGAGGGGTAGGGTAAGGAAAAGAGGGAGGAGAAAGGAAGAAATGAGAAAGAGGGGGAAGAGAGAAGGCAGGGAGAAACTAGGGCAATCTGGAATTGTGGGGAGGTGGCTAAAGGACTTTTAAGAAGGGGGAGAGATATCAAGTGATCTAAAGATATGCATCTTGGTAGGAAGAGCCAAGTTTCACATATGCATCTACATCATGCTTTATATAAACAAGCTAATGAGAAGATTCATGATGATTCATAATGTGAATTTAGCAGCCAAAGCTAACTGTGATCATGAGAATATAACTCTCTAGAAACTTGCAGAAACCTTGGAGAAGGCTTTAGGCAAAGCATAAATGGGACTTCAAGTCCATCTGATTTAGCTCTCCTGGAATGAAAGACTCCACCTGACATCTGCATTTCACTCATAGTGACAGTGGAAGAAACTGGGGTCGAGGGCGCTAAGGACGTTGTCCAAGGCCACACAACCAGTAGGTGAGGCCAGTGTGATCTGCGAAGTCCTCTTGGGAGGCAGTACCCTCCGTGGTGAAAAGCACAAGTTCTGGAGTCAGACAGCCTAGGTTCGAATGCTGGCTTTGTCACTTACTAGCCATGTGACCTTGGACACATTATACAACCTTTCTGTGGTTCAGTGTTTCATCTCCAAAATAAAGAAAAGTACACCATCACAAATTACTGAGAAATTAAATGAGTCAATACATCTCAGTAACAGGTTCACAACCCTATTCACAATTCTGAAATCCAAAAAGCTCTGAAAACCAAGTTTGCAGCAAATTATTTGGTGGCAAAATCTGACTCGAGGCTGTCATCTGTATTCCACTTGATGGGATGCAGAGTTTTAATGTGGTTGATTGTAGGTGCTGACTCAGACCCACAGAGGAAGTCATATACTATATAGTATAAGTACTATATTTACTCCCAGAAATCTGAAAAATTCTGGTTTCCAAATCCCATAGGCCCTCCCCTTAAGACTTTCAGATAAAGAATTGTGAACCTTCCCCTAGAACAGTATCTGCCATGCTTATAGGTTATAAGCAGAATCTCCCATGTTCGCTAGAGCCTGAGGGCTCCTGTAATACTGCCAATTCCCTACCTCAGCCCATTTTCTGGAGAGGATGAATTAAGAGATAGGAATAATGGCAAAGTTCAACACAGCCGGTAACAGGTCTCTTCCCGTTACTCAAATAACATGTTTTTCTAGTTGTAACACAATCTGTCCCAAGCCTCTTAAAATAGCCTAGCACTTAGTACTGGACATCAACATACATCAACATACAAAATCAGCCCACAAGTATGCATGCAGCGCCTACTGTATGCTCAGTGCTGTAAAGATACTACGTGGTCTTTGTATGTTACTGTTTAGATGAGGAAAACAAGGATGCAGTTAGGAAACAAATCGGTTCACAAGAATGTGCTAAACCGTAGTGGCATGGGCCAGGCGCTGCGAGCAAAGCGAAAGGAATTCTTTACAAAGGTGAGGTGAATTACAGGTAGTTTATTGCTAGTTACATGATTTTGGGAAACATGCTTCGTTTCTCTGAGCGCTTTCCCTCATCTGTAAAACAGGGCTGCTGTCGTGAGGTTGGCAGTGTTTTATATAGTGTCAGGTAACCTAAGTTGTGAATGAGTATTTTTCCCTGTCAGCTGGCTCTTGAAGAATGATCTAGGCACTTGTGAAGATGAATTAACTGTGTCCTGACTAGAGTACAGATTATACATGTTGAAGGAATTGCAGGAAATTTGGCCAGAATGGTGAAACCAAGTGCAGTGACACAGTGGAGGGGAAGGAGAGACTGCACAAAGATATTGTGGAAAGTCTTGCCTGGATGTAATTAGAAATAGGGTCATGTGAATAATTATTGCACAGTGAATAATATGATGAGTATTGCATGCTAAAATTATCTTTTAGCATGCAGAAGATTGGGACAAAACTGGGAACCAGCTGTCTATGTAAGAGCAATCCAGCATAGGGCCTAGCCCCTTGGTGGAAGCCGGTGAGTGGGCACGACATCATTATACAGAGGAAAACAACTAAGGTCTCCTTATGCGGCATTGCTATTTACCATCCTAATAAAGTCTCTGTTTTATTTCAACTCAAGAGGCAAGTGCTGGGACAAATGAAAATTCAAAATAATTCAACATCTAGTTCTCAAAAGGAGGCTTACAAACATGCACAGACTCAGCTCTTGGAGCAGAGTGGCACAAGGAAACACAGAGCATCTTCTAACAGAGCACCAGTTCCAGCAATCAGAACCAGGGCTAGGCTGCAGCCCGAGGGCACAGCTGTCAGGGAAATCTACCCTGTCCTCTTAAGATACCCAACACCAAGGCATCTTTCTGCAGCCACTTTCAGCTTTTCCTTGGCCTGCAATGTTTTTACCTGAGGGGAATTCACAGGGCAAAGAAATCAGAGGGCACTTTGTTTCCAGGAATGCAATGACTGTCCTGGGTGGACATGACACGAGTGTTTTTGAGAATGTGGCTCGTGAACAGGAGGTAGCACAGGCAGAGATATGCACTATGTTTTATTGGTGCAAAATGTGTGAAAACTGTTTTGGAAAGTTAGGTCATTCCCCCCATCTTCACTCTATGAAATGCATTTGGCTATTTACTCCCTCAAGTCTCCTAGAGGATAAAGGACTGCTTGATGCAACTAATACGCATAGCATTAATATAGCACCTGGCAGGTACTTAAAAAACACACATTAATTAAACTTGGATCATTTGGTCAGTAAATATATATTTCTAGCCTTCTATTTATCCATGCAGCATGCATGGCAATAGAGACGACTTTAATTAAAAAAAAAAATCAATCCATCTACCCCCATCGACCACCAAAGGCCATCACTTTTGAAGGAGGTTGAGGTGAAAGGTTAAGAATGGTAACTTTTAAAAAGTGATTGGAGTATCTGGACTAAAGAAAATGTTGAAATTTGGAGTTCCTACAAAGATGGAGGCGTAGGTAGAAACACTTCACTTCCTCATACAACCAAAAGAAGAATAACAACCAATATAAAAACAATAAACCAGAAGTGCCAGAAAATCAAACTGTATGGAACTCCAACAACCAAGGAGTTAAACATTCACCCAGACCGGTAGGAGGGGTGAAGATGGGAGATGGCAGCTGAGTGGAGAGGACTCGTGGCAAGGCGGCGGACCATGCAGACGAGGTGAGGCTGGCTGAGGGCTGAGCAAGGTGGTGGACTGTGTGGGGAGAGGCAGGGCTGGTTGAGTGGGAAACTAAAGACTCAAAGCTAGCTATAAACTACCGTGGGGGTTGCCACAGTGAGAGAAACTCCCAGTCTCACACCAGAGAGTTCATTGCAAAGAGCTGGCCAAGAGCGAAGCAAGTGGCACTTTTTCCTCTCTGACCCCTCCCCCACATGTAGCGCCATAACCCAGTGAAGTGGGTTGCCTCATTCTGGTGAGTACCTAAGGCCTTGCCCACTTTACAAAATAACAGGTGTGCTCAAAGAAATATGGCCCAAGTGACAGAACAGATCAAAACTCCAGATAAAGAACTAAGCCATGAGGAGATAGCCAACCTATCAGATGCACAGTTCAAAGTACTGGTGATCAGGAAGCTCACAGAACTGGTTGAATTTGGTCGCAAATTAGATGAAAAAATGAAGGCTACACTAAGTGAAATGAAGGAAAACGCACAGGGAACCAATACTGATGGGAAGAAAACTGGGACCCAAATCAATGGAGTGGACCAGAAGGAAGAAAGAAACCAAACAGAACAGAATGAAGAAATAAGAATTCAAAGAAATGAGGAGAGGCTTAGGAACCTCCAGGACATCTTTAAACGTTCCAACATCCAAATTATAGGGGTACCAGAAGGGGAAGAGGAAGAGCAACAAGTGGAAGTGTTGAATTTGTTCAACAATTTTTATTGAACAAATAATAACTTCCCCAATCTGGAGGAGGAAATAGGCTTCTAGGAAGTCCAGCAAGCTCAGAGAGGCCCAAAGAAGTTGGACCCAAGGAGGAACACACCAAGACACATCATAATTATGTTACCCAAGATGAAAGATAAAGAGAATCTTAAAAGCAGCAAGAGGAAAGAAGTTACCTACAAAGGAGCATCTGTAACACTATGAGCTGATTTCTCAAGAGAGACCTTACAGACAAGAAGGGACTGGAAAATAAGTACTTGAAGTCATGAAAGGCAAGGACCTACACCCCAGATTGCTCTATGCAGCAAAACTATCATTTAGAGTGGAAGGGCAGATAATGTGCTCCCAGATATGGTCAAGTTAAAGGAGTTCATTATCACCAAGCCCTTATTATATGAAATGTTAAAGGGATTTATCTAAGAAAAAGAAGATAAAAAACATGTACAGCAAAATGACAACAAACTCACATTATCAACCATACCTAAAACAAAACCAAATTAAGCAAACAACTACAACAGGAACAGAACCACCGAAATGGAGATCACATGGAGAGTTAGCAACAGGAGAGTGGAAGGAGGGAGAGAGGGGGAAAAGGGACAGAGAATAAGTAGCATAAATGGTAGATAGAAAATAGACAGGAGGGCAAGAATAGTATGGGAAATGTAAACGCTAAAGAACTTATGACACATGGACATGAACTAAAAGGGGGGAATGTGGGTGGGAGAGGGTGTGCAGGGTGGAGGGGAGTGAAGGGGAAGAAATGGGACAACTGTAATAGCATAATCAATAAAATATATTAAAAAAAGACATTCAACAGACCATCACCTAAAATTACTATTATTTCACAAAAGCTTTTTTGAATTATTAAAAAAAGGTGCATAATTTCAAAACAGTCTTTAATAAATTTAGAGTTTTTCTTAATAGATACTATATGTTCCTTACTTTTACCATTTGAGTATAGAACAGCCATAAATTGGTGTTTGGGAACTGATGACTTACACTCTCCTGATACTAAATAACCCCTTGAAAACTAGCTCTTCCCAAATTTGCAAGCTGCTCTTAGACAACCCTTTGGTTTCTAATGATCTAAAGGACACTCTTCAACCCTTCCCTATCTCCACAGCACCGTTCCAGGTCAGTTTCTGATAGCAACTGTCACTACACACTGGGTGTTCCATCCACACTTCTGGATGCTCCTCCCTCAGTCTGTTGTGCATCTTGCCCACCCGATAGCAAAAGTGGGCCTTGGGATTCCATTTCTGGATTTTTTGGCTTTATCCTTTCATTAAATCTTAATTGATTTCTGTGTCTAAACACAGGTGAATTCCTAATTTCTAGCCCAGATACTTTCCTGTGCACCATGTCCACAATTTGTTATCTCTGGACGTCTCTGTTGTCTCACAGGTAGAAAAAGTGAGAGCAATTTCCTCTAAATCCTTGATTCTAATTTTTAAACAGAGTAATGTATTTGACAGATTTTACACTAAAGTAACAAAGAACTCTTACACAAAGCAAAAAACAAAACTGGTTTAATGATTAAAACAGATGAATTAATAGGTTTATAATAACCATTAACTAAGGGAAGCCCTAGAACCAGAAATAAGGATTTAAAATTGCATGCAAAGTCTAGTTACTATAAAAACCAAAGCAATACCAAAATATCTCGGCTTCCTAACATAGATTCCAGGCTTTTTATTTCCAATTCCTGGCAATCAAAGTATGTACACTTTCACATGCTACTGGTAGTGAAGGAATAAGATCATTTGCATAAGACTACACATATCTTTCACAGATGGGAGGGCACAAAAAAGAACAGTGTCCTCCTCTAACCTTTTTGGGCCCATCTTGAAAAAAAAAAAAGGCACTGCCAAAGATTCCTCGGTAACACCTTTGCTAGGTTTGTTACATAATCTTCGTAAAACTAATGGTCCACTCATTTCACATTTCTGAGAACCACAAGGCATTGAACTGCTTTCTTTAACTCATGTGCCAAACAACTGGCTTAAACAATGACAAAAACTTTGTATATCAGTTTTTAAAAAAATCTGTTTCCTTGAAAACATCGTGTGTTCAATAACTGGACTTTGGCATGCATAGCAAAACATATCATGGAACTGAAAGAACTACCATGTAAGATGGTGGCAGAGGACTCTGAATAATTATTCCAGTTTCCTAACATTGGTGGCTCTGGCTCCCTTGTACCAATGCAATTTTGTCATTCTCCCTTCATTATAACCAAGTGCTCTGAACTCAGGTTTAACCTGAAAAATGTGTAAAAAAGATGCTTAAATAAATTACCAAGTCATCAAAAAAAAAAAAGAGTAATGGAAGTCTTCAAATGCCTGTGGGCAATTGTCCACTATTCACAGAATCTTCAGAAACCATTTGCCTAAGGCCAAAGATAATTTGCTTTCTTACTAAATTTGACTAAATGTTGCTCAACTAAATGTTGAGCAATATTGAAACTGCACTTGGGTAGCTAGTCTCAAGTCAAACTAAGGTTGAATATTTCTCTGTGTTTACTGCATCCACGTAGTGTGCAATTTCTGATGCTGAATAAGAGATATGCGGCAATTGAAGGCTTCACCACAAGCATCACATTCATGGGTTTCTTGGGTTTTCATCTCTGCGTGGATCTTCTGATGGTTGACAAGGCTGCGCTGCTGACTAAAACTTTTGTCGCATTTCTCACATTTATAAGGTTTCTCTCCTGTGTGTATCCTCTGATGCTGAATAAGGCCTGAGTTCCGGCTAAAGGCCTTCCCACACTCATCACATTTATGGGGTTTATTACCTGTGTGAACACCCTGATGCCGAATAAGATTACACAGTTGACTAAAGCTTTTGCCACACTGTCTGCACAGGTAAGGTCTCTCACCAGTGTGGATTCTCTGATGCTCAATAAGAAATGAGCTCCGACTGAAGCTTTTCCCACATACAGTACATAAGTAGGGCTTTTCTCCAGTGTGAATTCTTTGATGTTGTACCAGATGAGCACTGACACTAAATGTTTTCCCACATTCATCACATTTATAAGATTTTTCCTTAGGGAAGATTTCCTGCTGTATAATAAGGCTGCAATTTGGATCAAAACTTTCCTTAGTTTCATTGTATGAATAAGTCTTCTCTCTGGTGTGAATTCTCTGATGCTGAATAAGACCTGAGCTTCTACTAAATGCCTTTCCACATTCCTCACACTTATGGGGTTTATCTCCTGTGTGGATTCTCTGATGACGAGTAAGGTTGCAGAGCTGACTGAAGCTTTTCCCGCACTCTTTGCATTGATAAGGCCTTTCCCCTGTGTGGATCCTCTGATGTTCAATAAGGAACGAGCTCCGACTGAAGCTTTTTCCACATTCAATACAAAGAAAAGGCTTCTCGCCAGTGTGGATTTTTTGGTGCTGAATAAGGTATGTACTTAATCTAAAGGCTTTCCCACATTCACCGCATTTATGGGGTCTTTCTCCAGTGTGAATTCTCTGATGCTCAACTAGTAATGAATTTCGACTAAAACTCTTTTTACATTTGGTACAGTGATAGGGTTTTTCACCAGTGTGAGTTCTTTGATGCTCAATAAGGTGTGACTTCCAACTGAAGGCCTTTCCACAGTCACTACACTTATGGGGCTTCTCACCTGTGTGAATCCTTTGATGCTTCACAAGGCTCCTCCTCTGGCTGAAGCTCTGTTTACACTGATTACACTGATAGGGTCTCTCTCCAGTGTGGATTCTCTGATGTCTAATAAGGGTGGAGCTCACACTAAAGGTTTTTCCACAGTAATTACACTCATAGGGCCTTTCCCCAGTGTGGATTCTCTGATGTTCAATGACAAAGGAACTGCGACTAAAACTCTTCCCGCATTCATTGCACTGAAAGGGTTTCTCACCAGTATGGACCCGCTGATGCTGAATGAAATGGGCCTTGCGGACAAAACCCTTTCCACACTCTTCACATTTGTGGCATTTCTCTTCTGAGTTAGGTCTCTTACGAATAATGTTAGTGTTTTCTCTGAACATTTTCTGTTCCTGGGTCAAAGATTCCCTTGGTATTTCCCATAAGAAGATTCCTCTCTGTTTATCTAACCTACCAACAAGTTCAAAGGTTTCTCTACACATGGGATCCTGGTCAGTTTCACTTTTGATTCTTGTAACTATTATGCCCTTTGATTCCACTTCCTCCTCAATTTCTTCAATTTCTTGTTTCACAGTTGGCTCCTCATCCTTATCTCTGTTTAAAACATCTGGAATAATAAATAGAGAAAAGACACATCAGCCAGGCTCTTTCCTAGTAAAAAGAAACTGTCAGAAAAATGAGATAATTAAGATAAATCAATCTAATTAAGATAAACTAACCTATTATATCAAATGTAGTTTACTACCTCACAGTATTGTTTTGAGGATTAAATTAGTTCATATACATAAAGCTTTTAGAATAGTACCTGATACCTGACAAAGAGTGCAAACTATGTAAATACCATTACAATTAGTTATCTGATGCAATTAAATGTTTTTCTTGGAGAATGGATATGAAAAGTGTTTATGAAAAGCCAAGAATGAGTCTGCAGGAGCAAGCAGAGTTGAGAGGAAGAGCCGTTGTAAATCAATAGTAAATTATGCACAGAAAGGTGGATAAACAAAGAGATAAACCAAGCAGGGTTGGGATGAACCAGTCCATCAAGGTAGAAAGAATAACATGGGAAGAAATCAGTAGGTTCTGGAAAATGTAGAATAAGATAGCATTATTAAATGTAGAATAAGATAGCGAGTAGACCAAATAACCTGACCAAAAAGAACACATAAAATGACACGGAGAAGGATCAAAGGCAAAAACCAGGGAGAGCAAGAATTCATTTATTAATAAGAACTTATTTATTGCAATGATGAATATTCCGAGCACTCTGTAATGAGCCAGGATTCACAGATAAGACATGGAGCCTCCTACCTAATGGAATGGACAATGAGTATAAATGGAGAAAGAAAATAATATAAAAAATTTAAATAAAAAGCAGTTCTTGTATCAAAACACAAAATGGCTTTTAACAAAAATAACGGGTTGAAGTGACATGGAGTCTATCATGTAGAAAGACAGAATAATAAATACAATGGGACATGGTCAGAGGTAAAAGAAGAAATGAAAAAGAGCAGTCTGTGACAGCTTATGACTTTACCTCCCATATTCTTCACGTACAAATGATTCCCAGTCCTCTAAAAGATGTTAAGACCCAAGTTGGAACCATTTAGCTCCAAATGAGAATCTGCATGCCACCTGAGAAGGGAAAAGCTCGCACGTGTTGGAAGAACGATAACATAAAGGTCTATGATGTAGCAGAGTAGCATACGGGACACTTAAACCTGCCTCTGACTTCTTTCATGACTTTCCACCTCTTGCTGCCTGTTGGATAACTTCACTAGTTCCTCTTTTCTCTCAATTTTCTAGTCTTCTAACTCTGAAGCCATCTTTGAATTTTCTTTTCACTTACTTCCCACCAGTCATTAAGTTATTTTATTCCCCCAAAACTTATTCTCCTAACGAACTACTAGAAACTTTACTTCTACTTAGGCTGCTTACAGTGTTCTCCTTCAAATTCACATTCAGTGGGCTGTTTTTCCTTCACACAATGAAAAAGGATAGGAGAACTCCTTCAACTTTCTGCTCCCTATCTATCAAATTATCTGCAATTGTATATGAATATATGTTCCATTGCTATCCAAGGCTAATCCATCTACCCTCTCTTGATCCCACTTGCCTCTGGGAACTTGTTCAATTATTACCATTTTTCCTTTTTCTTCAATCTGTATTCTCCACTGAAACCTTCCTACCAACATACAAATATATCTAACTTTATTCTGAACCTGAAATCCTTCCCTATCTTTTAAAATATTTATTTGTCTAGTTCTCTCCCTACTTCTTCAGTCTTTTCTAATACATTTCCCTAATGAATTTCTCTTCCTTTGTCAACTGTTTAAGGTTATTGTTACCCATGTTCACACCATCCCACTATACATGCTCTCTGGGTATCATCACTTACACGTCTCAAAAGGGTTCACAACTGAAATGATCATCATCCTCTGCTCTCATGTCTGTCTCCACCACTAATCATCTCTTGAAAGGCACTGTTATCCATTGCCCTAAAGTCCCGAAGCAGGAAATTGTCCTAGATTTCTCTATTTTTCCTACCACTGATCGGTTACAAAAATTAATGATGCTACCCTCCAGCATCTAACTTCTTTTTTACTCTCACAACCATGCTTTCCCTGCATTACTGGAAAAGCCACCTGATAATCCTTGGCTCTGATCTTCAGGCTGCCCTCACACAACATCTACGTCACTGAACAGAGAGATCTTCATATTCTGTTCATGTCACCATCACTAACACTCCATCGCTTCTGAAATCAAATCAAAGCTCTCTGCACTGTAATACTGCATGATATGGTCTCTAAGTGGCAGTTCAACTTGCTACCCACAATTTAAGTGGGCAAATTGCTTGTGTTACTGTCTTTTGTGTCATTTTATTGAACATTTTGTTTACTAAATGTCCCCCAACATTTAGCTGGAAAACTCTTGATTTCTCAGTTTCTCTTTAAGATTCAATTCAAAGCAACAGTTTCTCTAGAAAGCCTTCACTAACTCCACTTGACAGATTTAGGTGCTCTGTTTTTTTATCACTAGCCCTTGTCCATAACTCCATTAAAGCTATCTTTACACTGTACTTTTAACTGTTTGTGTTTGTCTCTTCCTCATAAGAAGGGAAAATCCTTGTGTTTATTTAGCAGATATTGTTCCGGGGGGTTTATTCAAAAGAATAAGAAAAGATTATCATTATTTGCAAATGATACGAACGTCTACCTAAAATTCCTAAAGTGATTAAATGAAATAGCAATGGCAACTAATATACAAAATAAATTGCATTTCTTACTACCAAGAAAAAACACTTTATAGAAGTCTTACAGAAAAATGAAATATGTTCTTCATGATAATGACAAAACCACAAAAAACCTAGAAATAAATCTAATAAGAAAAGCATAAGGGACTTCCACTCAAGATGGCATGGTGTTTGCACAACCGCAACAAAATTACAACTAAAATATAAAACAACCATTGCTTAGAAATCACAGAAATTGAGTTGAATGGAAGTCTGACAACTACGGAATTAAAGAAACCACGTCAATCCAGACTGGTAGGAGAGGCACAACTGTGGAATAGGCTGGTCCCACACCCACGTGTGGTGGATAACAATTTGGGAGGGATAACTGGGGAGCAAGGAACCCCAGCCCCACATTAGGCCCCCAGCCCAGGGTTCCAGTGCCAAGAATATAAGTCCCCACAACTTCTGGCTGTGAAAAGCAGTGGCGACTGAGTTGGTGGAATAAACTGCTGGAGCCCCAAGTAGTTCCTGTTAAAGAACCCACACATGGACGTACCCCCCCAGACTCACTCACTCTGGGCTCCAGCACTGGAGAGGCAGCTTGAGGGGCACCAGCGGCAGGTAGGGGGAGGCTGAGGTGTCTGTCATCAAGGCAAATAGAGATCATTGTCCCTTTTCTGGGCCCTCCCCACAGAGCTGGCAGACTGGTACATATCTAAGACTACATCAACCTGGCTTACACTGTTTAACCTGCCTTGGAGGTCCCTAGAGACTTACACCCAACTTACAGGTCCACCCAAGCTGCTTTTCCATATGAATGGCTGGTCTTGGATCATGCTTCACAACTTCCTAAATCCTTTCAAACAAGCAGCAGCTGGCCTCAGTCAGCCCCAGGCCCAGAACTAGCAGCCTAGATTCACAGCTCAGCTTCACCTGAAAATCTCCAAGCCCAGCTTAAGTAGCAGCCATCTCAGATTGCTTTATAGCTCAGGCAGGGTGGCCCTGGACAAAACACAGATGGCAGCTGACTTTGGCCTGTACCACCTGGGAAACCCTGGGGCCACCCCAGGGCCACTGCACCCAGGGGATAGCTACAGACCACTTCGGAGCACTGCCACACTGTCCCTGCACAACTGATTCTCCATGGAGGGCAGAGGTTGCTGGTCAGTTAGTGGTCACAGCCAATCCTTGCAGCTGACTGGCCTGTGTAAATCCCTCCCACTGATCTGCCAACAGCAACCAAGGCTTTACTACAAGAGGAGGGTGTACTCAGCCCACATGAAGGGTGCACCTTGAATACCCAGTTTGGGTGACAGGGGAGGCTGTGCCACTGGCCCTATAGAACACCTACTATATGAGGACACATGACCAAGACTGGGAGTCAAAGTAGCTCTACCTAATACATAGAAGCAAATAGAGGGAGGCTGCAAAATGAGGAGACAAAGAAACATGGCCCAAATGAAAGGACAGATCAAAACTTCAGAAGAAGAGCTAAATGAAATGGAGATAAGCAATCTACCAGATACAGAGTTCAAAACACTGGTTATAAGGATGCTCAAGGAACTTAGTGAGGACCTTAACAGAATTAAAAAAGACCCAATCAGAAATGAAGGATACACTAATTGAAATAAAGAACAATTTACAGGGGAACAGCAACAGAGTGGATGAAGCCAAGAATCAAATCAACGATTGGGAACATAAGGAAGCAAAAAACAATCAATCAAGCAAAAAAAAAAAAAATCAACAAGAAAAGAGAATCTAAAAAAATGAGTACAGTATAAGCAGCCTGTGGGACAGTTTTAAGCAATCCAACATTCACTTCATAGGGGTGCCCAAGGAGAAGAAAAAGAGCAAGAAATTGGAAATCTATGTCAAAAAATAATGGAAGAACTTCCCTAATTTGGTGAAGGAAATAGACATGTAAGTCCAGGAAGCACAGAGAGCCCCAAACAAGATGGACCCAAAGAGGCCCATCCCAAGACACACCGTAATTAAAGTACAAAGATTAAAAATAGAGAGATGGGAGGGGGTAGGAAGAATGGGTGAGAGGTGAGGGGATTAAGAAGTACAAATAGGTAGTTACTACAGAATAGCCACGGGTAAAGCACAGTGTCAGAAAGGGAGTAGCTAAAGAACTTACAGGCATGAACTGTGGACATGGGCAAGGGTGGGGGAACTGCCTGGGGAGTGGGGGATGCTGGGTGGAAGGGAGCAAAGGGGGAAAATCGGGACAACTGTAATAGCATAATCAATAAAATGTAGTAAAAAAAAAGTATAAGATCCATAAAAATTGTCCATTAAATTTTTCTGAAGGACATTAAGGACAGTTAAATAGTCAACTGAATTGCTAGAGAGATTCAATATTTTAAGGATCTTAATTCTTTCCAAGCCAGTCTATGAACCTAACTGCACCCCAATCAAAATCCTATGAACCAACTAGAAAATCATCAGTGAATCTAAATTTCAACCAGAAGAGTGCAGAAACTGGTTATCCTGAAAAGGTATGTAAAAGAATGACTTATCTTAACAGACATAAAATGTAAAATATTGCTAAAATAAATGAAACAGAGAGGCACTGGCATAAAAGTAAATACGTCAATCAGAGAGGTAAAGAGATTAGTGAGTCTGGGCTTCCACACAGAGCAGCCTGGCGCTGACTATCCATTAGATCTGGGTTTGGTAGCTATAATCACCTCTGGGTTATCTGCCACACTTATGTGTTCCCATCTTGTGAGCACATCTAATTTGTCTATGGTAGACAACTGACTCAAAGGGTGTCTCTCCCAGGAGTTTGGATTGAAACTGAAACAGATAGTCTGAATGTGACTAGAATTATAACCTATCAAGTCAGAAGCTACAGGGACAAAAGCATGTGAACATAGGAGGAGAGACTATTTTGTCAAGGAGAAAGAAACAGAGCACAAAGACAGAGTTAATTCCCGACTTCCTGGGAGTGATCCAATTTCTGGCTTTGGTTCTTTTCTGATGCCTAGTTGCAGTCCTGCTCATATACTCCATGAGTCATCTATGTCCCTGTAATAACTTCGCTTGTTGGCTTAAGCTAGCTTAGATTGATCTCTATAATCTTTAACCAAACAGTTTTATAATATTATGGTAGCTGAGGAAAGAGAGAAGGCAAGGAAATGACAAAGAGAAGCCATTAAACTGAACAAGTTGATTTCGGCTGAAAGAACTGCAAGATCAAGAACAGAAATCAAGCTGCCAGCTGTATCAATGTAGCTATTAAAGTTTTAAGGAAAGGTATGAATGATGAACCAAAATTACAAAGCTAGAAGTAAAGAAAAAAGATTGGAACAGTCGAGTAACAGTCAAGGGGATGGAAAGTCTACAGAGGAGGATGAAAAGACTGTGGAATAAATGATGAAAAGCTGTGTTTTCCTAAAGTGAAGAAGAGAGCCTGAGAGTAGACCATAGATGGGCTCCCTGCCGTGCCTTTGTGCACATGGCACTCACATTTTGCAGCACTAGGGATAGGCAAGGCTGGTCATTTGCCTGGTTCTATCAACCAGGATAGCATATGCATAGATAAAGTTGGCAGTAACTCAAGACACCGTGGAACATATAAAAAAAAATCAGCAGCTGATAATGCTGGAGATGGAAATGGTATGCCAGAAACAGATGAAGCTAGAAAGCTAGGCAGAGACTATATTAGGCAGGTCCTATATGTAAGATAAGACGTCAAGATTTTTATCCTTTAAGCTGTCAAGAATCACCAGAAGTTGTAAGCAATTATCGTATTTTTAGGACTATAAGACTCACCAGACCATAAGATGCACCTAGGTTTTAAAGGAGGAAAATAGGAAAAAATTTTTGAAGCAAAAAAATGTGGTAAAATATTTAATAACCTGTGACCCTGCTCCAATGCCCCCCCCAGCGAGCCAGATAAACTACATTCGGACTATAAGATGCACCCCCCTTTTCCTCCCAAATCTGAGGGGGGAGAAAAAAGAAAAAAAATGTGTCTTATAGTCTGAAAAATATGGTAGCTAACACAAAATCATTTTGTTGGCAAGAAAGAGAATATATTAAAAGAAAGAGAGACTAGAGGCAGGGGGCTAGTTTATAGGCTAATGTTATAATCTAGTCAAGTTATGAGTTTTAAGTGTATTCATTCAGGCATACAAATATTTAAGAAGCATATATGTAGTTAGTTTTTCAAATGAAAAACTATATAGTTATTGTCCTCATGAAGATCAATCTGGTTAGAGAAATAAAGAATGATTATAGTAAAGTGTGATGAATTCAACAACTGAGAGGAAGTCTGAGAATGCAGGGCAATGGAAGGAGACAATAAAGAATTCCAAGTATCTATAGATAGATGGAATAAAATAAGATCCGAAGGGAGTCTATGGCATTTGACAACTGGACCATTACAGACCAATGTTAAACAGTTTAAGGGGAGTGGTAGGGGCAAGAAAAGGGGCTTAGAGAAGAAAGTACAGACCACATTACCTACATACAAAAACCTGGCTGAAGAGAAGGAATAGCAGGCTACAGGGAGCAGCAGGAGGGAGACTGTGGCTCAAATGGTAGTTTTTTTCTTTTTCCTCCTCCTTCCCCCAATGGGAAGAGCCATGCACATATCCATCATCAGCATAAAGACAGCAGAGGAGAAGGAATAAAGACTGAAGCTTTATTCCTTCTTAAGGGAAAAAAGGCAAAGGATGACTGATGTATAAGTAGTTAGAGAAGTGAGAAGATAGGGGCAGCCTTCAGGGTGCAGATGTGGGGCCAAAAAGTTGAGAATTCATGTTTAATGGCCTCTGTGTTCTCTGTGAAAGAGAAGGTGAGGTCCACTGCTGAGTGACGGACCCAAGGAAAACTCCTGCTTTGGAATAGTCACTAGAAGGAACAGGGGAATGAGCAAGTCAAGGATAAAAACTTGTTGAGATGTAAAAACCTGGTGGAGACTAGAAGAAAGAAAAGCCTCATGAATATACACAGGGCATCAATTCTTTCTGTTAAAAAATTTCTCCTGGTGCGTTAGCAATGCAAGTAAAAGAAGAAAGAGGCAGATTTTATACCCAACACAGGATGTGAAGCTTGCAGAACGGGCAGAGCAAAATGACAAGGTGGCACAAGAGCATTCTGGTGATAGCTCATATATAGACCCACAGATTAGACGAGGGGTGAAGGCAGGAGAAGGAAAAAACCAGAGAAGTCAAGGAACAGGAAACATCATTAAGAATGAACAGGTTTAGTAGGAAAGGAGTAGGAGAGGAAGAAAGGTAAGAAGTAAGCTCCCCTTGAGATTATGTCTATTTTGATCACCACTATTGAATTACAGTCAATAAACGCCTGAATATGTGATCAAGAATAAGATACTGGGGTTTTAGTTTTGCCTGTTATGACAAAACTGAGGGTATGATCATTGATATGAGTTGCTGAATGAAAAGGGATAGCCCTGAGGACAACATGGTCAAAATAGACTGAGGCTTAAGTAATGACTGTATCATCGAAGGTGAGGGTTAGCACAGAGGACTTTGAAACATGTGACAAAGTCTATGTGTGAGGGTCCAAAAAAAGTTGTGAAAAGGAATTGAGTGGGTAGAGCAAGACTGCTGAAGTCTCAAAGGGGAGAGATTGTGTTTCAAGGTGGAAAATGAATCCTTTGGAAAGAGCACTGAAAAGCTGGGAGGACAATACTTTCATCTCCCTTGCAGCCTGGAGACAAAGGATGGGAAGGAAGAGGATGTGGGAGAATAAGCAGCCCCTCCCAGAGAAGTGGTGTCCTTGGGAAAGTGCCAGGTTTCAGTTAAGGCCAGGAGGGGTAAGGAACATTATGTGAAGAGGAACAGGGGCTCCAGAAGGCAGAGTGAAAAGGAGTGGGAGGAAAGCAGTGGGAGGATGAGCCAGAATGGAAAGTACAGAGCAATATGGGATAGGAAGCCAGAAAGGCTTGTATTTTGGTCATTGCTAAAATGCAAGGGGTGAGAGTCATGTAAACAATTGATGGCTGAAAGGTTTGAATCAGAAGTATGGAACAAAGCAGTTTTGGTTCTGGTATTGGTCCAAGTGTTCTTAAGAGTCTGATTTCTAATAGCCTCTTAGATATTTTAATCAGAAACAGCAGATTCTTACCCAGTGAGACCAGGTTTCCATAATTCTCCATCATGACATCTTTATACAAGCTTCTCTGAGCTGGATCCAGATAATCCCACTCCTCCTGGGTAAAAAACACAGCCACATCCTCAAATGTCAGCAACCCCTGAAATAGTATGATTTCTGTAGTCAGTTCCTGTTGTCTCAAGGACAATTCTACTACTGCAAAGTAGCACTTATCAGGGCCGGCAAGGCTAGAAGGAACGTGGTAAGTATGAGTTCCAAGTGGGGCCCAATTCTGGAAACCGACTTAACAGACAGGCACATCAGACTAGAGGGTAAGTGAGCTGGATCACTGCCCTTCGCTAGTGAGGGGCCTCAGGATAAGGCTTTTTCTGGCTTAATAATTGTACCCTAACCTTTTAATTTTAGTAAGCCTCCCCAAGTTTCCTTCACCGCATTGCCCAGCTCCATTCTTTATTCTCACAGGCTTGTGACCCTGTTCAATTCAATTCTATGAAGTTTTCTAAGCGTCTATCTTGGGGCCAAACAACATGACAGGCGCAGAAGGCACAGCAGATGGTCAAAAATGATGCCTCACCTGGAATAACTTACAAATGAGAGCGCTAGTTTGGAGCATTACTAATTTATCAAGTCGTTCTTGGAAAAATATGAGCCACTGGTCAGTTTACTCTCAAACCGCACCCCAGAGCACTAGGGGGATACTTCCTTGCACTGCACTGGCCCTAAAGACGGCAGTCTGCGGGTTGGGGGGCGGAGGAGAGCGGCCTAGCTTCAGTAGTAGCGAGAGGGGATACCCAGAGGGGCAACTTACCTTTGGCTCCAGCGAGGGGCTCGGGGAGGCCATCTCCTGGCCAGAAATCAGGGCAGGAAACCGGGGCGGCCCACAGAAAGGAGCCTCTGGTGCGGCCTATCCGACCGTTGGAGATTAGGCCCGATGAAGGGGAGGCCTCCAGGCTGGGTCTGGCCAGGTCCTGCCTCGGTCCCCCAGCGGTCACGACCCCAGCAGCATTTCAGAAGAGCTCCTAGGCCGCCCCCCAGCCCCGAACTCCCTCCCCAGCTTGGCTGCGCACCTTCCAGGCCTAGCCACAACCTCCTCCCCGTTGTCAGTTCCTCCTCCTTTCAGCCAAAGAGCTCTGTGACCGACCGCCCCCGGACCAGAAGGCGTCACCCGGCACCTTCCCGGGACGCCCCCCAACTACAACTCCCGTCATGCTCCGAGAGAGCGTCACGGTCCAGCCCCGCCGGCAAAGGCTACTGGACTACATTTCCCGGCATGCAAAGGGAGTCGCGATGACTCTTATTATGAAGGGATAGGTCCGCCACTAAGTTTACACCCGATTGGCTAGTTTCATTCGGCCGGGGGCGTGGCTCCTCCTCGTAGCTATTCGCAGAGATGGCGGCGATTTCACTGCTCAGTGTCAGGAGAAGAGGACTCACGTGGATAATTGCAGGGGCCCCACGTCGAGAATTTTGGTCTCGCTCCAGGTAAAGCGAAAGGTTAGATGGTGGGTTATAGTCACGGAAAGTAAGGAAAGAAACTGAGGAAGATGAAAGGACGAATTCAAAAGGGAATGTCGTGCTATTAAGACGAGGTCTTGCTTCTAGCTGGGGAATGACAAGTGCTTTAGGGTTCTGAGTTCAGCTTCAGCGCTGGTATCCGCGAGCGGAGGAGCTGGGTCAGTTCTCGTGGCCTCAGTTTTCTCATCTTGTAACAGAAATACCGCCCCCGTTCCCTGCCAGTCCGCTCATTAATTTATTCAGCAAACAGTGCTGATTTTGTGTTCCAGACAACGAGTGTGGTGTCAGGAAGCATACAAGCAATTTAGAACAGGAGCGTGAAAGTGCTCCATAAACTAAACTCACTTGCTGGCTATATTTCTAAACAAGCGGTATTCAGAGATGAAGTGCAACCTCATTTTGTTCGTTTGTTCATTCATTGACGTACTCAACAGAGCGCCTGCTCTGGCCCAGCATTTCTCTAAGTAGGATACAGCAGCAGAAACTAAGTCCCTTGTCAGAGCTTAAGGACGCTGGTACATGAGGAAACAGGACCTACGGAGAGGAATATTTTTAACCCCGGTGAATACATCTACACGCCCCTCCCACTATAGATATATTGAATTTACTTGTTCTTTCAAAGAACTGCCCCACTAATCTCCCTAACCCACAAGTCACAAGTCAAGGGCAGAGCTAAATTAGAACCCAGGTCTCTTTATTCTCCATTAACTGCTTTCCTCTCAGCCCCCTGTGGAATCTTTTGGAGGTAAATCTGTTTGACTCAGATAGTGTTGGGACAACAGAACCTGTGGGAACCTCAGGGAGCAATGTATACTCTCTTAGGTTTCAAACAAAAACTCTTCCACTCTAGAAGGACTTCTGTCATCAGCTTATGTATTTATTAGCTACCCCTCTTTTTTGACTACTATTTGTTATTGTCTCTTAAATCTCCTTCAGGTTTATTGCATTCACTCATTGAACAAATACTTACTTACAGAGTGTCTACTATATATGCCAAGTGTCTAGGTGTTAGGGATCCAGATGTTAATAAGACAGATCCCACCTTTGTTCTTGTAAAACGTTCTGGTGGAGGAAAACATGAACAAATGTTGAATACAATTTCAGAAGGGGGTAAGTTATGACAAAAACTAGAGCAGTGTGAGAGATGACTGAGATGGGAGGAATGGCTTTCATTTCATTCTGGTGAACTGTGACTACAGTAGTGTGGAGAGAAGATGGAGGTGAGGAAGTGAAGAATATAATTAAGACAACTATTCTGAGAAGTTCTGTTGTAAAAGAAGCTGGAAGGGAGCCTGGAAACTAGGTGTTTTGTTTTTTTTTTCTTTAAAGACAGGTGATATTATAGCATATTCTGTGCCCTGGGAATACACTTATTAGATATGGAGAAATTGATAAAGAATTGCAGAAATAGGGATATATTGCTGGAAGGGTCTGAATAGGCAAAGAGGAATAGCATTACAGACCCTGTTCTTGGCCAAACATTGTTCATTTCCAGGGCCTCCAGTTTCTGTAGGAATCCCCAATCCCAATCCAGTGCCAGCTTCACGGAAGACAGGAGTCAGTTTATGAACAAATATTTTATTAAGCACTAAAATAATGTGTCAGGCAGATTTCCTCACATTGCCCATCTACTCAATAATATTCGAACAGTTTTCAAAGGACCCCCAAAGTCAATGAAACAGGCCTGCATATTCAGGAGTTGATAATCTGGCGTGGTGGTTCTTAACCAGGGGCAGTTTTGCCCACCAGGGACATTTGGCAATATCTTGTGATTCTCATGACTGGAGGACAGGTGTGCTATTGGGATACTCATTGATGGGTAGAGGCCAGAGATGCTGCTAAGCATCCTACAATGAATGGGACAGAACCATGTCCCGCCCCCACACCCCCAACAAAGAATTGTCTCGTCCAAAATGTCAGTGATGTTTCGACCAGGAAACCCTGATCATCTAGTAAGAGAAGTAGAATGTCAATGAAATGAAAACTCAGGACGCAGTGTGCTCTGAGAGCAATATAAACTGCTGTTGGACTTCAAAGAAACTTGGACTTATATTTGATTGGGGAAACTAGGTAAAGCTCCTTGGAAGAGAACAAGTTTTTCCCAGGACTTACAGGATGAGTAGGATTTTTATAGGTAGAAGTGAAAGACAGGCATTTTGAATAGGCTATAACTTGAACTAATACATGATGTCAGGAAAGTAGGAAACAGAATATAGTTTTGTTTGGGTAAGGCATGGAGTGTATGTAGGACATCCGTGAGAGATGAAGTTAGAGAGGTAGGTTGGGTTTGGATCTTCGAGTATTGAAAATCCCATACAAATCGGTTTACCTTTACCCATCTTTGGGAATTCATAGAGCATGTAAAATCTATAATTAGCTTTTGTTTTTTGGTCTGTGCCAGCTCAGTTCAATTAGTAGCTTCCAAGGACAGGGACTTATCTTACTCTTTCCTCTTTCCACAGTGCCCAGAAAGGTAGTAAGTGTGCAAATTAATTGTTGATTTAATTTGGCGGGCAAGATTGGTTCTGGTGTTTGCCAACTTGTCAACTTCATTAATGCAGTGAACCAAAGATTCACATCTTTGTTTTCATCATTTCAGAGAAGAAGAAAAGCCAGTGGTAGCTGAGACAGTAGAAGAGGTGAAGAAAGAACCGATCCTGGTGTGTCCACCCTTACGAAGCCGAACATACATACCACCTGAAGATCTCCAGAGTCGCTTGGAATCTCATGTCAAAGAAATTTTTGGCTCATCCGCTCCTAGCAATTGGCAGGACACCTCTCTGGAAGATGGTCATCTGAAGTTTGGTTTCTTGACACGTTTAGCTGATGACTTGGGCCACGCAGTGCCTAACTCCAGGCTGTATGAGATGACTAGCGTCAGAGATGTTCTTGATTTCTATAAGGTTCCTATTCAAGACATCCCTAAATTTGATGAACTCACTGCCAGTAATCTCCCTCCCAACTTAAAAATCACTTGGGGTTACTGAGCAATTCAGAAGAGGAGCTCATTGAAATCATTTTCTCCCCTGAGCAAGGAGGCTACTTATCAGACTGTCTGATGCTTTGCCACATGAAATGCTATCAAAACTGTTCTCTACAACCACATTTCTTGTGAAAGAATACATTTTTTTTCTCATAGCATCATGAATTGACAAATAACAGAGTTTTATTTTTCACATTTGCTGAAACTTTTTTGAATGGAATCAGATCATTAATAATTTATGAAAATTTTCTTCTCCAGAGGACACTGTAATTAACTTTGGTTTAGGATATGAGGCTATTACATGTTCAGACATAGTCTTGATAGGCAAGAAAATGTTTTAATCCTGTTAGTATTCTTAAATCTAAGTAGAAGAAGAGTTGTCATGGGCCACACATTAAATACATTGAGACATGTAATCACAAGAAAATCTCCTAATGTTTTAAGTAAATTTGCAATTTTGTGTTGGGCCGAATTCTTAGCCGTCCTGGGCTGCATGCGGCCCGTGGGCCGCAGGTTGGACACCCCACCTAGTATACATACAAGTAAGGAAACATTAGATATTTATAAAAGAAAGAAAAGTCTATGTTTATTACAGAAATATGTTTCACTGTTTATTGCACAAGTAGAAATAGTAGAAAATGATTCTGTTCATTCTGGAGTAATCTGTTTTGGAATTAAATTTGGTTTTTTTGAAGTGTATGTGTTTTAATTTTTTTAAGATAAAATTTGTTTTTCTGCCTTGCCATTTCCTTAGTTTTAAGTATTGTAAATGAAGAAATAAAATATGTGCCACTTATTAAGTGCTGTGACTTTTTCTGTAATGAGATATAACAGGTTCTATAAATAAATATTTTCTTCAAAGGAGATGATGTTTAACCGAACGCAGGTCCGGCTGCCTGCCACTACAAAAGCCAATACTGAAGAGACGGGTGCTGATGGGAAGGGAAGTGGCTTATTTGCAGATGCCGGCCACCTGGAAGATGGGGGACTCATGTCTCAAAGCCCATCTTCACCTCTCAGTGGAGGCAGAGGTGTTTATAAGGAGGGAGAGGGGAAGCAGAATGAAGAGATCAAGGGAGGGGGTTGCACGGATGAGCACAGTCCATTCCAGCAAGTCAGGTGATGGTCCAGTGTGCATCATCCTGGTTTAGTCGTCCTGGCTCCATGGTTGAAGGTCAGCAAATCTCCCAGAGCTGGGATGCCTGAAGGTCAGCGTCTGTATCTGAAACTAGTTCCTAGGATTCTTATACAAACGTATTCATCTATAAGCCACATATTAGAGTCAGCACTTACAGAAACAATATCAAAAGAATGATGGGGTAGGTTACAGTTTCCCACTTAAAATTTTCCACTGTTAACATTTATTTCAAATCTTTTTTCTGTAACTTTAAAAAAGTGGCCTTGAGTACCTATGAATATCCAATAAGGTGGTAAGTCTTTGCAGACTTTGATGTACTTAATTTGTGGAAATTTCTCAAATAGTGAGTTACCAGGTGGTTCTGAATGACACAATGGTTAAAAAGAGGACATGATTAAATCAGGAATTATTTTTCAGATTTTAGGGATGCCTGCAACTGCAGGCAGTGTGGAACCCTATCTACTGTTTTTTTCTTATACAGACCTAATACTTATGATAGTTTAATTTATAAATTAGGCACAGTAAGAGATTAACAACAATAGCTAGTAATTAAATAGAACTGTTATAACCATACACTGTCATACAAGTTATGTGAATATGGTTTCTCTCCAAGTGTACTCTATTCTCCCTTCTGGTTCTGATAGGAGACCATACCACGCCTACATGATGAGATGAAGGGAGGTGAATGACGCAGGCACTGGGACACAGCCTTAGGCTACTGTAAGGGTTCCCTGAATGCAAAGCACGGCAGTGCCCAACAGTCTAGATCAGTGGTCCCCAACCCTCGGGCCTCGGATGGGTGCTGATCCGTGGCCTGTTAGCAACCAGGCTGCACAGCAGGAGGTGAGTTCACATTACCGCTAAGCTCTGCCTCCTGTCTCGCCCCACACCCCTTCCCAGTCCGTGGAAAATTGTCTTCCACAAAACTGGTGCCAAAAATGTTGGGGGCTGCTGGTCTAGATGGCTACTAAGTGACAGAGAGGTGGGTAGCATATATAGGCGGATACCCTGAACAAAGGGATGATTCACCTTCTGGGCAGAACGAGATTTCATGTTACTCAGAATGGCAAGCAATTTAAAATTTATGGATTGTTTATTTCTAGAATTCTCCATTTAATATTTTTGGAGCTTGGGTAACTGAAACCATGGAAAGCAAAACCATAGCTAAGAGAGGACCATTATATTTGCCTTTTAATGTCTACTGCGTGTTCAGTGATAAGCCCTCTTTCATTGCGGGTGCTTTTCCTTTGCAGTCCATCTTGTTTTTATTTGATCAATCTAGTTCAGAGTTTATCAATTCTGCTGGTCTTCTCAGAGAATTTCCTCTACCTCCTTCCCTTCCATTCGCTCTAAAAATAAAACCTTTTAAAAATATATAAAAACCCCATAAGAATGGTTCTTTTTGGTAGTTTCCATTTAATATTTTTGGCCCATGGTTGGCCACAGGTCACTAAAACCATGAGTAGGAAAACTGTGGATAAGGGGGTTTAACTGTAGTGACTGCACCAATTTATGTCCCCATGAACAGTGCACACAGTTTCCCTTTTCTCCACATTCTTGCCAGCGCTAGTTATTTCTTATCTCTTTGGCAATAGCCATCCTATGAGGTATGCGGTGATTTCTCCTTGTGGCTTTGATTTGCATTTCCCTGATAATTAGTGATGCTGAACGCCTGTTCATGAACCTGTTGTGTGTCTGTATATTCTCCTTGGGAAAATCTCTATTCATATCTTCTGCCTGTTTTTTTTTCTTACTGTGTATTTAGAATGGAGGTTGGTTTGTTAGAAGGTTTTTCTCAATGTTCACTTCCCAGCCTTGGCGTTAGGCATTCCCTGTGTGCCTGCACCCCAAGAGAGGTCTCTCCTCATGCTTCTGCTCACCGTGAGTGACTGACTGCTCTTGCTTATTACTTGGTACTTACCAGCCTACAGATGGCAGGAGGTGGGAGGCTGGGGGTGGGGGCAGTGCACAATGTTTTCAGTTTCTTTGTTGAGCCTCAGTCTCTGGCAGGCCCTGTGCCCCAGAGCCTGGGTGTAGAGATCTCTCAGTGGCCCTGTACTCTTTTAACTCTCTAATTGTTTGGACCCAGGATGGTTTTCTTTCTCCAGGAATAGGGTTTTTCTTTTATTCATTTTTTCCTGCCCTAGAAGAAATGGGTCTTTTCCTAGGCCTTGGGAGTGACCCAAGGTGCTCTTTCCCCAGGAGGGAGGCTGACTCCTCCTGATTTTTCTGTGACCATCTGGGTTTAGCATTGGAAGTCCTGCATCTTGGGAAACACGTGAGTCCCAGGAAACTGGTTCACAGTTCGTCATTCTCTTTCCTAGTGGCTTATTAAGGCTTTTATTGGGAAAAAAACGTCCCTGGTGGGGCTTTGTGCCCTGCTTGCATTGGTGACTGTGCCCTGCTTGCATTGGTGACTGCTTCCGTCCTGCGGGCCTGCACAAGTGAGGAAAGCTTTTTCCAGACTCTTGCCCTACCCCCAATCCTTCTCATAACCACCTGGTCAGGTTCATGGAGAAGAGCTTGTCTCTGGCTGCAAACTCATGTCTGCAGCTTCCAGGGGTTTTCTCTGTTTATGCCAGCCTTTAGCAATTCACTGAAAAGTTAGCTGAATTCTAATGACCTGCCCCTATCCCGGCCCCGTCTTCCTTCTGTGCCCTGCTGCAGGTGTACCAGGGTGATTCATCTTTCCTGGAAGGCACCTGTCTTTTCTTACATTTCAGGCTAACTGGTTGTGCTGTAACCTCAGCTCTCCGACAGGTTCAAGTTATGATTTCAAGATTATGCATATTTTTCTTATAATGATAGGAACAATGCTCTTTCCAGCTTCCTATATTCTAAGCAGGAATCAGTGCCCTGGTCTCTTATTAAGAATATATATTCTGCAGTTTGGGGTAGAGTGTTTTACAGAGGTCAACTAGATCAAGTTGGTTGGTAGTGTTAAAATCTTCAACTGTGAGTTTTTAAAAAGTGTTCAATTTTGCTTCATGTATTTTGAAACTCTTACTGCAGAGTACATACACATTTAGAATTATTTCTTGATGAATTGCTTCCTTTATCATTACCAAATGTCCCCTTTTATCTCTAGTATTACTCTATCTAAGTCGATATAAAATAGCTCCAGTAGCTTTTGTCCACTCCATGCTTGTGTTGCATATGTTTTCCTCTATTTGCAAATTGTCTGTTTCCTTCTATTTTCAGTCTATCTTGATCCTGACAATATGTTTCTGAAAAAACAATACTTGTTTCAATGAGTCTGACAATTTGTCTTCTAGTTAGAGTGTTTAGTCCATTTATATTTACCGCAATTATTAATATGGTTGGATTAAAATATCCCATCTTGGTATTTGTCTTCCATTAATCCCCTTTACTATTTGGTCTTTTATTCCTCTTTTCCTATTGTGGCAGATTGCATTTCCCAGAGACAGTTGCACAGATACATATGCTCACATACAGGTGTTTCATCCCACGTGCTTTAAAAAAATAATAATGTGACTAATATTTCTCCCACTATGAGGAGTGTCTGTGTTCTCTCTATTTGGATTTTGATGGGGACTTGTAACTGCTACAACCAGTATAAAATGGCAGAGATTTTGTTATATGACCTCCAAAGCTAGGACATAAAAAGGATATAGTCCCTACTTGGCTCTCCCTCTTGGGTTAGTTGCCCTTGGAACACACAGACCAAGCAGTGAGAAAGCCCAAATCAGCCATGCAGCAAGACCAGCACGGGGCCCTCACACAGGAGAAATAAAGCCTCCAGTGGTGAGCCAGCATCGGCTTCCAGACCTGTGAAAAAGTGAGCCTGTCCCTGCCTTTGACCTTCCAGACGAGATACCAGACATCATGGTACAGGGACAAGCTGATCCCACGGAGCCCTGTCCTAATTCCTGGCCCGCAGAACATGTGAGCAGCATAAATAACTGTTGCACACCTCTACGTTTTGGGATGGTTTGTTACATAGCCATGGTAATTGGAACACCTTTGGGGTTAATTAAATATTTCTGTGTGTGTTTACTCAAGAAATTAAAATATGTACGTAAGGAATCCATGAATCTTCAGGCCTGCCTGACCGTGGACAATTACAGAGGCTTTATCGGGCAGGCTTCTGGGGCACAGCCACGGTGAGGGGACCTGCAGTGAAGGACTCAGGTCCCTTTACATCATCCCGTTCCTCTCAGATTTGCCTCCCTTTCCCGGAGGCTTCATTATTAGATCTCTTTACCTCAGACCTTTGATGAAGGTCCAAAGTCATCTTCAGCTGTCTCTGCTGAGGTCTCTTTATGCCAGGAGGAGGGAAACTGAAGACACCTTTTCCCACTCTTGCTCGGTGTCCAGTTCTTTTCTGCTCTTGGTCCTTTCCACTCACTCTACCAAACCCCAAAATTGTGGGGTCCTTTCATTTGGAACTCCTTTAACAGTGAGATCACCCCACACCTGGCTGATCCACAGACCTGGACCCTTATCTTGGCCCAGGCACTTTCTCTGATCACAGTAAGTGACAAAGGCATAACTCTTGTTTTCGATTCGTTGCAGTAACCAGCTACTCTGATACCTGGCAGGTCATCTGTCTGTCTCCCACAACTAGCTAAATTATTACAGTCTGCCTGCATTATTTATATTACTTGAAAAATAGTAATATAACAATTTGGCAATAATGTGATTCTGTTTATCCTTTTCCCACCTTTTTGTCATTATAATGTATTTCTATGTGTTCTGTAAACTCCACAATACATTGTTGTCATTTTTAAAGTCTTCTAATTACATTTAAATGCACACATATGTGTGTGCAAATATATTACAGATATTTTTAGAAGGGCTTTTATAATTACCATTTTTGTGGTTTTCATCTTATTCCACAGATCCAGGTGTCTGTCCAGCATAATTTTCCTTAAACTTTTTAGCATCTTTTATAATGCCATCCAACTTTAGATAGAATCTTTCATTCTATTTAAATTTTTCTCCCTGGAAGTGTGTTTATTTTGCCTTTGTTTTTGCAGTGTATTTTCATTAGGTAAAGAATTTTAATTTTTTAAAAAATTTCCTTTAACCATTTTAAAGATTTATTCTATTATCTTCTGGCTTCTATTGTTCATGGCAGGAAGTCAAATGTTATTTTATTATTTGTTCTCCTGTATGTAATGTTTCCATTTTTCTCTGTCTGCTTTTAAGATTTGCTCTTTATATTTTATTACCAGTTTGACAATAATGCCATAGTTGTGGTTTTCTTAGGTGTGTCCTCCTTGTGATTTGCTGAGTTTCTTGTGATCGTGGCATGTTTTTCAACAATTTTGAAAAACTTTCAGCCATTATTTTTTCAAATATTTCTTCTCTGCCCATCTCCCACCTGTCTTTCTAAAGCACCAATTACATATATGTTAGATTATGTGACACTGTCCCACACATCTCAAGTGCTGTATTCCTCTTTTATACCCTTTCTTCATCTATTAGATAATATTGTAATGAAATGACTGCATAAGGTTATTGTGAGAATTAAAGGGGATAGTAGAGGTAAAGTGCTTATTAGAATAACTGGCAATGCTAAACACTCAGCAGATCTAAGCAGTTATTATTGTTATCATCTTCTCTGATAATTATTATATCACCATAATTAACCAGGCAAGTAATCTGTATGTCTTTGAAGAGTGGCTCTAAATTTTTAGTTGCTTGGGAGGTAAACATACTGCTGCAGTACTTTTCAATCCACACATGTTCTTCGAATCTTAAAACATGCTTTCTGCTGCAATTGGGTTGGTGCTTGTTATCCCTTGTTAATTGCCTAATTTTTTCTTAATAAGATCAATCATATAAGGATCACCAAATATGATCAGAATTGCAGTAGTAAGATGAGCAATAGTTACCGGCAATCTGATGCACTGAATAGCTATTTTTGATGCATGTAATCGAATTGTCCTTGAACTACCAAGCAGACAATACTATCATGTGCTAGCACTCTGCTTGGCTTAGAGGAGAAACAGTTATGTGACCCTGCTTTTCACTTTCTGAGTCTTGCTCCCCTTATACTTGCCACATGACTTTTCCATCACTGTCTTACCAATGTCACATAGATTGCTAGTTAATGACTAAGATAGTTCCTGAAAACAGATTTCTTTCCTAGGCGCTGAATACTTCTATTAAATCTTCTTTACACCGTCTCCTCTATGGAGTGATAGACCACAAAACTTTCAATTCATTGTAGGTCTTATTTCTCTATCCGTTGACTTTAAGTGTCATTTTTTACCTTTTTAAAAATTGAATCTATTGGGGTGACATTGGTTAATAAAATTATAAAATTATACAGGTTTCAGGTGTACAATTCTATAAAAATCATTCATACATTGGATCGTGTGTTCACTACTCCAAGTCTTCCATCACCTTTTATCCCTGCTTTACCCTCTTTTACCTCTCCCCACCTATTCACCATGCTGTTGTCTGTTCCAATGAGTTTTTATCCTTAGTCCCTACACCTTTTTCACCCAGCTCTGCAAACCCCTCCCCTCTGAAAGCTGCCAGTCTGCTCTCTATCTATGAGCCTGTTTCTATTTTGTTTGTTAGTTTATGTTGTTCATTAGACTCCACATATAAGTATAATCATATGGTACTTGTCTTCTTCTTTCTTTCTTTAATGGCCGAGTAGTATTCCACTGTGTAAATGTAGCACAGCTTTTCTATCCACTCATCTACTGATGGACACTTGAGCTGCTTCCAAATCTTGGCGATCATAAATAATGCTGCAATGAACATAGGGGTGCATATATCTTTCAAATCAGTGTTTCGGGTTTCTTCTAATATAATACCAGAAGTGGCATTGCTGGGTTATAAAGCAATTCCATTTTTAACTTTACGATATAACTCCATATTGCTTTCCATAGTGGCTGCTCCAATCTGCATTCCCATCAACAGTGCACGAGGGCTCCCTTTTCTCCACATCCTCGCCAGCACTTGTTCTTTGTTGATTGATTGATGATTGCCATTCTGACAGGTAGGAGGTGTTATATCACTGTGGTTTTAATTTGCATTTCTAGGATTATTATGATGTTGCACATCTTTCTATGTATCTATTGGCCATTTGTATGTCCTCTTTGGAGAAGTGCCCTTTGCCCATTTGTTTGTTCTTTTGGTGTTGAGTTGTGTAGGTTCTTTGTATATTTTTGATATTAACCCCTTATCAGATCTATCATTGGAGAATAAGTACCCCCGTTCAATGGGTTGTCTTTTCATTTTGTTGATGGTTTCCTTTGCTGTGAAAAATCTTTTTAGTTTGATGCAGTCCCATTTGTTTATTTTTTCTTTTGTTTCCCTTCCCTGAGGCAACACATCAGAAGATATATTGCTATGAGAAATGTCTGAGACTTTACTGCATATGTTTTCTTCTAGAATTTTTATGGTTTCAGGTCTGACATTTAGGTCTTTAGTCCATTTTGAGATGATTCTTGTGTACGGTATAAGGCGGTCTAGCTTCATTCTTTTTGCATGTATCTGTCCAATTTCCCCAACGTCACTTATTGAATAGGCTATCTTTACCCCAGTGTATGTTCTTGCTTCCTCTGTCAAATATTAATTGACAATAAGGATGTGGGTTTATTTCTGGGCTCCTTATTCTGTTCCATTGATCTATGTGTCTGTTTTTGTGCCGGTACATGGTGTACATGGTGTTTCAATTACTATGGCCTTAGTATAGTTTGATATCAGATAGTGTGACTCTTTCAATCTTGTTCTTCTTTCTCAAGATTGCTATGGCTATTCAGGTTCTTTTGTGGTTCCATATAAATTTTAGGAGTATTGGTTGTGGTCCTGTAAAATATGCCATTGGTATCTTAATAGGAATTGCACTGAATCTATAGATTGCTTTAGGTAGTATGGACATTTTAATGATGTTATTTTTTTCTCCTCTCCTTTAAAGCAAACCAGAATATGTCACCTCACCCCAAAATATGCCTCTTTGACATAAAATTTATTAGCACTTAAAAAAAAAGCAGATGCAAGATCCTCCCTGTTTTCTTCCTGAAAGCAGAAGATAAAACTCC
>CM052540.1:23558532-23699624 GCA_028533065.1 Trachops cirrhosus
GTGAAAGACAAATACCATATGATCTCGCCTTTAACAGGAACCTAAACAACAAAACAAAGAACCAAGTAAAATATAACAAAAGACACTGAAATAGAGGACAGGTAGTCAGTGACCAGAGGGGAGAGGGGAGGGAATTTCAGGGGAGAAGGGAAGGGTTTACAGGAACAAATATAGAGGACACATGGACAAAACTAGGGGGATTGGAAAGGGGAGGGAGGAGGGGAGGAATGGGTGGGTGGGCTGGAATGGGAATAAAGGATAGAAACTGTACTGAATAAACTAAAATAAAAAAAATTTTTAAAAATCAAAAAAAAAAAAAACCCAAAAACAAAACCCAGTGTTGTGGCCCTAGCCGGGTGGATCACTTAGTTGGAGCGTTGTCTTGCACACCAAAATGTTGCAGGTTCAATTATTGTTTGGGGCACACACCTGGGTTGTGGGTTCACCCCCACTGTGATAGGCAACCAATTGATGTTTCTCCCTCACATCATTTTCTCTTTCTTTCCCTCTCTCCCCACTTCCCCTTCCCCTCCCTCTCCCTCTCCCTCTCCCTCTCCCCTCCTTCCTCTTTCTCTAAAATGAATACAAAACCAAAACCAAAATAATAAACAAATAAACAAAACCCAAAACAAAACAAGAGCTGGGTCATGAAATACGAGACTCCATTATGAAACATATTTACTAAAAGTCACACCAGCCAGACTGAGCCTCTGCCCAGACTCTCGGCATAAAACGGCAATCCTGTCCCTGGAAACAAAAAGAAGGAGCTGCCTACGGTTTCTGTGTAGACAACCTGAACTTTGAACTGTAGGCTGGGGTGTTTTGAATGTTACAAATAAGGGAACAATAGGCAAGTGTCCAGAGCTTGCTGCTTGCAGTTGGCTCGCAAGCCATTCTGCTGGGACGGCTTCTTGCAGGAGTTCAGGGTGAGTGTTTGGGGAATCAGGGCTGTCGTGCCGGCTTCCTGATTTCGTAGCAGGGCAGCGGGGAAGGCTGCTTTCGTTTTGCTCTGTGTGTTTCCTCTCAGCAGGTAGCACAGTTCTCGGTGGGACCATTGCTTAACCGTGAGGGTTTATTGCTCACTTGGCTACAAAAGTCAGGGTCCGGCTAATGAGAATTTATGGAGAGATTGTTTTTACTCAAGAACTTTTTTCTAGGATTTATTGCTGGGAAGGAGGTGGGAGGAAGTGCTGGTGATAAAAAAAAAAAAAAAAAAGAAAAGAAAAGCCGTCAGGCTCCTAAAAGGAATGGAATTTTTGTTTCTTGATTAGTAACATTAACTTCTGGGGTTGACCTTTTGCTCTCTTTTATCTTTTTGATTCCTGCCTCCCGTCCTCTCAGTTGGTGTTCTGCCAGTTTTTCACTGCCCTTCCTCTGAACAGGTCAAGTTCTTCCAGGGGTGTAGACTTGACTCACTTCCCGTGGGAGTCTGGGGGTGGTCTGGAACCTGCTCAACAACGTGGCTTTAAGCTTTCAGCCCCTAACAGGTTGTGTCCAACCACAATAAGATTAATCCTGTGTGAGAACACTCACCGTGGTTTCTTGCCTTCCAGTTGCCTGTTGTATCCTTGGTTCTCTTGACTCTCCGCTGTGTGCAGAGGCCTGCCTTCTGCTGCAAAGAAGTGAGGAAGCCTGGAAATTTTATATTGGGTTTGAAGGAGTCTCTCAACTTCAGTAACAGTGCATCAAAATTCAATCGGGCTTTATTCTTTCTTCCTCATACTCTTTTCTGAGAAATTTCAATTTTATTTATTTTTTTGCTTTTTCATCTTTCGTTTATTCTTTTTCATTCTTCAAACACTTACTGAGCAATTAATATGCAGTGGACACTATTTTGGGAACCTAAAGACAGAGTGTTGAACAAAGTATAATTCCTGCCCTTGAGTAATAATTCATAACCTAGAGTGATGCTGTCCAATAGAATATTCTATGATGATAGAAATGGTCTTATCTACATTGTCCAAGGCAGTAGCCACTAGTTATATGTGCCTACTAAGCAATTAAAATCTGGTTAGAGTGACTTTAACCAGAGGAACAAAATTTTAGTTATTTTTAATTAGGTGCAATGTAATTAGCTACGTGTGGCTAAGACTGGCAGATATAGCTGGTAAAGATATAGCAAGCCTTGTTTAGATTCAGACAGCCTATTACTTATGTAGATAGGAAAGACAAGCGAAGCTAAAGATGCCAGCTCTCCGGGTCCTTGTCTCATGCACCCAAAGATTGTCCCTGAAACAAAAGGGGATGGATGACTTCCACACAGTGGTGACAAACCCTGTTGCTGAGTAGCCAACTCTAGCCTGCAGCAAAATGGTCCTAGAGCCTGCAGTTCTGCCTCAGAGGAGTGTGGGAGTGAGACGGAAAGTCCTATGCTGCTCTGGAACCAGGGAGGTGGGTGGGAAAACTTCCTCATGGCAGCCTCCCACAAGATAGGGAGAGACATGTGAAGAAACCATCCTGTGAAGCCTCCTCTAAAGATTGCCTGTCTTAGGAATGTTCCTGGGTAGAGCATAGGCCTTCCACCCACATTTAAGTCACACAGTGGGTCTGGCTTTGCCTGTGGACACAAGGAAGTTCTCCAGCGTCCTACGGCAGAGCCATCCCCCTGCAAAAGGTCTTAAGTGCTAGGCCAAAGGTGGTAGACGTTACCCTTATATGAATCTGGCAGTCATTGCTCAAAAATTGTTTGCAGTCAGAGGAAAAATTGGAATTGGGGGAGAATATAATTTCAGTAGCCATTTAAAATAACCAATTCCTTTACTTGTCAAATGATTGAAGTATATGATTTTCTTTTCAATTTTCCTGGAGCCATTGCTTCCTTTTGAAATTGCTTGTTAAAGACGGTGCACAGTGGAGCAGGACAAGTTTATTACCAACTAACGTAAATCAGTAGCTTCATTATAAAGACTGATTTTTTTTTTTGGCCGTCCTTTGTGGAATGAGTCGGAAGATGGCAATTCTCCATCACTAATCTTATAGGACTTGTCCCTAGTCCTTCAATCCTCTTCTTCCTTTTTTGATTTATCTTTAAAAAATCACCATATTGGACCACACATGTATTTGTAAAATGCAAATGCTTATTAAAATATAAAACAGTGGTATAATAAATAACAATGAGAAAAGTCCCCTAAAAACAATTTTTATTACAGTGCCCTTCTTATACCATTCATACTTTGCAATGTTTACAATAATAGCAAAGTGTCAGGGTGCGCTGGGTTGCCATGTGTAAAAATCAGTTTCGTAGAATGCAAAATTTTCTCTGATTTTCTGTTACACCAGTAGAGTTTGTTTACTCTCTTAACTTATTCTCCCAAGCATGAGGGGAGTTGGAGTAGGAAATTCAGGGAGGAGAGGCAAGCATGATCAGTCTGCTATCCTCTTCTCCCTGCAATACACTACTCACTGACCATCAACAGCCTCCCCGACTTGGCATCCAAAAATGAAAATGGACTCAACAAACTGAACACAGTCTTTTTGTATACTGCCCTCAGTCCATCTCTGGGCTTTAGGAGGCAATTCTCACATAAAGAGGAAGAAACCTCAATGTTTTATATTACAAAAGCACTGTATAAATAAAGTATTTTTATTATTTTTTTGGTGCTATTTTTTTCCTGCCCATCAGGAATCTCCTCACTCCTGAGTATGTACATTGTGTGATACATGTATATCATTAGGATCCTTAAAGTTTTATTTAGCACATCATTCTTGCCCTTGAGAACTTTGCAAGTTCACTAAGGAGGAGTAGACCAGAGGTAGGGTGCATGCTGGAAAGTAGATATGGTAAGCAAATCAAATTAATTCAACTTGAAAATAAAATCTATATTGAGCTAATACATCATATAGAAGTTTTGGGAAGACTAATAACAACAAGATTTGGAAAGGATGTGTCAAACAGGGGAAATCAATGATCCCCTCTTCATGATCTCTTTGGAGGGGGACAAAGGAAACAGCAGATACACAGGCTTACAGGAAGGATCGGATCAGAAAATACCTACAGAGCATCAAAATGTTGCATGGGACATGGGATTTTTTTAAACATTGTCTCATCTCACTAACATGAATGTAAGGCCCATGAAATTTGAAGTGATGCCCACTTCTTCTCAGTATCGAGGAAAAAACATTCACGATCATTCATTTAATTCAAAACTGTTCCATTGACCATGAGTTTAGGTGTACATAAAATGGTCAGTAATCCTGGTTGTTGATCAGGTTGGGTGGGGGTGTTGTCTTTGCAAAAAATCACTTTTAAAGTAAGTTCAAAAAGGCGTTTTCCCCTTGACCATCGCCTGCCTCTAATGACTCTCTTTCCACAGTGAAAGATTGGATGTCAAGAATTGTTTTTTTGTCCTTCCCCTGCCAGAGCCAGTTTCTTTCCTCCAGAAGCTTCTCTACTCACAAGTCTAAACCCCAAACCTTTATTTTGTATTCCCCCATAAGAAGTTAAGGATCCCTTGGAGAATCGAGCTTTTTGAGGAAACACCTTCTACCACAATGTAAAGATATTATTGAAAAATAGTACATACTTTGTCAAAGTCTCATATGAGACATTTTTTTTAGAGCTAAATTTTGGAAAGACATCACTCCACCGCCTCCCCCAATGCCCCCCCCCACACCTCAGGAGCTGATAACTGTTTCTCAGAGAATAATTAGGACAACGAAACTGAGCAGGTTACCTTCATTCCTGTGGCTCTCACTAATTCAGTGCCAAACTCACAGCTCGCAAAACACTCTATTTCTCATGCTCCAGGTTTTCTTTGTTCAGAGCCTCTGATTCTAGTTCATATTTTCCCAGATCCTCTTTTATTTTTATTTTACTCTGTATTTGTTTATCATCTGTATGTAGTTCAAATCCTTTGAGAAATGAGGTGTAGAAGAAATGAGGGAAGGAAGGAAGGAAGGAAGGAAGGAAGGAAGGAAGGAAGGAAGGAAGGAAGGAAAAAAAGAAACACCCCCAATTTTCCTTATAATTGAGCAGAGTAAAAAATGGCTGATCCAGTGTATATTATAGTCTCTTGACTACAAACAACATTTTTACATTTACGGCTCCCTTGTAAAGGCATCAAAGCATAAACAAGATCATACAATGTTATTTTCCCTGAAAAAGAACAAATAATAGGAACTGTGAAAAGGGTAGGGTGGGATTAGAGACAAAAAAAAACAAACACGCCCACAATATACTTCTCGTTTATGTAACTGCAGCCCAGGTAGGATGGGGGCTGAAAAGCAGCACTGATCCTTCCTATAAGCCCTTGATCATGATTACCCCTTTGGGTGCTAACAGATACCCTGTGAATTGGGCATATGGGTATTGTCTCAACTGAGGAATTAAAGCTCAATTTACTTAAAACCACAAAACTAAGATTTACTACACTGTTATAAGGGGTAAGACAGGAGGCTGTGGTGCCAGACCTAGCTTGAATTTCCAGTTTACTATTAATTATTTATGAGACCTTTACCATGTCACTGAACCTGCTTCCTCCTAGGTAAAATGAGAACAATGGGTGGCTCTGCACGTCTTCCTCTCCCTCCTTCAAATGTTCTGTATACCGTGCACTGACTCCAAGGACGCTAACTTGGCTAGACCTAACAGCCTTGTCTGGACCTTTACTTTGGAATTTAGAGCTCCAACTCAAAGTCTCCTCTTCCACTGCAGGGCAGAAAACACCACTCAGTGGTCCCTTGGCCAGCTGCCAATGCCCCAGCTGACAGCCACCCCAGCAAGTGCCCTCGCTGATGAGCCCGTGCACATCCGAGCGACCGGCCTGTCTCCGATGCAGCTGGTGACCCTCACAGCGTCTCTGAAGGATGAGAGGGGAAATCTGTTCCGGTCCAAAGCCTTCTACAGGGCTAATGAGGCTGGTGAGCTGGACCTAAAGCAGGCTCCTTCCTTAGGAGGCGACTACGTAGGGGTCCATCCTATGGGCCTCTTTTGGTCTCTGAAGTCTGAGAGGCCTTTCAGGAGGCTGCTTAAGAAGGATGTGATGAACAGCCCCTTTTCTGTCACTCTGGACGTATACAACTCGGTTTGCGTCCTAGAGTCGGCCATGGTTCAGCCTGGTGCCAGTCAGGTGGTGCAGCGCTGGTTCCGACGGCCAGGGACGCAGCGGGTGCAGATCCGGGAAGGCCGCCTGCGAGGAGCCCTTTTTCTCCCCCCAGGTGAGACTAATCTTTGGGGGTAGAGGAAATAGTGTTGATGGGGGAAAAAAAACAAATGACCCAAGTATTGGAGAACTAGTATTTCTTGCAATCTATTAAAACTAATTTGTCCTTGTGTGTTGGTGTGTGGAGGTGGAATTCGTTTTTCTTCGACTGTGCTGTCCACTTGACCCTCTTTTCACTGTTTCTAATCTCCTTCTCTTCTCTCTTTCTTGTTCTCAGGAGAAGGCCCTTTCCCTGGAATCATCGATTTGTTTGGGGGCATGGGGGGTCTAGTTGAATTCCGAGCCAGTCTTTTGGCTGCCCGTGGCTTTGCAGTCCTGGCATTAGCATATTTTGCCTATGAAGACCTGCCCAAACTACTGCTGGAGGTGGACCTGGAATATTTTGAGGAAGCTGCCAACTTGCTACTAGCTCATCCCAAGGTATTTAAAATACTCTTCCTTTTACCTTGCAACCTTATAGCAATAGGCAAAAAATATCACCGCTGCCAGTTCTGCCCATTTTACCAATCTGTTTGGACTTGGGCATAACACACGAGTTTACAATTAAAATGGGTATGCCAACATCTACCTTGTGGGATCGTGGGGCTGATGAGAGGGAAGCTCAGTGCTTACTGGCATAAAGAAGACAATAACAGAGGGTGGATGTAAGTGCTTGTGATTTATTCACAAGGGGCTCTTCAGTGTTTTATCAGCCACCAATCTCAAATCTCAAATCAGCCACCAATTCTCAGGCTTGACATGTTTTCAAAGTTCAGTGATTATCTCAGCATGGGGTAATGCTGGCATAAATCACAGTTAAGAGTCCTGAGACTAAGAACAATGCAGAAGTTCAAAGTAAGAGCTGGGCCAGCAAAACTGATTTAGCTGCGTCACCTGACTTGGCTGCATTAGCTCTTTAGTTTCAGATCCAGGAGCAGAATTAAGCTTTAAGGAAGGGTTCAGTGTCAGGAGCTAGGCTAGGGAAAGGAAGGGTGATTTTAGATCTTTGTCAAGCATCACTGTGCTATTGAAAGTGTGGTCCCAGGACCAGAGGTCTCGGCATCGCCTAGGAGCCTTTGAGTATAGACTCCCAGGTCCTGTCTCCGTATCAACATCTGCATTTTAACACATCCCCAGGTAATTCGTATGCACATTCGAGTTTGATAAGGACTGGAATCGTACATTTGATAACTTAGGTCTTTTTTAGGAATAAAATATCAGCTGATGTAGCTCACTTCAGGAGGCCACAGAGTACTGGTGTTTGCGGTAATGATTCAAAAAAGACACTTAAGGATAAACAGCACACGGTCAGGTGTCAAGATTGACATTCTGTTAAGTTGAACCATATTAACTTATTGTTTTCTAGTTAAAAAGTATTCAAATGTCAGTTACTGTATTTCTTATTGTTCAACCTAACAGTGGTAAAATAATCATACCAGCTAACATTAAGTGACTATTTGTTAGACTCTATGCTAAATACTTTATATATACTATCTCATTTAATGGATGCTCATGGGAACCTTGTGAAATGAATATTATTGACATCATCCTCATTTTTCAGATGAGAAAGCATAGTCAGGTGAAGTAATGTGCCAAAACTACATGGCCAGTGACGGAGCCCTTCTGGTGATGTCTTTGCTCCAGACATTAAGTCATCTTCACTCCCCAACTCATAACCTTGTCTCCCTGGAGAGCCTTCACTCTTCTCAAGGCAGTGAGCTGGGTTTCCCATTGGAGCACACCAGTACCTTCATCTTCAGTGTCACCACCACCATCATCATCATCAACAAACGCATGTGTGATTTTTTTAGCCTTTTTGACTCTTGAAAACACTACCTAAAAGAAATTAAATCCTATACAAAATGTTTTCAAGTTATTTTTTTTTCATTTCAAATTTAACTATTTGTGACATTGTCTGAGGAGAAAGGGCAATTGCTAAAATTCAACTTGGAATTACATTCAGCAGAAGAGGTTCAATTCCTCCCTCTTCCCCTTGATACTGTTGTAACCTTGAGTGAGACTGAGACTTACTGAATCTCAGTTTTCTTGGAAGGACTGAGATAATATGTGTAAAGTACTTAGCCTAGAGTCTAGTACGGTGATTTTTGAACTTTTTCATCTCACGGCACAGGTCAACTGATTAATAAAATTCTGTGCCACACCAAAAAAATATATATATTGTAATCTGACAAAATATAGGTATAATTTTGACTCATTCTCACCAGACGGTTATTGTATTGGCTGTTCTCATTTTTGAGTCTGGCAATCTAAGAGAAAAGAAGTCAGTGCCTCCGACTAAGTAGTCAGGTATTCCATGTTTTATAAATTCTTGTGGCACAGAGGTTGAAACTCACGGGTCTAGTGTATAGTGAACCCAATAAATCCACCTCGTCATCATTGCCCATCTGGTGTCTTCCCTCTCCCTTTCCCCACATCCTCAACCAATCCCAAAGTGTTTTGGATTCTACTCCAGAATCTTTCTCAATACATCACACCCTCTTTACCCTCCCTGCCACTGTTTTCATTTGTTCCCTCATCATCGCTCACCTGTGATCTTGCAGTTGTGTGTTAATCAGTTTCCTATCTCCAGTTACGTCCCTTCTCCCTCACCCCACTATTCATTCCTCAAGCAGATGGTTCCCAAGTGTGGATATGCACTAGACTTCCTGGGAAGTATTTTATAGTATCAAATTCTTGGGCTTCCTCAGCCCAACTGTAGTAGAAACTTGAACAATTGGATTTCGAAAAGCTCTAATTTCAAAAAGCTTTTTTCAGGTGATTCTGATGACAGAAAGATGTTAGGAATACAATTGTGAGAAATAGAAACATACTAGGTGGCTATGTCTTTGCTGTTTTCCGTCCAGAATGCCGGTCAGACTCTTCCCTCCTCTGTGTTACCTCAGCCTATCACAGAAGGAAGGGCTCCCTCCTACCACCTACTGCTTTTCCTGTTGGATGGGTACAGAAATTCGCCTGTTGGTAGAATCCCAATCTTTCCTCATTAGGATTAGCCTTTGGATTATGAATGTGCTGCAAAATGCTATTTCAATATGAACTACACTAACATATTATTTGAAAGAACCTAGGGAACCTCTTTTCCTAGTTGGAGAGAAGAATTTGGTTCTTCAGAAAGCTAACCTGCCTTTGCTCTTGTGATGTCAAATGTTGCTGGTGCACTAGATCCTTTAGGCTTTTATAGAAGTCTGCCTTTGATGATCCTCAGTAACAATCCTGCCAGGAAGGTAATATTATCATCCTCATAAGACAACAGGGCTTAGAGAGGGTAAGTAGGTAGTGTTCTCAGTCATAGAAGCTGGTGAACCTGAGTGCCAGGACTCCCACATTTTCTGACTGTCCATCATACTAGCTGACCCTTTTCAGTGTATGGCCTGTAACGGGTTCCCTTTATTTTGCATTTCAGATCCAAGGGCCAGGAATTGGAGTGATGTCTGTGAGCAAAGGTGCAGAGATTGGGCTGGCCATGGCCTGCTTCCTGAAGCAGGTGGTAGCCACTGTCTGCATCAATGGGGCCAACGCCATCTTTGAATTTCCACTCAAGTACAGGGATCTGGTTATATTACCCATCCACTCGTTTATGGAGCGCATGGAGACTGACGTCTCAGGGGCTGTGCGCCTCTTCCACTACCGGGGAGACCCCCAAGATAAAGTGAATCAGCAGAGCGTGTTGCCCATTGAAAAAGCTCAGGGTCAGATCCTCTTCATAATAGGAGAGAATGACCAATCGATAAATGGTAGGGAATATGCTAAGCAGGCCCTGGAGCAGCTGAAGAGTCACGGGAGAAGCAATGGAAGGATGCTGGTCTACCCTGGGGCAGGCCACCTCATAGAGCCACCCTATGCGCCCCTGTGCTACGCTTCACGGAACAATGCCGGGTCCCTAATCCTGCTCTGGGGAGGGGACCCTGTTGCGCACGCGGCTGCCCAGGAGCACGCCTGGGGAGAGATCCAGAAGTTCTTCAGGCAACACCTCACACAAACCAGAAGTCAACTGTGAGCATGGGCTAAGGGTGAGATAAGGTAGGGAGACAAAAAATGAGGGTAAGGCAGGGATGTGGTGAGGAGAGGGGGCTCTCCTGATTTCTCTCTATTCACAGTCATCTTGAATGAACTTGACTAAAAATGGTCAAAATCAAAGGACCAGGGCATAGGTACATCTGAAATATTTCTGATAAATTGTACATACTTTGAATTTTTGTAAATTGAGTCTCAGTTTATATGCACCAGGATATGTTGCTATTTTAGTGCCAAACAATAATCTTGTATACCCCAGTTTGGATCCAGGTATTGCCAATCTAGATAAATTCCCTGGAACTTCGAAGTTATTTATAGAAATATGTTTTCCATTTAAACTATTTTGAGTTGAGTTTGTGACACTTGATATGAAAAGCTCTAATATCACCATCAAGTGTAATGCTTGCCATAGATTGCCAGTAGATACTTTAACTTCATTTTTTAAGAATAGGAATACTTCTTTTTAGTTCTAAAAGATATTATTACAATTTCAATCAGGAATTGGATTGAATTTAATCAAGTATCTTCATAGCATTTATTGAAATTAAATGAATTAATGTATTTGAAGCACTTGGAACAGTGCCTGGCACACAGAAATTCCTATATGAGTTAGCTATTATGATTTTCATAATGCTTTCCTCCTTCAATCTGTTAATTGGTTCATCACATTCATTGATGAACTAATTTTGCTTTCTCATATTGACTAGTTTTAAAATTTATTGTGGAGCCAATAAATTTTCACCCGTATTTTCTGGAACATATTTTTCTCTTATAATTTTTCACATATTCCTTGTTGTTTATTTGCATGCTCTCTCTTCTTCCTTTCAGTCTGACTTGCCAAATACTTGTCTATTTTGTTGATATTTTTCAAGAACAGCTTTAGGTTTATGTATCAAATCTATTTTTTCCTGATTCATCAATTTTTGTTTCTTTAAAATAATACCATACGATTTCACTCATGTGTGGAATCTAATGAACAAACTGAACTAACAAGCAAAATAGAGACAGACTCGTAGATAGAAAGCAGGCGGACAGTTATAGGAAGAAATTAGAGGGTGGAGGGACTGAGCAAAAAGGAAAAAGAACTTGTGGACATGGATAACAGTGTGGCAATTGCAGTGGGGGGAGGGGGTATTAGGGGGTAAGTGGTAATGAAAAAATACAATAAAAATTTTTTAAAAAGTTAAAAAAGATCAATAAAAAAGTAAAAAAAAACCCATGAGATATAATCAATATATTTACTTTTCTACCTGCAAAGACAAGCACTTCAGCAAACACTACATCTTTCTCTCCATGACATCCCCCTCATTAATTTCAGATTAGTGATTTTTTTAAAAAAATAATTTTTAGAGAAAGGGGAAGGGAGGGAGAAAGAGAGGGAGAGAAACATCAGTGTAAGAGAGAATCATCAATAGGCTGCTTCTCGTACACTCCCTGACCGGGCACTGAACCCACAGCCTGGGCATGTGCCCTGACCCAGAATTGCACTGACAACCTTTTGCTTTGTGAAACGATATCCAACTATCTGAGCCACACTAGTCAGGGCTCAGGTTTTTTTTACAATCAATAATTATTTAACATGACTGTGCTTTAATAGTTTCTTTGCTGCTCACTGTTCTTATAACCCATCTTTTAAATTCTTGGCATTATCATCCATTTGGCTATTTTTCCAAAGGAAAAACTCACATTATTATTTAAAAAGATTCATGTTCCTCTTTCTATATTTTACTCTCACTCTTTAATTGTAATTTTTATACACATAGGATTTGATGTTAACAATTATTTTCTCTCAGCACTTTGGTCTCTATTTTGGCATTCATGGTAGCCAATGAGAAACCTGATTCTTATTATTTTGTGGGTTTTTTCCTCTTTATTGAAAGCTTTTTACAATTTTCTCTGTGTTTTTGATGTTCTGAGAGTCCATCAAGATATGACCAGGAGTGGGTTTATGATTTCTATTTTATTTTGCTTGGTAGTCTGTGGGCCAAAAAATATTTCGTGTTCATGCCTAAAACAATCACAGGCATAGGAACCGAGACCACCATACCGACTTAGGCCATCAAGATGTACCCATGGGTATAGAGATGAGCCAAGCATCCATTGAAGAACATGTCCATGTAGTGGACAATGAATAACATGATCCAGTACTAGCATTTTGAGTTGCCAAACAGCATAGTTTGCCCCACCTGCTTTTCCTATTTCCCCTAGTTATTTTTGTAACAAATGAAGATGGAGGTGGGGAGGTGCCCTTCTGGTTTGTGACACATTTCAAGCATTTTCTGTAACTCCTGGGCAAAGATTACTCCTGAATTAACCTGTCCAGACATTTCAATTCTCCAAGCTGTTCTCTCCTTCCATGTATTCTTGAGCTGACTGCAGAAGTCCCTCTTGTTTAAATTAAATGTGGAACCCTTGTCATCTTCCTATTTATGTGCATGTGTGAGTCCCAGTGACTTTTACCCTACCATATTCCCTTTCGAGGGTGGTTAGACAGTCTACCTCAAAGGCAACAGTTTATGTGCCTTTGAATACACAAATGATCAATAATTCTGGACCTGGCAGCCCTCCCAGTGTCTGGGTTTTATTTATTCCTAAGGCTTGCCACTCTGATGTTTCATTGTTATGTTTTAAACATGATTGGGAACTTTCCTCTCTCATTCTTTATATGTGCTCTTCACAGATTCCTGTTGCTTCTGGTAGAAAGTTTCATTGGTTTATAAATCTCTGCTGCATATACAGTTGGTAGCCTAACCTTCCTTTTTCCTAATAAAACCCAACTAGGTCCCCATGCTTGGACAATTTTAGACTTACTCCAGTCTCACAGGTGAGTGCTAATTGGTGTAGACCAATCATGGTGGACTTTTTTCTTCACCCAGTGATGAGTGTGCAGGTGTGGCCATGTGACATCATTCTGGCCAATGAGATGTCAGGGATGTCTGAAGATAATGGAAACTGACTAAAAGAGACACTTGGGAATTTTGGGGGATATTTTCCTTGTCTTAGAAAACAAAGAGATGGCAGTTTTTCCCTTTGGATTTTGTTTTGTCTTAAGGCTGAGGATATTGGAACCAGGAGAGGAGCCAGTCCGAGAACAAAACCGATACACAAGGTCTGAGTCAAATGAGAAATCTGAGTTTGCAGAGAAATAAATGGAACTGCGGCTGTAATGATGTTGTTTCCATAGTTGCTCAGTCTTTGGATTTCTTGTTATTGGAGTCAATAAATTTCCATATTTGTTTACGCTGTTGACAGTGGGATTTTCTGTCATTTGTACCGAAGACTATCACGATCATGAACACTTTGCTCACCACAGCAGCCCAGCTTCTCTTGGATCTGGACTGAGGCAGTATAGAAGGAAAAATTGCACAACCGATTTTTTTTTAAAAAAATTGAGCAGGGGGAATTAAAAATTAATAACCATCTTGAATTTATTTATTAGCCTTTTAGAGTTTTGTAAGATCACATAATATACATAAGCTGAGAATTATGTATGGTAGTGAGAGGTGACTGTATTACTTTTTTTAAAAGATTTCATTTATTTATTTTTATAGGGAGGGAAAGGCAGGGAGAAAGAGAGGGAAAGAAATACCAATGTGCAAGAGATATATTGATTGGTTGCCTCTTGCACTTCCACCACTGGGGACCTAGCCCGCAACCCAGGCATGTACCCTGACTGGGAATTTGAACTGGAGACCTTTCCGTCTGCAGGCTGGAACTCAGTCCACTGAGCCACACCAGCCAGGGCTGTATCACATTTTCTTTCTGATGATGGGATAGTGGGTGTAGAAGTGAAATCTCCTATGGTGAGTTGAGCCACTTCCTGATTGGAGATGAGCTGAAAATAAATCACCTATTTTGCAGAAACACAGACACAACAAATGCTTATTGAGTGTTTACTGTATGCTAGGAGCTCTGCTAAAAGCTTTTCATGAATTATCTGATTTAATTCTCACATCAACTTTATGGCATGCCTTCCCCATTCAATGCCCTTAGTTTCACAGTGGGCACCTGGTGAGACTGGGAGTTCAGCTTACATTGTAATTTAGCCAGTCACAAGATAAGATTCTGGGTTTGATTTTTAGCAATCTCAGCCCTGTGGCTACAGGAGATAAGGATATTTTTCATAGCACACATAGAAGCTCTTGATTATTTATGGAGCACATAAACTGGAATTAAAGTCCCTGAGTTCATCCTTTTCTTTCTACATTTTTGTCCAGTGATATTAAGAGCAACTAGCTGATCTCATTATTATATTTGTTTACCAACCACTCTCAGTGCCCAAATCTGTATCAGTCAGGGTTCTGCAAAGAAACAGAACCAACAGAATGTATATAGAGAAAGAAATTTATTTTATAAGGAATGGTTCATGCAAGTACAGAGGCCGAGAAGTCCCGAGAGCTGCAATGGGCAAGCCGGAACCGAGGAGAGCTAATGGTGTAACTCCAATCTGAGTCTGAAGGCCTAGGAACCATGAGAGCCCGTATGAGGGTTCCATTCTGAAGGCTGGCAGGCCCGTGATCCAAGGCAGGATGACGCTTCCGTCTGAGTGTGAAAGCAGGAAAAGGCCAATGTTCTAGCTCAGACAGCCAGGCAGGAGGAGTCCCTTCTTATTTGCCGGAAGGTCAGTCTTTTTGTCCTAGTCAGCTTTCAACCGATGGGATGGGGCCCCCCACATTAGGGAGGGCAGTCTACTTTACTGAGTCTACTGATTCAGAAGTTGATCTCATCTGAAACGCCCTCACAGACACACCCAGCATGAAGTCTGAGCACCTGGTGGCTCAGGTTGACACATCAATTTAACCATCACATCCTAGGTTGTCACTAAATTATTTACATGTTACAGCTGTGGTAATTATGGGTAGAGAGCGTAATTGACCTAAACTCATGTAGGGGAGATAAATATACAACAGGATGGAACTTACAGTCTTTTCCCAAGACTCAGATAACTGACATTTCACCCATCTGCCAGCAGTGTCTACCCAGGTTGCAGTAGCTTTTGCCTGCTGCACTGTGGCTTCCACTATAATTGAGGTTGAATGTGGTAAGTGTTCTTACAATTTCTCAGCTTGATTGGCCAGGCACATAATGGTAAAAGACTTTGGTAGAGGAAAAAAAAGTATTATGTAAACGGTCCCCAACCTTTTTGGCACTAGGGACTGGTTTCATGAAAGACAGTATTTCCACAGACCCGGGGCTGGGGGATGGTTTCAGGATGATTCGAGTGTATTACATTCAAGCTCACCTCCTGATGAGTGGCCCAGTTCCTAGTAGGCTCAGACCAGTACCAGTCTGAGGCCCGGAGACTGGGGAGCCCTGATGTAAAGCCTTTCACATAATAGTAAAAGACAGGCTTTCTCCCAGTCCAGAGGCACAGGGCCTTTGCAAATACCGTGATATTACTACACTCACAGAAAGATAAAGCAGACCAAACAGGTACGCTCTGGCCTCAGCGAGAAAGGTTCAGTGAATGTCCACCATTGCCCTGAATGAGAAAACCGGGACAAAGAAGAAGAAAACCCACCGATAGAAGAAAACCAGAGAAAAGTCGTCTTGGCCATGGAACCAGGGCTGTGTAGTGGGCTTTTCCCAGGGCTTATTGGAATATCCTTATACACGATTCGGCTTCTCTTGTTGTTGTTGGGATTTCATGCTCACCAAGCAACACTTTAACTACTAAAGTGCTTTTCTGGACCTCTCAATTACAGGATGGAGTATGGGGTCAAATTCTGGACACTAAAATTTCCACCATCAATTAATAAATGGTTTTTTTAGTTTACGTTTTAATTTTAGTATGGTGTGTTAGAGATAACATTTTAAAATGTATCGACATGCATTTCTCTTTGCATTTCCTTGCTCCTTCCCTTCCCCCCACACCCTTCAACCCTGTCCCAGTTCTATTTACTTGCCTTGGGGGACTTTTAGGATGGTTACAAAAATAACAGGAAGAGAAGGAAAGCTAATGTCCCCAAAGGGATTGATTTTACCATTAAGAGACTGGCTTAACTGGAAGAGTTGCAATTACACTTAATTGGTAAGTTAAGTTTAGCCTGAATGGGGTAGCTTAGTGGGTTGGACATATGTTCTATTGTTAATTTGCTTACAAATGAAATGATCAAGCCTGTATGAGCCTTGTACAGGTACAGATACCAGCATCTTCCTCATACAAATAAGAAAGTGAAGGTAAACGACATAATAGCCCTGGCTGGTGTGGATCAATGGATTGAGTGCTGACCTACAAAATGAAAGGTCGCTGGTTTGATTCCTGGTTAGGACATATGCCTGGGTTGCGGGCCAGGTCCTCGGTTGGGGGCATGCACTGATGCATATTTTTCTCACACATTGACGTTTCTCTCCCTCTCCTTCTGTCTCCCTTCTCCTCTCTCTAAAAATAAATACATAAAATCTTTTAAAAAATAAGTTTATTTTCCTTCCCTCTACTCAGTGGTATAGAGAGGCTCCATAGGAAGTTTAGATTGGTTTCAGAAAATATGTATGCAAAGAAATGGGTTAAATATTTTATCCTGCTACATTTAATAAGACTCTGTCACAAAGTAACAGGTCACCTTTGAGGAGCTCAGAGCCTGGTTTCAGCCCTGCAAGGGAGAGGTGCAGACCTTGCGTGTGGTGGCTTCCACCCGGAGAATCCTGCCTGAGGGATCAGGTAGAATCAGAGACCTCATCTTCCTTGCCTTGACACCTGTACCCACCTCTCCCCCACCAGCCTCCCACCACAGTTGTGGTAAAGTTACTATGAAAAGCTATGGAAATTCGGGTGGGTGGGTGGTGGTAATTCTGTCCTCGGGAAGAGCATCGTAGAGAATATGGCAGTTGAACTGCACCTCAAAAAATATATTTTTGAAGGTTCTAGAACAAAGATGCTACGAGAATGAGAAGGAATAAATCTGATGAAGGGATACATCGCTAACAACCCTATAAGGATGCATATCAGAGTCCTTTGGTTTCATTTAATTAGTTTTTTTTTAAAGATTTTATTTATTTATCTTCAGAGGGGAAGGGAAGGAGAGAGGGAGAGAAATATCAATGTATGGTTGCTTCCTGTGCATTCCCTGCTGGGAACTGGCCTGCAACCCAGGCATGTGCCCTGACTGGGAATCGAACCGTGATCTCTTGGTTCACCGGCCCACGCTTAATCCACTAAGCTACACCAGCCAGGGCTAATTAGTTTTTTGAACAGAGTTAGATTCCAACTTCATACCAATGAGGCCAAAGTTATCCTGGTAGAGCGGTACATGTTCATCAAGTTCAGTGATTCACCAGGCAGTGGTAGATTAATTAATACATATCCGAGGGCGTGTTAATACACAACTGATGGCTAGTTAATTAGCTCTTGATGTGGACATCACTGGGCCCAAGGTCCCAATCCAGAGAGAGCCTCCCCAGAAGACTGCCCACTGGCATGGAGGGACACCTGCCCCTGTTGCAGCTGCATGACAGGACAGAAGAGATGCCCAAGTGAGGGACTACCTGACTGTATGGTCCCTACAAAAAGCAGAAACTCTGTTGGCTACAAAAAGGGATAATAAGGAGGTAGTATTAACATTAAATACAGAATTATGTATCATGAGTCTGACTCCAGTGAGTCCGGATTTACTCAATTCTGAAAGACTGCGGAACATCACTTGAAATTGGAAAAAAATTGCTTTACAAAATGATTGAATAGAGATATGACTTTACATAACAATATTAAACATCACTGTCCACCAAAAGAGCTATTCTCTGTTCCAAAATATTTGAGATAAATCGACAGATGGAAGTTCCATTAAAGTTGACAGATGGAGGTTCCATTGAAGTTGACAGGGCTAACGAAAAAGAGCGCAACACTTACCCCACTCTCTGCTCTTCACACAGGCTTCCCTGGTTTCCTGGGAAGACGATAGAATGTAACCTAACCTTCTATAGATGCTGGTAAGCAGGAGACCGAAATGGACAAGCCACACTGATGACAGAGGCTCCAGGCTCGAGTGGTGTCAACGCCGCTTTTCTTGGCAGAGACATTTCTAATACTAGAAGGGCATGTGGTGTGGCCTGGGCTCCATGGGAGTCCATGGGCTGGAGAGTAGGGTCAAACTCAATATCTTTTTCTTTTCAGCTTTTCATCTATCACTGAGAAGGGGGGTTACATTTAGGAAAGTTTCTCTAGAAAGAGAGTGTTCCTGAAAGCTGTTATCCCACCACATCGCAGGCAGCTTCAGATCCCACTGCGTCCATGTCCATCTCCCAGCTGTCTTTCACTTCCTTCCAACCCCTGCTCTGTCGTTACTACCACTATCCCAGTCAAACTCATAATCATGCTTTGCCCAATGCAGTGACCTCTTAATTGAAAGTCTCATTTCCGTTCTTGATTCAACTCATTCTACACAGAGAAGCAGCCCAGAAGGACTTTTTAGAAATACAAATCTGATTCTGCCATTCTCTTGCTTACTAAGGGCTTTCTGTCCTCTAAGGACTTCCCATAACTTTAGGATAAATTCTAAAATCCATAACAAGGCCTCCAAAGTCCCCAACACATTCACCAGCATCATCAAACATCTCTCACTACACTCTAGCCACTCTGGCTTTCCTTCACTCCTTCACATGTGTAAAGCTCTTTCCTGCCCCAGGACCTTTGCACATGCAGTTTCCTTGGCCTCATATGCTTTTCTCTGCTGTCTAGTCACCTCCTACTCATTCTAACATATATGTCACTTCTTTAAAGAAGACTTTCCTAATAACACTCTTTTTGCCTTATCCAAATCAGGTTCCCCTTTGAAGCACTAATTACATGTTAATTGGTTTATGGTTGCTTTCCTTTTCTTCTACTCGACTCTAAGTTTGTGAGGGCACGAAGTAGGTCAGTTTGTTTTGTTGCATATTCCCCGTTCTCAGTATGATTCCTGACACACAATAGAGGCTCACTAAATACTTATTCAGTGAATACATGGATCAGTTGATCCCGGGACAACTGGCTTAAGAACAAGAGTGCAAGCAAGAGGTTTGGTGTCCGTTACAAAGTTCCCATGGTAGTACAAGGGATGAGAGTAAACGAGAGACTAGTTTTAGTACACATCTTAAATTCAGCGAGGGAAAAACAGTATAACAGCTTTAATGTAACCTACTCCTTAAAACCAACTAGGGCAATCTAGTATTTGATGCTTCTGCTTCCAAAATATCAAACGCTGTTGAGAGGTTCTGGTAGTTGTATATAGGAGGGGGTATAAGGGGGTTAAATGGTAAAATACAATGGTAAGAAAAATACAATAAAAATAGGGGAATCAAGTCAATTTTTTTTTAAACAAAAATGCTACTCTTGGTTCTTCTGTTCTTTAAATCATGCCAAAGATACACCCTCCCTCTCTTTTTGAGTAGGAGGCTATGCCTGTTTGCATTCTCTGAGTCCGGAGAGCGAAACACAGCCCAATGGGGAGCTCTTTAGGACTTACCGAAAGAGGCACCCACATGTCCATGACCGTGGAGAGCAGTCTCCTCACCCTCAAATGAGTCGAGTCTCCTTCAGCCAAATTAGGAGGAAGTCTGCAATCCAAATGTTTGATACATTTCGACTGTTTGCTCTGTGTCAGTCCCTGTTCTGGGCACTGAATCAAAGAAGAAAATGTCGTGGATATCCTCAGGGGCTGATCGTCCCATGAGGGTGCTTATGTCAACATAGTTTATTAACCTTTCTTTTGTTTCTTCCTACTTCCCTCTCACGGTGAGGCAGACTCCTCAGGCTCCTTTGAGCTTTCCTTAAAAAGAGGTAGAAAAGATCACTGCAGGGTTCATTCTTTCTGAGGCTAAGTGACCACTTGTCCTACATAGACAGAGAGCTTTGTCTTGGTAGAAGGCCCATGGGGAGGGATCCCTAGCCCTAAGAAATGAATCTTAATTGGCAGACTTGAAAGATCAACGTGAGGCTTGTGAAGGAACCTAGGGCTAAAGAGGGGCAGCACTAAGGTTTCCAAGGCATAACAAGGAATCAGACTGGCTCAGGGATCCCTGGGGCGTGAGCCCACAGATGCCCTTTAATGCCACACACCCCAGTGTGGGGGTCCTTGGAGTGTAACACAGCCAATACACCCCAAGCTGAAGGCCAGGAAATGGGGGTCTGTGACTAGAGATCTAATAGGTCTCTCCAGATTCAAACTGGACAGAAGAATACAAGGATAACACTGACGTTGTCCACTTGACTGAAGTTCTTGGAAATACCATCTGGTAGTCAGACATTTAAATGGCTTCTCATGGAGACAAGAATTGGGTCATGTAAAATCAATATAGCCTGACAGCATTTTCCAGAATGTCTTATGAACAAGAAATAGAATTGAGTGCTCGTTGGTTTTTAAAAAATCCTAAAATATGCTTAGAGAATGAATCAGTCTGAAATGGGGCAACATTACACTCAGGTAGCTTATACAAGATTGGAGAGGTGAGAGCTTGCAAATTATTCCTTCTCATAAGCAGAATGCGTCCTTCTCGGAAGGTGCTCTTTTTTTTCACCTACGCCACCCCCTGAACCATCTACGTAGGTACATCACATCGAAAGGCCTTTGAAGGCATCGAAGGCATCTTGATGTAGTGGAAAGAGCGGAGTTTGGAGCCGGGCAGACCTGTATTCTCATAACGGTGCTGACACGTACAGCCTCTCTTAGGACTTAGCTCAGCAGGCATGGAACTGAGAACTATAAATGTGTACCGAGGTCCCTTCATTGAGACAATTCAGTTACCTCTGCCCAGTTGGATGGAGCTTAACACAAAGGACAAGAGCCAGAGTACATTTTGTGATAACTTTTTTTCTTCTCTTTAGAAAAAAAAATATGTACAAAAAAAGGTAAGAAGAATCAACGTGGAAGTGTCAAGAAAACATTCGGATAGGTACAGACAAGGGAGCTCCTCCCTTGAAGGAGTTACATATCAGTTATTACCATGCTAGAAAAATGAGATGCAGTTAAAATTCTAGAACGATTAAAAGCCACCAAGTAAAGCTGTTGTTCTGGGCTCTGGGTTGTAGAAGCTCTGAAACCCTTTCTGTAAAATAATACTGTGCAAACTGTAAAATATTCATTTTCATATAAAGTCCATACAATACGATATACAAAGCTGTTGAGTTGACGGGGAGGCTGGTGCTGGCTGCGTTGGGGGAAGAAGAGTGCAGAGTCACCTGCCTGCCCAAAGACATGATTCCAGGGAGGGCTTGGGTTTCTTAGATGGGAGAGACCATTGTCTAAGAAACAATCATGTAATCCCACTCCGCTTGTATTCAGGATTTTCTGCCACTTGTGTAGCTAGGTGACTGCATTCACATTGCACTTTAACTTAGAACGCAATGACATGTGCAGAGAGCAGAACACAAGGTTCTTGTTGAAAGTAATATTGCTTCTGCACAATTGATTTTGAGATTTTCCATTAACCAACATTGTCCTCCCCGCAACTCAAAAGTTAACTTTCAGGGATATTCAAAAATTCTGAAGGAGGCAGCAACTGTGGTGATAAAAGATCAAAGTGAATTGTCATACGAGTTTTATTTCTGTGTTTATAAAACTGCGAAAAGAAGGTTTGTGTACAAATATCACAAAACAACATCAATGGTTGAATAAATGTGGTTCTTCAATGTACACTTGAACAAGAAGAAAAGTTTGTTGGTTTGAAATTCTGGCATGAATATATGAAAGCTGACCAAAAAAAAATATATCAGGGCAAGCTACATCACTTCCTCATACAAAAATGTACAAAACATTAGCCTCTAACTAGATAAACATAATACTTGTCTTCACAGTTTGACATCGAGTAACTGTGTGTCTTGAAGTATCGAACTGGAGGGTGATTGAAAAAAAACAGCTTGTGACACAGCAGCCGTCTCAGGTAACTTCGGTCATGGACGCAGAGTGATTCTGCAAATACAAGCAGATGCGGTCTTAGAGTTGGGTTGATTGACACGTGTACACACCCACTTTTTTCCTGAACATCCCTCGCTTTCCAGTCTCCTCGAGTTTGCATAGGCTGTTCCCTCTCTCTTCCACGGCCTCTCAAATTGTTGCCTTTCCTGGTAAAGCTTTCCTGATTTTTCAACCTAAACACGTGATTTTTTTCATCTAAATTTGTTCCCTATATACTTCTGCTCTATATTATATTTACTCAACTATATTTCAGTATGAATGTTTAGGATCTCAAAGTAATTTTAGCTGTATCTCCCATATTTTATAAGGTAATGTTTTTAATATGGAACAGTTCTAATTTTTTAAAATTTCCATGTTATTCTTTGAATCATGAGTTATATAGAAGTGAGTTTAATATTTTCAAAGGTACAGGGTTTTTTTGTTTTTAGGTGTCTTTGAAATTTTTTTTGTAGAGAGTATAGTCTGTGTGGTAGTTTTTTAAATTTCTTGAGACTTGCTTTATAGTCTTATATGTAGTCTGTTTTCATAATTTCATGTGTTTTTAGAAGGCTTGTATATAATGCACATTAGATCAACCTTACTAATTATCAATGTCTTTACTATATTTTGTTTGCTTATTAATTACAGAGGGAAATGTGTTAAAAAATCCTGCTGTAATTGCAGCTTTCTCCATTTGCCTTGTAATTTTATCAGTTTTTGTTCATATGGCTTGTTATATAACCCCTATCTCTTCTGTTTATTTAATTTACACATACAGCTGACCCTTGAACAACACGGATTTGAACTGTGTGGGCCCACTTCTGAGCAAACTTTTTTCCAATAAATACTATAAATGTATTTTCTTTTCCTTTTTGATTTTCTTTATAACATTTTCTTTTCTTTCGCTGACTTCATTGTAAGAACATAGTATATCATGCATATAATATAGTAAATATGTGTTGATTGACTTTTATATTGTTGGTAAGGCTTCTGGTCTACAGTAGGTCATTAGTAGTTAAGTTTTGGGGGAGTCAAAAGTTATCTGTGGATTTTTAACTGTGTGTGTAGGGGGTCAGTTCCTCAATCCCCATGTTCAAGGGTCAACTGTACTACCCCACCTTTTGCAGGCCCAGAGTTTTCTCTTTTGTTTGAACTTAAATTCCCCAGTCCATGGAGTTGGCAAACACCTTAAGAAACTGTGGCTATAGCTCTAAATGGTCATTACAGGTTTCCGGATTTTTGTTTGAGAGTTCAACTCTGAATTGTCTGAATTGTATTTTGTATTTTTTAAGGTACTTTGATGTGCCATATTTGTAAAAACTAAGATTTGATGCATTTTTGCATTAATGTGAAAAATAACATCTTTTATGTTTTCATAGTATGCTTTCTTATTGAGAATTGTTTTTTTGGTTAATATTTCAGTCATGTATATATTTATAAGGTTCCATTTAAGAGTCAGAGGAAAATGTAAAGTAATTCAACACTCTAAGATAACTAAATGGGTGACTTTGGGCAGATTTCTTTAACTCTCCAAGTCTTTTTTCTATTTATATGAAGTCTGTGATATCACTAGTTTAGCATGAAAGGGGTCATTAGCATTCTGGGAATATTTTCTTAAATATGATTTTTTCACCCCAGAATTGCTGAATTAGAATCCCTGGAGTATCTGGGTCTCAGCATAGATTGAATTCTTTCATGTGTTTGTATGTGTGTTAAAGAAAAAAATATGTTCTTTCCCCCATCTGGAGATGCGAGGAAACTTTACACCACACCCAGGGTGGGTTAACGCAACTGTTTCTTCTCTAGTTTCTTTGTTAATATAAACAGTGTTCAACAAGGAGACAAAGCGCTGGAGGCTAAAAACTGCTCCGGTCTCTTGGGCTTGGCGATGCAGAGCCTGGGTCCACCGGTGTCTTTAGGATCACAGTAACTCCATAGGCCCAGAAAATAGTGCTTTGGAGACTTGGCCATTTTTGTTTTGTTTGTATTCTGTAATTATTTACTTTTTGGTTTGTCTTTAGTGCTTGGGAAAGCTTTAGAAAAATGGGAAAGCATTTAGAAAAATGCACCCCATTTCCATCACCCGACTAAGGGGAAAAAAATCACAGAAGGCAAATATTCAGGTCCAAGCTGATGTTTTGGAGAGGAAAAAGCACATGTTCGCTCGGGGGGCTCCATGTGGCAGAGGGGAAAGGAAGTCTGTGCAGCTCAGTTCAAACACACTGTGCCCTACGGGTGTTTCCATTCTCAGTGCTGAGAGGTGTGGATTTCAAAATGAAATTCCCCTTGAATGAAATGTCAGACCACATTGTGTAGCAAGCAAGGCCTTGAAGAAATAGATGGATCTGTGGTTTTAATTTTCAGTGGGTGACCTTGGGCATATTACTTAAAGTCTTTGTGCTTATTTCATGTATAAAACAGAATAATAATGCCAACTGCAGGCCTAGCGTGAAGTTGAATGTGTTGGCTTGCAATGACTGCCAAGTTTCTTTTCGTGACCAACACATAAAGGGTATAGTCTTCCAACTAACCAAACATTTAACACTACAAGCAGGTGGGCGGTTACTTGAATCTCCCACACTTGGTATGGAAGGCATCCCGTGAGAGGTAACAACTTCCACACAGCTTCCTGTAGCTTCATTTTGACTAGCCTGCAGAAGTCCTATTCACGGTTCCTCATATTTCTAATGTTCATGTAGGTTCAGATAGTGACTATGGTCCGATTTTAGGTTCTTGGTTTTGACTCAAGTGTCTAGTTCAGGTTTTGGTTCTGGCCTGCATCTATCTATCCACCAGACATTATTTCACACCTATTGAATGCCAGGAAATATGGAGAATAAAGTAAGATATACTTCAGACCCTCAAAGATCTCTAAGTCCTTGAGGGAGGCAGATAGGAGGGGACACTATTGGCTTTAATTGTGAGGGGCAATCACAGAGGGACCCTGAGGGTTTTCTAGCCCAAGCCTGGTATTCAGGAACGGCCTCAAATTGTATCCAGATGAGGTGATCGACATGGGTACAAACATACGTGAACAGATTTGAAAGAAGTTCCACTACTGCCTGTTGTGAACAATAATCAATATAATATTTAAAATAATGTTTTATCTATCTTGTGAGTAGCAGTTTTTGAAACCTTGTTTGGCATTTCATTTTTCAATGTAAGTGGAATCCCTCAAAATACGGCCTGGATATCTCTTGGGCCGTTCAACTAGCTCTGCAGGGTCCTAAGGGAGAAGAGAGAGGGGAGTCTGGAGAAGGCTTCAGACAGAGGGTGATGGCTGAGCAATGCTGGGAGGAAGGATGGGTGGAAACGAGGCGTCCTTAGTTAGACCCGGCTGTTCAGGGCGAAGTAAACAGCACTTACAAGGACACAGAGGCTGACATATTTGTGGAACTAAGCAAATATTTTAGTTTGCCTTTTAAACTGACCTTTGTCTGTAATTGCTTCACCTCAAAAATAGAGGGAACCACTCTGATCTCACCAATTTCAGAAACATCATTAGATAGGGAAGAAAAATTAGTGAGAGTCTATTACACCATTTCATTACAAGGTATCATTATTTAAGCTAATTTGCCATTCCACCTGCATCAACATGTTACAGATAAATAAACCAGTATTAAATTTTTCAGTACTTTATTTCTAATTAAAATGTTAAATACTGTATTTCATCTTAATACAGATTAAGGGAAAATAAACAAACAAATTAAACTACTTGGACTTAATGAAGAGTCCTAAATATTTTTCCCAGGGTAAAAATAGCTTTATTGGGTTTTCTTCTGGATTATTGATAAAATTAGATAGCATATCTGTCTTAGAGAGACAGCTGATAGATAATAACCGTTAAGTGAAATAGTGAAAAATATTTTTACTCTATACTGATGTGAAGCACATGCTAATTCCAGGGGGAGGTGATCTGCTTTTCCCTTGCAGGACCTGTACAAGTTGCTTAGTAAGAAAACACCAAATACAAACAAGATTTCAAGATAAACGGATTACAAAAACGCTGTTTCATTATTAGCCACGCCCCTCTCTGTCTGCTTAAACAGCTACCCATCCAGCTCTCTGACATGCTAGGTGGCCTCGGACAAGTAATTTGACTTCTTGGTCTTTTGTATTCCTATCTTTAACCTGGAAATGGGAATTCTACTACTGGTTCAATAGGTTTTTGTTCAAATAAGAACATGATTGTAAAGCACCTGGAAAACTGTCCAAGGCAAAAGTGAGTGAATAATGCCATCTGTCAAGGCTCCTTTCAGCGAGCAAGCCTTCTCCACGGCTTTCCTTGTCTTCTCAGACAGAATAGATTTTTTCTTCATCTGTGTTCACGTGGCAAATTTTGGATCTCTGATTCAGCCTGCCAGATTATGGTTACTCATTTGTGTCCTTTCCTAATCATCTGTGAGTTCTTTAAGGGCAAGGATGGTGTGGCTAATTAGTTTCTGTACCCCTGGCATGAAGCGAGGTCCTGGTGTAAGGAAGTGATTAGTAAGTATTGCTGTATTGAATTTTCGATGGCTGTCATCAAAACAGATCCAAAGGGACACTGACATCGATTTGTTAATAACCTTTTAAATGTGCTTCTAGTTTACATCTGTCACTAGATATTACACAACCGTTTTTCCCAAATATTGTCCTGATTCATAAATCAACTTGACTTCCCACATAATTGGTCCAAATTTCCTAACTGTGGAATTAGACTGGAGGCCTAGGAACCCTGAAGCAGATGAGGGCTTACGTTCGACATTACTAAGAACTTCCAGAGGATTCAGGGTGGCCAGGCACCAGAATAAATGCAGGACGAATCGAGGGGAGCTGTGAAGGTCTTGAGGGCCTTCGTATCGGACTTTACTGCTGCTGGGTAGAAGCAGCGTGTCCTGCTTTCGAGAAGAGGAGTGGATCAGCTCACCTCCCAAGATAACAGGTCTGAGCCTGGGGATTTGGTTGGCTGAAACCGCTTTACTATACCTGTGCACTTAAGGTTTCCAGCGGGCTTTCTATCCTTGGGAAAGCCATTAGGGGTACTCCACGGGGATCCTCGGGTTTGGGTTTGGAAGTAGATTCTGGCGTTCCTTTAAAGTTATGGACCACACACATTCCCTGCAGGACGAAGGGATAAAAAGATTGGGTCAGACTACAGCCATCAAGGCCTGGCCCTCTCTGGGGGTGGCAGGCCTTTCCCCTAGAATGTCTCTGCCATAGCGACTTGTTTCCTCTGAGCCAGTGCGTAGGGACCATGGAAAGACCCAGGGCGTGGTCTGGGGTGTCGGCTGAGCACATTCTCAGTGCTGAGGAAACATCTGTTTAATCCAGATGGTCAGTGAGAATCAATCCACACATCGAGCCTGTTTCCTAACCTGTGAAGTACGAATAATATGATACCCACCTCGCAAATCTGTAGTGATGAAAAGACACGATGATGCAACCACCTGACAATAGCATCTAATACTGATGGAGGGCCACTTCGTGTCCGGTGTTGTCTCCAGAGTTTTACCTTATTTCATGTAACCTTCTCAAGAATCTTACAAGACAGGTGGTACCACTATCTCCAACTTATGTGAGCAGGCACAGAGAAGCTAGATAACTTGCCCACGGTCATAAAGAGATCTGAACTCCACAGCTTATACTGTGACAGTATTTTGCCTCTTAGCAAGTGCCGTGCATACAGCAAATACTCAAGCCTTTAACTCCTACCTATGATGATCATCCTTAAATTATGTGACCATTATTTGCTTGAGAGTACATAACTCATGCGGGATGCTTTTCTTTTATTGCTTCTCTTAAAAAACGTTCCTTCTAAATCACTACCCACTTTATTTCCTACTGAGGCTCCTTCATACCTCAGTCTTTCTTTCTTTCTTTCTTTTACCATCAGCCCTGCTTCTTTTGCCCATGTAGAGTTTGTCTGTTTTTTTCCATGCTCGCTCTGCCCTTGTTCTGCACCTTTGTTTCTCTGTCTGTGCCTTTGAATCTTTCCTGTCATTCTTCAAACCCTGCGGGACATTCACATAAATGTTCACTACTTTCCTCCATCTCTGCTTCAACTTCTTTCCCTCACAAAACAGGAGAAGTGGAAGGTGTTGAAGTGGAAGAGACTGGAGTTGAAAAGACTCAGGTTAGATTCATGACTTATTGGGTGTATGGCCATTGGGCAAGTTACTTGTCTTTGAGCCTCACTTTCCTCATTTATAAATGAGGATAAGAATATTGTTAGGGTTGCCCTGGGAGCACCTGATTCGGTGTACATAACGAGGAGGGTATGTAGTAATTGCTCAACTAATCATCTCCTCCCTTCTCCATACTTTCATCTTCACAGGAAACACAAAACAGCAGTGAACATAGGCTGCAAGTATGCTTCTATTTGCTGACTCTCCTCTCTGCTTCTCTCTGTCTCCTCTCCGAGCCTCTGCTTTGGAACACTTCCAGTCTCTTCTACAACATCCTCCCCCTCCCACTTCCCAGCTTACTGTGTGTGCACCTGTGCAAATGCAGACACAGGGCGGTCTGTCTCCCGTTGGAGGAACTCAACAGCAGGTCTGGGTCTCATATAAAGATCATGTGTGGAAAACAAATTTTGACTTTTACCATCAACTGGGAAGCCAACGACAGTCCAAATAGCAACTGAGTGGTAGTGAATCACTGAGAGAAGACAAGTTTAATGGTAAAGCAGAATATGTATATGGGGCCTCAGGAAACACAAAGGGTTTTATAGATTTCCTCCTGTAAAGGCCCCATGAAATCTCTCGGGATGGTCCACATTGCTCTTTCTCTCTAGCTGGGGGTGGCTGGCTCCAGGACTGATGGACAGCAAGATTGTCTGGCTTTCCTTTTGGGCCCTCTCCTTTGTGTACCTTTGATGTCTCTTTGAAAACCCTCTCTTCTCTTACATCACTTTTAGCTTTTTCCTCTTTAAAGAAAGCAATATTAGGAAAATGTCCCTGTGAGGTATCTTCAGGGTCACCCTCAGCACCATTTCCCCTGCTGCTGCACCCAGAGAGTTTGCATCTAAGTCCATCTTTCAATATAGAAGGAAAGCCAAGATCCATTAAAAATAATTTTGAGTTAGAATGGAGTTTCCCAATCAGTGTTCTGAATGAACGTGAGCATTTTCTCTGTGGATCTTAGCAGGTAAAAAACACCGGGAAACTCTGCATGAGTGGTTGGGAGAGCTATGGGTATATTTTGTATGTTGGGGAGGACAAGGACGAGTTAGCGCATAGGACTGTGAAATCCTTCCATGTGAGATGCCAGTCTTGATGAGTGCTTTGGACCAGAAATGGCAGAATGGAAAGAGGGACATCCAGACTGTGACGGCTTCAGTCTCAGAGGGGAAGCTGGCTGAACACTGTTAGGGGTTCATTTCATGTGCAACAGGTGAATCTCCAGTGCTGGTGATTAACTGTAAATCTTTCTGAGCTTATTTTAAGTCCTTGAAGATTATTAAAAAACCTGCACCTTATGGTATGCCCACACAATGGAATACTATACAGAAGGGAAAAGGAATAAATTGTTGCTACATGCTACAGTGTGAATGAATCTCAAAATAATCATGCTGGGTGAAAGCTGCCAGGAAAAAGAAGACACACACTATGATTCCATTTACATGAAATCCAAGAAAAGACAAACTAATATGGAGTAACAGAAGGGAGATCAGTAGTGGCTTGGGAATGAGGGAAAGGGGAAGGTGGGAAAGAAGGATCTATCAGTATGTCAAAATTGATCAAACTGTACACTTTCCATGTCATTTGTTATAGGCCTTTCATACCTCAACAAAACTGTAAAAAAAAAAAAGACAAAAACAATACAAATTAACCTCTTCTTTTCCAATCCAAGATTTCCTATTTGAGCAGGTAGACAGGCCCCCGTGTATTTGAGAAACTAAAGTATTATCAGGAATGTAAAGATACAGAGGAAACTGTATTAACCACAAGTTCAGGAACATTATTATATGTGGTTGAGAGGCCACTTGTAGCAGAAATGAGATACCCAAGAGGCACGTTCGGATAATAACAGAGGCCTTCTAAAAAAGTCTGGGTGTGGTCAGCTGAGGGTCGTCATGTTTCTGAGTGGGATATGCATGCCTGGGCCCGAGATAAGGGTCCTGGAATGCTGGAGAAGGAGCTGCCTGCTTCCACCAGTGGTCTTTGTTCTCTGTTCTTCCCCCAAACAACACTGAGCTCTGCTCCCAATGCATCCTGAACAAGCGTTTCAGAACAATGGTTTGGAGGTATGCCAAGTTACTAGTCTGCCCAGCCAGTCCCAAGCACAGTGTTGAAGAAACTGGACTAAGCCATTCTCCCTGAGCACTCCTCTCCCTGATCCCCAGAGGGAATACAGCAATCATATTTCTGAAAGACAGGGTACTTCAGAAGTCATTCTTGCAGCAAAAGCATGCATAATACTTGGGAAATAATTACAACTCACAAAGGTTGGGGCCAGATGAACCTGGGCTTAGACTGTGAGCCTGACTCACCATGGTCTTGGGCAGCCTGTCAGAGGGCACGGGAAGGAAAAAGGTAGAAAGAGGGAAGCTGACCTACCAGAAACAGGGCTACAGCAGTGCCCAGGATGAAGCCTGCGATCACATCGGAGCAGTGGTTCCTATACTCGGAGACCCGGTTGAGGCCCGTCAGGAAAGCCATGCAGAGGGTCCCGAGGCACAGCACTGGCTTGGCCAGTCGACTGCTCTTCGTCTTGATTGTGCTTGTGATGTACATCTGGAAGAGGACAGAGACTGGGGAGTGACTGGGCAGCCTCCTCACTCAGTGCATACCCACGCGTGCATGCACACTCTCTGGTACTCAAAAGTGGGCTGTACCAAAGCAACTGCTTCAGCCAGGTCAACAACTCCCCTCAGCCACTCAGGAAAGAATTTGGGTGGAAAACTAGTGCGGCGAGAACAATGGACAGCTGTCCATTAATCATGGTGTTTTGTATTTTAGGGGACATGTGAACAGAAATTATGGTGACACGCAGAACGGCCACATAATAATGATCAGATTCAGAAGATGCAGTTTTCATGGCACAGAGTAAAGTACCATGTTGGGTATTAAAGAACCCAGGCAATACGATGCTCAGATACCAAATAAACCTTCTACAAGAATGAAGTTTATGAAAACCAGGTAGGTGAGAGGCTGTACACTTTACTTTTTGCATCCCTCATACTTCTAGCTGATTCCTCACACTTCTGAGCAATGAAAACAAAAGCGTTTACTGATTAGTTGATTGATTGAATTAGAACTTTCCAATCAGTGTGTCACATAGATTTCAGTTGTGCTGGGAAATTGACTTCCACCTTCCTTGGGACAACTGTGATCAGTTCTATCTAGTCATTTACTCCAGTATACTTTGAAATAATTTTTTTAAACTTATGTCATGACATACAAAAGATTGGGAAGACCTAAACTAACTAAAGTATGATTAAATTAGTTATTTTTGAAATTTAGGAAGCCTAAATTTATGTGGGCTATTCTTTAAAATATTTTTATTTTTCAGTTACAGTTGACATTCACTATTATTTTACGTTAGTTTCAAGTCTAATATGTAGGCTTCCTTATTTCATTGTGAGACGCAGGTAAATTTTCCTAGGCTCAGTTATCAAATGTGTCCCTGGTGGCCTACTGAGGAAAACGTGCCTGTTTCAAGTAGACACTTGTTAGTTTACCTTTGGTAATGGTTACAAGAAACCAGTAGAGGGCATTATTGATTTATCATGTCTTTAACAAAAGTGATAAATGAGTTTGCAACCCTGAAAAATTGTGTGCTGATACTTAAATTATTGTATGTAGTGTGTTTATGTAGCCAGAGCACTTACAAGTTCAAACAGATGCATTTTGCAATATTACAATGAAAATTGTTAATTTCCTAGAATTATGCTTCAACACTGGTGCAAATACAGGACGATGGGATTCTATTTATTATTATATGTAGCTGATGCCCTAGAAAACTGGTTAGATCAGAGTTACATAAATTAGAGCATATCATTATAGCACTCTAAGGCTGTGTAAAAAGTGTTATGTAACATTTATACTAGGTATATTTGTTTTTATGCCTCTATATTTTTTTAAGATATAACCTTTATAAACCTTTCCAATTAAATTACAAACTATTAAGAGCATGGGGCCTATAGTTAATAAGTATTCTTCAGAGTATTAACTAGCACTTAGGAAATATTTGTTGAGTAATTTCTGAAAGCACTTCACACATAATAGGGGCTCAGAATCGTTTGCAGAATTGGAATCGTTTATCAGGGTTTATCTGATGATCGTGAGGCATAATTTGAATTGGGTTGTATCTGAATCCTTGAAAAAGAGCTATGGCTGCATCTATTCTGAGTGAGCTGACTCTGCTTACTTCCTTCTCTCCAAAATACATTTATATCTTAGTTGATGAGAGTTTATTATGACAGATTTAATTTTATAAGGGTGTTGAAAAATTAATTTCACAGAGCAATGACTTTAGTCTGATAAAAACATAGAAAAAGGTGCAAAAGCACATTGCTTAATATAACTTAGGTTCTAGATAATTTAAAGCAAATGAATATTTTGAAACTTTAAAAAAAATATGCTGAATGCCTGACAGAACTTTCTTTGCTTAAAAAAATACCTGGCATGGATTATTTTATTTTATTTTATTTTATTGAAGTGAAGGAGCCTCACTGAGCCCACACTGAGCTATTTGTATGTTGAGGCTTCTGTATTATTTATGTTCATGTTTCCACAACGTGGGGCAGCTGAAATAAGCTTTTATCATGTATTCATTAAAGAGAAGATGTAAACAGAGTAACTAGGAAGACTCATTTTGGATAATTGTTGGTTGACAAATTGGTCCTATGGATATGATCCTGTAAATGGGACACAGAGGAACATTTGTTTTAAAGAGACTATTTAGCAATTTATTTTAAAGTCTACTAAAGAGATCAGACTGGTAGTCAGCCACCTCTTCTTCGCCATGAACGTGTAATTTAGGGTAATTGCAGGAATGCTCCTCCATCAGAGGCAAACTCTCAGGGGAGGGGATGGGATCATGTTCCCCTGGGGGTGGGGGGCATGCTCAGAATCTCTGGGAAGGAGGGGCAGTTTGACAGGCGTCTTTTCTTTGTCTTCTCCTTCCCTCACCTTTCATTGAGAGTCACTGAACCAGTCATTTCCTGAATATGAAATATATTGCAGCAAGGAAAAGAGACGTTGTCCACCAACAGTTGTGCTTCCACTGTAGATGCACGTGATACCCAGCCTCTGAGCTGAGAGTCCCTAACTCTCAGTTCTATGCAATTGCAGGGACCGAAGTTTTTCCACCCTGAAGCTGCCTTTTTGGGATATTGATATTAAGCTGTTTATTAAGAAACAGGACTCAGAAAGAATCTTTGAACCTCCCCACTTTCCTGCCCAAGAGATTCAGACAGAGAAACCTGCATCAGGAAGGAGAATTTAGGATGCTTCCTTAGCCGAACTTGAATTAAGTATGTAAATGGGACACAGAGGTAAACAAAAGCCTTCAGGCAGAAGACCGTTAGCTAGATACCTCCCCACCCCCGTGTCCCCTTGACTAGCAAGGATTTTCCTGCCATGTGTGTTCCTCCTTCCCTCAACTACTTATAAATCACCTACTCTCTCTCTTTTTGAAAATTAATTTTAGAGAAAGGGAGAGAGATCACCTTGTTGCTCCATCCATTTATGCATTCATCGGTCGATTCCTGCATGTGCCCTGACTGGGATCAAACCCACAGCCTTGGCGCATCTGGACAATGCGCCAACCCACTGAGCTACCTGGCCAGGGCCTCGCCCATTCTTACTTCTGAAATCTGATACCCTGTTCCCTACCTTTTTCCTTTGTCCAAAAAATGTCCCATATACCCAAAGCTGCTCCATTGTTTTTGGCATTTTCATGGAATTATCATGCCTACGTGAATTCCCCATGTGCATATTCTAAACTTTGATTTTTCTCTTGTTAATCTGTCTCTGTTAATTTGATAATTAGCTCATCCAGAAGAACTTAGAAAGTAGGAGGAAAAGTATTCATATTCCTTTTGGCCCCACAGAAGCATAGGTCAGAGAAGGGTATAATGAGATCATTTCCCAAATGGATGCAATTTAGGACTAGAAAAATAAGAACAATGATACCATTGTTCTTCTTGTATTTTAAGATGTGGGTTACACTTTAGGTTTTCTCTGTGCTAAGAGCAAAAATTTAGAGAACACTATACTTCCATGGAGGCAGTCAAAGCCTGTGTGAACTGGGGCGTGGTGAGAAGTGAAGGTTTGGGTGTTGGGGGTCTTGAAGGATCACCCATCTGTGCTGGCAAAGTGATGGAGGCGTGTCAGGAGGAGCCCAGGAAAGCTGCGTCCTCACCCCAGGTCTGTGCGCTGCAGGGCCAGCTATTCATCCAGGGCCCACACCTGCAAACTTGTGGGCAGGTGTGAGGAACGTGTACTGTTCTGGAAGCAACCAACAGGTCATCAAAGACTGCTGTTGTGGGCAGGGAGAGAATCCCAGACTCGGAGCCAGAAGCCTGGCTACCACCTCTCACTACACTCGTTTCCTTAGCTATTCTTGGGGCCTCAGTTTCTGCATCAGTAAAATGTGAAGATTTGACTAAGTGATTATCAACATTCTTTCCAGAACTAATATCCTCTGGCAGGTCAGGATATTACATTGAGATGTTGGGGGTGGGGGTAACAGCATATTGCATAGGAGAAGCATGTTGCAACAAGATTTTAAAAATCACTACAAGTGACAGTGATGAAAGAATGGGGGCGAAGAGGGCAGAATACACACATCCCAGCTACAGCTCAACTAGGGAGAGACAGCAAGACTCACACACTCACCGTGGCGTATAAGGCGGAGTAAACGCTCAGGGCAGCGTGTTTGGAGGGAAAGGATCTCCGAGCCTTTTCGATCACTTCCAGGTCCCCGGTACAAATATTCCCATTGTTGACGAACTGGTGGTGGGCTCTGCAGTCTGTACTGGTGTAGTTTGGCTTGCACACCGTCAAGAAGTACGGCGTTAGGTGCCCAGTGACCACTTGTCCGGCGTTTACAAAAATGTCAGTAGCAAAAAGCCCAAATGCAAATACCCCTAGAAGGAGATTCAAAGTAATTAGAAATGGCGACACACACTGCCGATCGGTGTTGTCCCTGAGAGGAAACAGCAGCTGAGTCCAGGACGACCTGTCAAAAAGGTTCTCCCCAGAGTCAATTGTCCCCTCACCTGCATCTTTCCAGGGAGTGGCTCCTGCTTCCCAAATGACTCCTTCATCCAAATTCATGCCGACATTGAGCTGTTAAGCATTGTATTGTTTTGTATAAGTAAATTAGAAGCAGTATGTTCTCAGCACGGAAAGAGCTTTCTAATTTTGGAATCATGGAGACCTGGGCTCCAGTCCCACCATTGACAGAATACGTCATCTGTTATCTCAGAACCTTGGTACCCTCAGTCACAAAATGATTGTGGGGAGTGATGCTTCTGCAATCAGTTGGAAAGATGAACTGAGGTAGCTGCAAAATACGGGTGATGGTGCCCAGTTCTAAATAGTTACTCAGCATCAGTCTTCTTCTTAAAGAAAATAGCTTCTCCCTGGTGCTGTTTGGAAATGCAAATTCTCCCAGCATGAGTTATCTATCACACCAGGGCAGGTGAGAGTGAATGAGGTTAGGGAGATGTCCTTCAAAGAGAGAAAAAAGATCATTCCAAAAACCTTGATTGAATTGGATGTTTCATTTGGTGTTGGAAAGAGAAAATGAGAAGAAACGAGGAATGTTAAAATGAATGTTGTTGGCTGTATGAGTTTGCCACTGTTGCTGTAACAAATTACCATAAACTGAGTGACTTAGAACAACAAATTTATCCTTTTGCCCTGGCTGCTGTGGCTCAGTGGATTGAGTGCTGGCCTGTGAACCAGAGGGTCACCAGTTCAATTCCCAGTGAGGGCCCAGGCTTGGGTTACAGGCTAGGTCCCCAGGAGGGGGCTCACGAGAGGCAACCACACATCAATGTTTCTTTCTCTCTCTTCCTCCCTTCCCCTCTGTCTAAAAATAAATAAAACCTAAAACAAAAAAAACCCACACATTTATCCTCTTACAGTTATGAAGGTCAGAAATATAAAATAGGTTTCACTGGACTAATATCAAAGTGTAGGCAGGGCTGTATTCCTTCTGGCACCTCCAGGGTAGGATTCATTCTTTGCCTCTTCCAGCTTCTAGAAGATGCCTCATGCCTTTCCTGTGACCCCCTTTCAGTAATCGTATCATTATGACCCTGGCTTCCATTGTCACATGCCCTTCTCTGACTCTCTCTTGCTCCCCTCTTATAAGGGCCCCTTGATTATATTGGGTCCACCTGGAATAATTCAGGACACTATCTTCATCTCAAGATCCTTTATTTAACCACACCTGTAAATTCCCCCTTATCATGTACGATACCATATCCCTGGTTCCCAGGGACCATACATGAACATTTTGGGAGAGGAGGGCATTATTCTTCCTACCACACCGACTCCGCTGTTTGGCTGAGAATCCTGTGGGTAGGCTTTATTTCCTGGATTCCACCTGTTCTCTGGTCAATTTCACAAAATACACCCCACTAAGCTTGAACTTGGATAGGCAGATTTCCTTACAGGAAACTTCACTGTGAATTCTTTCAAAGCCTAGACAGTACATCTACAGATTATCTGTTAAATATATCAAATGTATCAAGAGAGGCTATGCAGAGGCCAACGTATGTACAAGCCTTTTGAAGGGATAAAGCTGACTTTTCAAATGCAGCTCAATGATGGGAGAATTTGGCAAGTACGAGAGGCAGCGTTACCCTTCTAAATGTCAAGGGCCTGCTATAGTTTCAATTAAATTTCTACCCAATTTTGATTCCCATATTCAATGTCCTGGATCTGCAAATTGTGCTGATATCAGCACTCAAAAGTTCATCCATTATAGCAGAAGTGGAGACGAGTTTGGCTGAAAACTTCATCCGGTTTTCATTTTAATCTGTATTGATTGCTACAATTTTCTTTTCTGTGGCTTTGCCAGGATGTGCTTCATCGCAATGAGAACTGGCTTTTTCAATAACTTCAGCCAGCTCACTCTCGAGGGCTCAGCCCTCTTGAGAGTAGACATTCATTGATCATTTGTGACAATTTTCACCCCCACATTCTGGGAGTCTGAATGGTTAGAAATTTTTTTACATCTTTAAGCAAGATTCTCAAAGAGCAGGTCTCTGGTGTTTTTGAGGGGGCAATAAGCCTGTCTAGACATTCTTTTCCAGGAAACTAGGGTAATTTATGATTTGAAAAGGGAAAAGTGACAGCACTTTTCTCTGGCATTTTATTTGTCAGATGTGCTTCCAATTAGGGCAGGTTTGGTCTTTCTTAGAGGATTTCTAGGCTCCTTGGCTCGGTGTCTGAAGTGTCATCTCTGTGGTCACAGTGACTTTGTGACAGGCAGTTCTCTTGGCTGTCGTGTGATAACATTGCTGAACAGTTGCTTTCCCCTCATCTTCTCTTCCTTCTCTGGGGTATGTCTACTTCTGATGGCTTAACGAGCATCTGCTTTCCAAACATTTCACTCTGGTGCATTTGATGTGGCTTCAGAAGGGCGCTGCAGCAGCCTGGGGAGTCCGGCCTACCTGGCACAGGCCAGGCCGACAAAGGGCCGTGGAACCTGCCGCGCTGGTGATTCACACACAATGTCAGATCACACAGGGCTTTTGTGAGAAGCTCCAGCCATGCCTGTGACTTAACGCGAAGCTCCTGTGTGTATTTTATAAGCCTCAGAAGCTAAAAATAGCTACTTTTGTCCTCAGAGTCAGGTGGAACGCCTTTGATGGTCTCCCAGATTGCAAGGTTTGATTTGAAGGGGATGTTTTAAAAATGTCTAAGTACCCTAAAATTGTGCCTAAAATCCTTTAAGTGAGATGCTATTTTGCAAATTTTTAACAGATACTCTTTTCATTCCTGTAACCCTGCCTCCTAGTGGGGTCCTACTTCTGTTATGGCTCAGCTCCCAAAGCTGTTTCCTGCTTCGAGGGAGCTGGTTATGTTTCTGAATGGATTTACGGCAGACACAAAAAGTCTAAAAGTAGAGTGCTTTGGACTTGCCAGAGCAATGCGCTCCCAACACTTATTGTCGCTTTGTTTGTTTGGAATTCCAAAAAGGCTTGGCTGGGATGACCAAGAGGCACGTTCTGGAGGACAGAGTTTTGCTCAAGGACTACCCAAGCTCTCCTTAGAAGACAGAAATCATGGGAGAGAATCTAGGGAGAGAATTCCTTTCTGTTCTACTGCCTCACCCTGAGTCAGAGATCTAGGATTTAGAATGCTGAGACACAGGGCTGCTGTCACTCCCCTGGGTGAGGTCTGCTCTTTGAATTTCCCTAAACTGTCTCTTTTCCTCCCTCATTCTTCCAAGTGTATTTAGAGACACACTCCTGTACAACAACTAGGCAGGAAGAGGTGGGGCACAGGCATTGATTGGCATCTTGCTTCTGAGAGGAACAGCCCCGTGTGCTCTGGGGAGCGGTGCATGCTGGGCACCGTAGCTGTGTGCGCACTTCGTGCGTGGGGAGACAGGGAGATGACAGTTCTCTGCAGCTGAGGAGCTCCAGTGGGAAATCTGGGGGTTGGATGTGGTGCTGTGTATACTAATCAGTCTCACACTGGAGCCCTGCAGAGTGGGGCAAGAGCAAGTCACACTTCAATGTGTATTGATTTGCCCCATTGAAGAATGGATACGGATGGTTGCCAGAGGCAGGGAGGTGGGGGGAGAGTAGGCAAAATGGGTGAAGGGGGTCGAAAGGTACAAAGTTCCAGTTATAAAACAAATAATTCATGGGGTTATAATATATAGCATGGGGACAATAATTGATAAGACTAAACTGTATATTTGAAACTTTCTAAGAGTAGACCTTAAAAGTTCTCATCACAAGAAAATAAAGTTCTGTAACTATGGCGACAGATATTACCTAGATTTATTGTGGTGATCATTCTGTAATATATACAAATACTGAATCACTATGTTGTACAACTGAAACTAATATAATGGTATATGTAAATTATACCTCAATTGAAAAATAGTGAATAGGGAGACTAATCTCATATTACATGGGGTCTTAGAAAATATACTCCTATTTTAGACGAGTATGGTACCATTATACCTTTTTTGTACCCCTTGTCCCAGTAGGAATTTTATATTTGTATGATCATTCAATATGGTCCATCTCTCATTTTAGAACAGCAGTATATACAAGTTCTATAAGAGCCAAGTGTATTCATATTCCAAGCACCTGTTATCAAACCTGGTACATAGTAATAGTAAGCATTTAATAGATATTTGTGGAATCAGTGGGTAAATTGCTGAAGAAACTTCTGAAAAGATTAGTAAGAGAAGAAGATAAAGGAGCAAAAAAATTTGTTCACATTTTTAAAGCATATTTGTGTTTCACATCCCTGATTCTATTGAACATATGGCTGACATCAGACCATTTGGCATGTAAGTTGTAGGGAGTATGTCTCTTTTTATAAACTTCACAAAACCCAGCATAGCGCACCTAGGAAAAAAAGAATATTTGAAAACTGGGACTTTACGTGTATCATGAGTGAAGAAACTTAGAAATCATAAGTTTGAAATAAAAGCATTCTACATTTCCAATGCAACAGAATAAAAGAGGAACCTTGGATTGGAGTATTAAGATCCATGTTACACATAGAAAAAACTCCTTGGGGGGACTTTGTGAAGCACAAGGAATCTGGAATTCATGATGAACCTGGGTACAGTTTTACTTAGACATGTACACCTTTGAGAGAAATGTCCCTATTTCTGATTCTCAGAAGTTGCAATAATTGTCCATTTAAATATTATCACATGGGCATGTGGAAGCATAGCTCCTACATATTTTCATGAGGAGAAAGTAACACATAGCACTTTAAAAAAGGAAAGGATAGTGAAGATGACATAAAAACAACTTATCTGGGTTATGTTGGTAACAGCGGTCTCTGAAAATGGGAGGGAATTCTACTCCTTCCTCAACCCCCGTTCTTAACCTCTCATCAAACGTTTCTAAAAGAGGAGTACTCTTTTGTCCGCAGCAAGATAATGCAATGAAAGAAAGCATTAAAGAAATTGTGTAGAGGGGAGGGAATTTCAGGGGAGAATGGGAAGGGTTTACAGGAACAAGTATAAAGGACACATGGACAAAAACTAGGGGGGTTGGAAATGGGGGGGGAGGCAAGGGATGGGTGGGTTGGCTGGAATGGGAATAAAGGATAGAAACTGTACTTGAATAATGATTAAAATAAAAATTAAAAAAATTAAAAAGAGAAAATTGTGTGATGTTGAGAATGTGTGAACACTTTTTTTCTTGTTTGCAGAATCAAACCAGCTATGTAAATCTTCTGTGGTAGCCTCTGTACCATGATATTCAGGAAACAAGGGAACCTCCCCTCAAATCGGTTCCTGGCTGTCGTTTTAGTAAGAAAATGGATGAATACCATATACAGGTACAAGCAAATGGAGTGGGTTCCCCAATGTCATTTTTGACAGCACAAGGGGATCATATCAGGAATTCTTATGTTCTGTTCCTTCAAAGAACATTCTGATTCAGTCACCAGCTCTTAATTCTAGATCAAATCTTTCATCAAATCATCACTGTAAATGAAATATGAGATATAAAAAAACCCTGTAGTTTGTTTTTGCTTTTGCATTTGCTTTTGCCATGCCAAGATCCCCAAGGGAGAAATTTCAATGGAGAAAGCCATTCAGCTGTTGTAAATGTGTTCCTGAAGGAACACATTACAGTGCGTACACTCTAAAAGGGAAGACCATTCCTTCCGGAAACAACTGTTTTTTCAGAAAAGAAAGAATAGTGAAATTGTTTCTCCTTAACATGCCATATTCCAGCTGGAAGTTTCCTAATGAAGACTATTAGTCTGCAGTTACCATGTTCATCTCGTTTCCTTGTAAGGACATACTGAGCTAGTGAGATGTTTCATTAAGACTGCTATGGATACTAGAAAGTAATAATAATAATAATAATAATAAAGATAAAGATAATGGATGCTAATATACTGTGTTTAGTATGTACTAGATGTTGTTCTAAATGCTTGGAAATATTACTTCTTTTAATCTTCACCACAATTCGACGATGTAGAAACTATTATTATCTCCACACTTCACAGATGAAGAAATTGAGGCATAGAGAGGTCAAATAACTTGACCAAGTTCAGCTACTAAGTAGAAGAGCTGCAATTAGAAACTAATTAGTATGGCTCTAAGTCCATACTCTTAATCATTACCTGCTAAGCTTATACTTCCATGTATTTCAAAAAATATGGGTACACACCAGGCCATGAAAAAAGCGCTGTAGCTTGGTAGCACACACAGGCCCTGAGAATAGGCAAGGACTTAGAGCACACCCCTGATGAAGTGTATTGCCCCCTCACAACAGAAGAGGAGTTCCTCAAATTTTTAGCCAGCAATTTTCCAAAAAGAATATGACAGAAGACGTATGATATGTCATCACTGAATGAGGCATGTTTCTCATCACTTTGGCAATGAATCAACTTCATCTGAATAGTATAATACAAGTACAAATGATGCAAATTGATTTACAGATATCAAATATTATGCTTCAGAAAGAAGTTTCTGTCAGAATTAAATGTATCGGTTCTTTGGTAGTTAAGTTCAGGAGTTCGCAGAACAAGATTCTTTGGTCTCTTTGCCCTCTAGATTTCACAAAAACACCGAAGACTGACAGCAGTCTACTTGTCTTGATGGAATGGTTTTAATCCTCAGTACAGATTTTATTTAAATGAGTTAATCTGAAGCTCAGTTACTTTGTATTACAGGGTTATAATGCCAATCAAAGAAATAGTTGTAAAAACATTTTATAAATTGTGAACCCTGTATAGATATTAGTTATTATTTTTATAACTGAAGGGAGTAGATATCCTCAGTATTTTAAATAAGTTAATTATAAAATTAGCTTTGGAAGAGACAAGAATCCTATAATTCTAACAACTTCAAACAACATATTCAACTTTTAAAGCACCTTTTAGAATATGAGGAGCTGGTGTGTGTGTGTGTGTGTGTGTGTGTGTGTGTGTGTTTTAACCCTATATTTGTCATAACTATTCATCATAGTAAGTAAAGATGAAGGATAACTACTTAATAAAGATGGTGGATAACCCACCAAACCCCCTCATATATTTACAATTGAAATAACAAATACACTTCTACTTTCCCCAAGCATAACATCACATGATTTCCTAATAGCATGGTTTATCTCAACAGCAGTGCTTCCTCAGTTCTCGCTTCGAAGGACAGCAACCTTCATCTCTCAAGTGTCCGACTCCATTCTCACGCCTGCTAGCCTTTAAATATCTGCTTCTCATTTCCTCTAGGCCTGCAATTTTCAACCGGTGTGCTGCAAAATTTTTTAAAACATGCAATACCTGACTATTTAGTCAGGGGCACTGACCTCTTTTCCCTTGCAGACTGTCAAATAAAAAAATGACAACAGCCAATACAACAATAGCTGTCTGGTGTGAATGAATCAAAACTATACCTATTTTTGTCAGATCACAAAATATATATATTTTTGGTGTGGTGCAGAATTTTATTAATCAGTTTATCTGTGTCATGAGATGAAAATGTTTGAAAATCACTGCTCTAGGAGTGTGGATCTAAGTGCTGATGGATAGAGAAAAAAAACCCTAAAACTTTGCCAGAAGCAATAGTAATTTTACAATAAAATGCATGGAAGATGTGGCTGCAGATAAGTCTAGGAAGTATACCCTAGCTACAGACTAAATGTGGAGATTCCTTACCTACCAAGGAGTCCAAAAAAAGGCATGTCAAAGCCTGAAGGGCTTCCAAATAACAGTCCTCAAGGGCAATGACTTGCCCCTTTGGGTTCTTGTTTATAAAGCATATAAACAAGTCTCTAATCTGAATCCACTCTGTTCTCACCACCAGACCAGCATCAAGCGCCGATGGGCAGGTGCCAGCCCTGTTGGTGACTTACAGATACTGGCCTGGTGCTGTTTGCCCTCTGCTTGATGCACTCCTAACCACTTTAGCATGTTCTAACGTAATAATTTAAATGGTTTCTGAAACACACACTACTTTTTTTTAATTACAGAAAACTTTGAAATGAGCCTTTATCAATTGTTGGCAGTCATTTTCCAATGTTCAGATAGTATTTTTGCACCTCGCTGTGTCTAATTTTGTTACGTGCATAGTATCTTGCAAAAAATATTCATTTTTTAAAAAGCCTTTAAAATATACTTGTTATCTTAAACCTCTAAAGCTCAGATCTCAACCGAGGGTAATCCTGCCCCCAGGGGACACCGTGCAATGTTTGGGGACATTTTTCATTGTCTTAGTGGGGAAGGAGAGTGTTAGTGGTATGTGGCAGGTAGAGGCCAAGGATGCTACTAAACATCCTACAAAGCACAGGACAGCTCCCCCCCTACACAGAAAAAAATTGCCTGGCCCAAAATGTCCATAGTGCTGAGGTTGAGACACTTGGCTTGATAGTAAATAAGTTCACTGAAGTGCCATGAATTTGCATTGGCTAATCTGCAAAGTGCTAGAGAAAGCAGCAATCTGCTCAGTCCTCTTGAGACAAGCCTCTAAACGCTGGTGTTTGGGAGCGCCCTTGGAAAAGGATCGCTGGAGTCTCCTAAGACTAAGTAACTTTCCTCTTGATAATTAGAGTAACCTGTAGAGTTCTGGGCCAGGGTCTTGTTTGGGTTTGTAATGTTCTGGTTCACCGACGATGACATTCAAAGGGGAGATCTGCTCTCCGCACTGAGCAGAGCAACCAAAAGCAACCTCATCACAACTTCCTAAGCCCTGAGCCAGAGGCAGATCCCTGGCTATGCCTTTTAGGTCAACCAAGGCTTCAGCACCCTTCCTCTCCCTGCATCCTTGATCTCTATCCAAAGGGCCAACCCTGACTTGGCTCCATTTGAATCCAATGGTGGCTTGGCTCCATTTTTTCCCTTCAGATCCATCTTGGGTTCTCCTCCTGATCTACACCTGTGCTCCAACTCTGGTTCCTGTTACTGAGTTCTAGAAATATCTCCTCTTGTTTATAGGCCATTGCTCTGCCTTGCTCTTGATATTTTTCTTTTAAGGTCTAGCCTCTTGTCTCAAAACTGAAGTTGGGTGCGTGGGCACTTCAAGTTATTTTTAGACTACCTACCAGGCTCAACGTCCTCAGTCAGCGCTTACAGCTGACCTAGTTCACTGGGTGCCTGGTTGGCTGGATGGTCCCTCTCCTGCTGGGAAGTCACTGCTAACTTTAGGCAATTCTCGTTGTAGAACAGGTTCTTCTTTTCCATTTAAAATTGCACATCTGCCTCCACAGATCCCTTTTCTACATTATTATATTGCCCCATAGCACTTTCCCTACAAACACTATAATTTACGTATTTAAAGTCTGGTTTCTCCCACGAGAATATAAACTCCATGAGGGCAGATCTCTATTTGGTTCGATAATATGTTCTTAATGCCTTAGTCACTGCCTAGTGTATAGCACATGCCCGACAAATTATTCATTGAAGGTTGAATGAATATGCTCATTCCCCCAGTTTATAATTTAAGTATCCAAAGTAAATGCAAGTAGAAATGGACTGATTAAATCAAATAAAGTACTTAGATAAAGCACATTTAAATGACTTTCAAAACTGAGAAGGATTTTCCACCTCTTAAAAAGGCTAACATTAGGCTTGTCTTGGGGTATCAATTCTTACAACCATAGAACACGGTGACCTTTGAAATGGCATTTAAAATATTCACACTTCATTTAGGTCACACTTAACTTATGGCAACTAATTAGTGTTATATGAATTAACTGTTTACCATGGCACATTCTATTTGGTCCATTGGTATCGACTCCTTAGACCTGAGTTAAATGGCATAAGGCTTGCTTGGAATTTAAGTAAATTTTTATTAGAAGTAACAGTGGAGCAACTATGTGATTCCAAATGAAAAGCCCATAATAAATAGCTTCTGGATGACAGGCTGTTTTAGGTGCTGACAGTCTAATCTTGGCATATTTAGATCCATTTTTTTCTTTAACTCAAAAAAAAAGTAGTTATTCCAGAAGAGAAAGTTAATTTACTTTTCCTTCTATATGGCAAAGAAACCAAAAACCCTCATTGAATTCTAATTTTTTATTACTTATCAATATTAAATCAAAAGTTACTATTTAATAATTGACATTTACAAGAATATGTTTACTCAAGTTTATTTGTGAATGAAAGAATTTAAGTGAACTTATCTTCATGAAGTTTTGGGAAAACATGACTTCCTTATTTTGCTTTGCTGCTGAAAAGGAATACAGGTATTTATCTCTCTTGAGAACTTACATCTCTGCATTGTTGTTCATTTCCATGCAGTGTCAAAGGAAATGGTATAAGAAGGGAAGGCAGGAGAGGGAAGAAATGAGAAAGGGAGAAATCCAAATATGTGTTGCTAATTTGATTACATTCGTTTTTATAAAGTGTCAAATTTGTTAGTTCAGCCAACTCCTTTCCTCCCTTCCCATGTCATGTATATAAAACTTAAGAAATTATACAATAGTTTAGAAATGGGTCGAAGAGTTGAACTATGAGAGTTTACACCTAAAGCCCGGGAGGTAGGACATCCTTTTTATGATAACCTTGCAGGGGAGGGAATATTGTTGGATTTGTGAATCAGAGGAATTCAACCGTCCCTGTCAAGGTCAACACAGTCGCATTTATATACAGGAGGAGATGGTTTAATGTGAATATATTCCCCTTGACTTTGATATTTTTGCCATTTTCTCATTTAGAATTTAATTTGGATCTGTGGAATGGAGTGCAGGGCTATCTGTTGAAGTCTTTGCCACACAGACTAGAGAAGACAGGGAATTAAGGAGCCAAGGTGTCACTTTCAGCTCTGCTTTGTACATTAAAGATTACATTTACACAATGGAATACTATGTAGCAGAAAGAAAGAAGGAATTTCTACCTTTTGTGACAGCATGGATAGAACTGGAGACTATTATGCTAAGTGAAATAAGCCAGTCAGTGAAAGACAAATACCACGTGATCTTACTTATAAGAGGAGTCTAATGAACAAAATAAACTAACAAGCAAAACAGAACCAGAGATATGGAAACATGGAACAGACTGACAGCTGCCAGAAGGGAGTGGGGAGGAGGGGTAGTGGTGGAAAGAAGGGGAAGGGATTAGCCAAAGAACATGGATGAATGACCCATAGGCATGGGAAATGGTGCGGGAACTGACTGTGGGAACAGGGTGTGGGCTGGGCATTTCTGGAAGCAATTTGAAGAAAATCTATGATTGAACAAAGTATATTTTTGCTCCAAAAAAAGGAGAAACCTATTAAAAACCTACTAGGTGCCAGGCATTTTGTAACATGCTGTTGATACAAAGTAAAAGAGATACAGTCCCTGCTTTCCAAGGGACCACAAATTAATAGGAGTAATTAACTTATATATAATGGACTTACAGCAATACATCATTTATAGGATTTAAGTGCCTATAAAAGACGTAGGTATAAGGTTCAGCAGGGGCCTGGAAGACAAGGAAGCTAGCTTTCTGGACTACTAAAGAGGTAATGTGTAAGCAGCATTCTGAAGGATGAATAGAACTTGTCAGTTTTGATAGTGAGAGGGTAGCAATGGCTTATTCTGGGCAGAAGGAGCAGCACATAAACAGTAACCCAGGCAAGGCATCAACTGTTAAAAACACTAGGAATGCATTGAAAGGTTTTAAGCAGGGACATGACTTGGTCATATTTTTTCTCCAGAAAAATTTGCAAAACAATCAAGGAATGGCATTTTTGTAGGGCTGAGGTAAATGCAGCCAAGTTGCAAGACAAGATGTGAAGGGATCACTTAAAGGGGCAAGAAATTTTAACAGCCTAAACCCATGGCTGTCAAACTTTAGCATGCGTGAGGATCACCTGGATGACTTGTTATAAAACAGACTATTAGGTCCCATCCCCAGTTTTTCTGATTCAGTAGTTATGGCACGAGGCTTATGGATTTACAGTTCAAACAGGTTCCCAGATGGTTTAGGGTGACTTCCATGTTTTTTGTTTAAGCAGCTGGGTAGATCCTGGGTGTCATGAAACAAAATAGGGGAAGTATGAAGCAAGTGCTTCTTTATCCAGCAAACTCCCCACACCCCTATTCCTCTTTCAATGCTGTTTCCCTTAATTCTCCAAGGTTTACCTGTTCCCACTGGCTGTCTCCCTCCTCTGTCATCCCTTCCCTATTACCAGCATCTCAGGCTGCTGAACTCTAAGTGGTTTCATTTGCATGTCCCTGGTTTATGCTCCTAGGATCCAGGTATCTGTTAGTTTAGGACAGACCAAAATGGATCAATGTGTCATTGATTATTAAAATGGCAATTTGATGCTCCTCCACAGTGAGAGATTTCTACTTTAATAGTGGTCTTCCTGAAACCAGGCCTCTGCCCAATGGGGTGACTCAAGTGGGAATTTCAGGTACCACAACAGGCAATCTGCAGGATTCACCACTGGATGGTGGGGGCCTACTGACATCCCTTAGGGAACAAAGACTTGCCTTGCCAATGCAGACAGGCAGGCCTAATATATATGACAGATGCCAATTAATTTCCATTTTTTGGACTCTGCCCCAGCTGAGGTGGGTGACAAATAGGTATGACTTATCTTCACTAAGGAAAAATAACAGTGACTTTAAAAGATACTTTCATTTAATTGTGGCCTAATACACCTCTGCTTTGAATAACTTGCTTTAATTACCTGTGCAGAAAGCAGATCAGACAGTGGGCATAAAATCTTCTAACTAAAATGAAGTAAGTACATGTGTATGCATAGTGTCTCTCTCTCTTCTTGGGAAAAGCTACTGTATCCCATTTTGTATCAGACTCTGCATTTGTACAGTTAGGACTGTAACCTACTGTACAGGGTGGGAGGTGGAATAAATAATACAGTGTATATAAAGTGTCTAATCTATTGCCCTGTATAATAAATATTCTTTCCTCTCTTCTCCTGATGATTTGTTATTTAGCCACTGTCCTGGGAAGTGACCAGACTCTGAAAATCTTTGAAAGGTACCACCATTGTTTGGGTGAGTAAATCAGACAGCAGTGACATCATTCTGATCAGGGTGTGTCCAGATGAGCTGACTACAGGCTGCCACAGGTCATTCTGCAAATCACATCTGTAAATGCTGAAGACTACATTAATGTGAAGGGTTGCTGCTTTCAAATTAGATTTTCTTAGGCTTCCTACTCTACTATCTCCCTTATTTCCACTCTAATCATAGTAGTTATTGCATACTTGATTTTGATGTGATCATTTGCTCATGACTTAAAGAAATTCAATCCTTCTTTACAATAGAAAAAAAAAGATTAAGGATAACCAATAGAGTTAAGAGCATGCTGTATTTTGGCCTTCACTTTCTCGGTTGTCAGTTCTATATGTTCTAAATGGTATCATGGCTGGTTTTCCTACCAGCCATGTTCACATTTTTGGGAGTTTTATCCTGGCTTCCATTAAGATGTCATTAGAACCTGTAATGATTATTTGTTGAGTATCTACCGTGTAAGGACTCTGCAAGATCTTCAAGAGCATTATGTTAAGTGAAATAAGCCAGGTGGTGAAAGACAAATACTATATGATCTCACCTTTAACAGGAACCTAAACAACAAAACAAAGAAACAAGCAAAATATAACCAAAGACATTGAAATAAAGAACAAACCAACAGTAACCAGAGGGGAGGTGGGAGGGGATAACAGGGGGAAATGGGGGAAGGGCTCTCATGGATCATGTATAAAGGACACATGGACAAAGCCGAAGGAGGGTAGGATCGAGGGTGGTAGGTGGGGATGGCTGTTGTGGGAGAGTGGGGGGGGGGAATGGAGACAACTGTACTTGAACAATAAAAAAAGAGAGAGAGAGAGAGAGAGAAGGAAGAACTCTGCAAGATCTACATTCTACCTATATCCAGGCACACACTCATTCCCGTACTGTAATCATCATCCACATCACCCTAGGAGTTTTTGTAGAAGTTCTAGAAGGAAGGACATAGAATATGCCTTAATTTTTCCTTGTCATGAACCATAATTAAACTATTTGTTTTCCAACTTTGGTTCCAAAACAGCTTATTTTCAAGAACCTGAATGATTAGATTTCCCATACTTCATTAAGTTCTCTGCATAACAAAATTACTTGTTGGAAAAGCTTTGTCAGGAAATATGATTATTTCTAAATTCATTTTGTGGATGTCCCCTTTTGCCCCCTACCCTTATCTGATTCACCGAAATAGTATATGGCAATCTCCAGTCAATATTGAATTATATGTCCAGAGGGAATCTCAGATAAATATTGTATATGGAAAAAAAAGTTGAAATCATACATAAGACAATTTGATAAGTACTACTTCAAGGATCAAAAACTTGACTTGGCATTATGATCAGGCTGTTTCCGCACTTGGAAAAATCCTCAAAGCACCCTTACTCAAGTGGGTTCATCTTTAGTAAGTTTAGCAGGTTCTACCCAAAAGCGGGGGCTCAGTTCGGCATGCTCTTGTACTCACCTATGAATCGTACGATCCTCCGGAGTAAGGGGTTCAGGTAACAGCATTCTCCGGTGAGAATCGTTTTCTCTTGGGCAATCAGAGATTCTCTAGTTGACTTTATGAAATACATAGATATCTCACCAATAAAAATCTGCAGAAGAAATGTTTGAGAAAGGTCAAGTTGGAGAGCTGTCTGATAAAAAAAAGACCAGTAGCTTCAAAAACAAAACAAAAAACTCCTGAGGCTCCACAATCCTTTTAAAAGATATCATGTGGGAGAGATGAAAAATGAAAGAATAGTTTGCACTGAACTCGTCAAAAGAATTAGAGAAAGCAATGATTAATAATTTCAGATAGATATCAGGCTATTGTATTAAACTCTAAGGTCACATAAAAACATCACTTAAATAAAAAATTGTAACAGAATTCATGCTAAGGTTTACTCAGCCTGGGAGTGAATTTTTTTTAACTCGATATGTGAGTTGCAATACTGAGAAATGACTGAGAGAGCTGTGCCCAACAAGGTGTGACATGCACACATCACAATGTCATTACTTCACTATATGGCAATGCTACCTTTATTTACATAATAAATCCTCATTTCAACATGTTTGCCTGTGCTATATTTCTCCTCCTCTAAACTGGTTGGCTGTCCCTTCTTTATGATTGGCACTTCTCTCTCGTTATCTTGAACTAACGCATGTGTAATTACCATTTAAATCATCATGCCTTCGCGTAGGTTGAAAGCTCCCTGATGACAGAGACTACATCGTATATTTCTTCATTATGCTTACAGCACACGGCCCAGTGTATTCCCATTTAAAATAAGGAACTAGCATGAGGCCAATTGTCACCAGCTCTGGCACTGCTACAATTGAAGGCTGAGAACTATCAATGATGAATAAAAAGTTAATAATGATCATCATCTATTGAAAACTGAGTGTCAGGCACTTTATCACAGCATTTTTCCTGCTCACAAGACCCCCAGTACAGGTACTATTGCTCTTGCTTCACTGGTGAAGAAGGAAAGGTCAGCAAGGTACAGTAACTGACCCTGCAGAGCACACAGCTGGCACAGGCGGCACTGGGATGGGTACCCAGGACATCTGGGTGTCAAAGTGCACACTTCCCACCACCTCCTATGTCAGTTTTATTTGCCTAATCCTTCATTTCAACATTTCCCCAGGAGAATGTGAAGTTATACGCGTTCTTCTTTGCTATGCATATCTTGTGGTTTCAGATAAACTCAATCATTCAATGTTAAGACTTCCCATGCCTTACATTCCTCCCTTATGGACTGTTTAGATGAATAAAGATGGCAATATCATGAATGGCACATGGGTGATAGAAATTAAACTACAGAACTTTAAAACTGGAATCATTTATAGATGTCTTTCCTTTCCTTTCCTAAGTGAGGAAATTGAAGGTCTCAGGGACTTGGCCACACACAGCCAGACTGTGTCAGAAGCAGCTCTCGAATGTGGCCTCTAAATTGACCCTGTCATCCTGACTGTACAGATGAGACACCTGAGCTATAGGGGGGTTGAATAATTTGTCCAAGGTCATCAGAGCTGGTAAGTCACAAGCCCCAGCTCTGAACCCAGGAAAGCCTGGCTCTGGAGTTCTTCCTCTTAATCACTACGCTTCTACTGACTTAGCAGAAATATCCATTGAATCTGTGTCTAAAAATGAGAACATAGAAAACAAAACACATTAAATGCAATAGGCTTTAAACACTGAAAAACTCCTATGATTCCTAAGTACAGAAAGAACAGTGTAGCAGACAGAAATAGATTCTAGGCAAGTCAGAATGAGGTGGGAAGTGGGTAGGAACAGACAGAATTCAGTGTCCGACAGGCAAATAAGGGGCCCGCATGGATCACCTTGGAAGGGGCTGAAATATTTTGTGCCTAACATGCCTTGGAATTGACAATGAGTTAATGAGCTCTGCCATGTAAAATATTTAAATGGCTTCAAGAACTCAGCCCTCCCTCTTTGCCTGCAAGACCTATCTCTGCCAAAATAAGGTGCCAAGGGGCTTTGTTTGTCCCTACTATTCGTGATGGAACTGCGTTACTCTTCTTTATCTTAGTGAACAGATGGAAATAAATTCATGCACGCTCGGACACCTAAAATAGTATTTCCTTGAAGGAACCTTCTCTTATTCCACAGGCTAGCTTAGGTAATCTTGTTGTACATGAATCTCTTACCTTGTGTTTCTCCTTTCTAGTTCTTATCACAAATAATTACCTATTATTGTTATTCTTTGTTATGGGATGTCATGCCTCTCTTATTCTCTGTTGTAACCCAGGGGCCTAACCCAGTGGAAAGTACATAGTAGTTAATCAATGTCGAATGAATAAAGCATGTCAGATTAATGAAGGTCTTTTGAAATATAGGTTTAATTAGGTGGATTATAAAAAAAGAAAAATGATTTTTATTATTTAGCCTTCCAGACTCACTGAAAATGTCACTATTCTTCCCAAAGCCTTTGCCAGGCCCCCTCAGGAAAAGGGGGAGCCTGATTTGCCATTGCTTCCCCAACACGTCATACAGATCTCTATCCTGACATCTGTGCAACCAATTACAATTACTGTTGGTATGTCCCTCTTCATCTGACTATGATGTCCTCATGGGAGGGACTTTTGCTCTCCCAGTATGGTGCCTAGATAGGACTAGTAAATAGTGGTCTCAATCAATATTTGTTGAATGAATAAAAGATTGAATCTTTAGAGGATCTACTTATAGATAGAAGCCTCTGACCTTAATTTCTCTGAAGATGAACACTGAAGGAAATTCCCAACATAGACTATACGGCATGTATCTATTGATGTACTGCTTAAGAATAAATAAAAACCAAGGACTAAGTGACAGAAAGTAAGCAATCTCCTTTAAATTAGATTCACTCATATACTCATTTTGCATTCACTGGTTTTGGAGAGGGAATTGTTCCAGCTGTGGGGGTTGGGGGAACAACACAAACAAACTAATAAGTATCTGATGTAATGTCAAGAAATGATTAAAAAGTAAATCAGGGGAATGGGATGGAGGGTGATACACACAAGAAAAAATAAGAAAAGGAAGAAGCATTGCTTGCTGCAGCCATTTCAGAAGCTGAAAACATTCTTACTCTATAGGAAAGAGCTGTGCAAATTCTAGGAGTTCTACATTCACTGAAGCTTCCTACTGCTCACACAAGAGGGCAAAACAGCAAGATGTGTGAGAAAAATCTATACACAGCCTATTCTTATTAAAAAATATATGTGCCCTGGCTGGTGTGGCTCATTGCATTGAGCATCAGCCTGTGAACCAAAATGTCAGCAGTTTGATTCCTGGTCACAACACATGCCTGGATTGCAGGCCCGGTCCCCAGTTGAGGGCATGCAAGACGCAACAAGTGATCAATGTTTCTTTCCCTCTCTTTCTCCCTCCCTTCTCCTCTCTCTAAACAAACAAGCAAACCACCAAACAAACAAAAAACACATACACACACAAAAATGGAAACAAAATAACTTCAAGGCATAGCAGACCAAATAGAAGTCTGGCAAATAAATCCATGAGTAAAACATCCCAGGTCTCTCAAATCAAAGGTGATTAGCAGTACGAAAAAATGTTATTATTGGCCAACAATAGTCAAATCACAAGTGAGGTATGAAACATAACAGAATATCAGAGCAAGGATATATATATACTAATCTATGTATCCAGTTAATGCGTAGAATATATTAAGTGAAAATGAATGCTTACAGAAGGAAGGAAGGAAGGAAGGAAGGAAGGAAGGAAGGAAGGAAGGAAGGAAGGAAGGAAGCCATCTTGTCATCTTATAACATATACCTTTGTAGGAAGATATTCCTGGTTTTTAGTTAAGACTGATGGACATAAAGGTTGCTGCTGAAACAGTCTAGCTCTCAGACCTCAGTGAGTGGGCTTCATGGATGTTCATTTTCCTGCATTTTACTGACCATACAGAGGGTGCTATTTCCCCATCCACTGGGCCCTATAGTCTCATATAGGGCCTCATTCTGGTTGTAGGAAGGGAGAAAGAGGCTTCTGCTTGATAAGGGGAAGGGGTCTCCTTTCCTGCCAGGTCTCCAGTCTGCATTAGATGCCATTTTGCACATCGTGTCAGATTTGTGACTCTGGTTTTGGCAATGCCTGGCTTCCCCCATCTGTATCTTTGCCACACACACTCTGCCTCCATCTACCACTCTGTTCAGAGAGCAGCTGGGGCATGTGGAACTTGCCATGTGTCTGGCCCTGGCTGCCCTACCTATTATGGCCTTTCTGATTGTTCGCTAACAAACATCATATCACTCACAGCAAATGAGAACACCCTCGGGTGAGAAATCATCAAGGCCAAACTTGATCTGGCAATGAACGAACTGTAAATGAATTCCATTAGTGCATTTCTCATCCCCCAGCTACGCTGGCTACAATCCCAAGTGGCAGAAGACATTTAGATAATAGTAAATATACTTTAAGTAATAAGGATAACCAGTCTATCTTAATAAAATATGGAAACTCAAATGGCAAATAAATAAATAACCCTGAAATGTAATATATTAGTTTGGTGTGCTTTTAGACTTCACTTCTTCACAGTGTTTTATAGCAGATCTGGTAAGTGATAAATAAGTGATATAAGTGCAAAATATTTAGGGAACAGTTTTTAGACTTCAAAATATAAACAGTCTGCAGAAGAAAATAGGTACTATAAGATATATTACAATTTCATATTTTTAAGGGGGATTCACTGCATGTTGTATGTAGTTGTCATTAAAAAAGACACCTGAAATTCCTGGAACATATGTTCTAGGTTCACACAAATGCTAACTGTAGCTCTGGTCATCGGCAATGTCAAAGTCACTGCTGTTTCTTGAATGTGGGCTGTGAAGTTGAAATCCCAGCTTTCTTCCTTCTTGATGGGTGACTTTGGCTAAGTAATTGAATCTTTATGAGCCTCACCTTTTCCCTTTTTCATGATTTTGAACATGAGGGTAATAACTATTAATATTTTAGAAAATTGTTGAGATTACTAAAAAAATGTATGTCAAAGCATCTACAGCCGCTCAGAGAATGTTTGTTGCCTTCTCTTCCTGGTCTATCTAGGCAAGTATGTCTGTTGGAATTGGTTTTAAAACAAATCATTGCTCCTAGTCCTGGAGTAAGGATACATGTGTGACTCTAGCTCTGCACTGCCCCAACCAGGCATTTGATCTTGGACCAGTTGCTTGACCTCTCGGCCTCAGTTTCTCATCTGTCAATCTGTCAGTTTCTTTTTTTTTCTTTTTTTTAAAAAGATATTATTTACTTATTTATTTTTAGACAGAGGGGTAGGGAAGGAGAAAAAGAGGGAGAGAAACATCAGTGTACGGTTGCTTCTCGCATGTCCCCTACTGGGGACCAGGCTTACAACCCAGGCATGTGCCCAGACTGGGAACTGAACTGGCAACCCTTTGGTTCACAGACTGGCGCTCAATCCACTGAGCCACACCAGCCAGGGCTCAATCTGTCAGTTTGTGTATTGGACTAGAAGACCTCTAAGATACTTTTTCAGCTCCAACATCTTTGCCTTTATGATAGGAGCTGACAAGAGAGGTGCATTAAGGGAAACTGAAATCACATCATGGGGCTTCAATCTCAGTGCCATGAGTTAAACTCTCCAGGCCTAGGATGGTTTCTTTTAGAGCCAAGTGGACACAGCCTACTCCAGAGTCATCACATCTCCTGATACCTCTGTCACTCAGGTTCCTAAAGGACAGCAGAGGTCTGGCAGACCCCTCTCTAGGCTCTGCTTGGAGGAAGAGGAGAGGATTTGTTCTTTGCACATGTCCCAATATTAGGGTCGAAGTGGCTTCAGAGTTTTCAGTCCCGGGGATTGTTAGATGCTTCCAATAGTCTCCCTGAGGAGCTTCAATAAGCACGAGCATTTCCAAGAAAGGCAGACATGGTTTTTGTTGTAGATATTGTTTAAAAATGATGCAGGAGATTTTAAACATATATACTATGCTGCCAGGCGTGCCTGCTGATGTCTTCACACTCGGCTGTAACCTTTCCTAATGAGTGTCATTGAACAACCAGGTCTGCAGAGAGGGTTGGTCCTCTCACTTGCTGAGCTTTGGTAGATTCAAGAGCTCTTGACTGCTGCTTATTGCACCTAAGTGTAAATAAAAAAAATTAGCTTTAGACATGTCTTATGCCTTTCAAATCTCAAGGCCTTCAACAGAATCAAGGTCATCGGGAGAATGGATGGCATTTTGAAAGCATTCTGCAACTGGGATAATAAGTGTTTTGCTGATTGCAACCTTCCTGCTGGTCTTAATCCTGGGGCTGCATCTATTCATTCAGAAGGATCTTAAATTCACAGTTGTTATAGAACACAGCACCACGGTGATAGACTACCTCCCCAAAGCATAGTGGTTTCTTATGCCTTTTTTTCCTGGACAGTGGATACAAGAGAAGTGGGAATTTAAAATGAGTTATGACACACGAAACAGACTGACAGCTGTTGGAGGGAGGAGGAGAGGGGGGAACTGGATGAAAGAAGGTGAAGGAATGAGCCAGAGAACATATATGCATGATCCACGGACACACCCGACAGGGTGGTGATGGCCAGAGGGAAGTGGGGTGGGGCTGGGTCTGGCAGGCAAAGGGGGAAAAATGGGAACATCTGTAATAGTGTCAACAATAAAAATAAAAAAAATTATAAGGCACAGGAATGTCAGTCTACAGCTTGGAGCGGACAGCAACCTGGTAAATAAAGGTTCATTAGGATGCAATACTGGAAAACATTGTCTCAGCCTAGCCTATGGATTAAGTGAAATTAGAAAGAATTTTTGTTAGATCTCAAAAAAAATGAGTTAGCTAAAATACTGCTCTCAATAAAAAAGTGAAAGGCAGTGTAATCACCAAGGAAATTAGTCATCATGTCTTGTTAAGCAAACAATGATCTCGTGAAGAAATAAATTATCAAAGATGATTAACACAGCCACCTAGTCACCAACCATTAGAAGGGGCATCTCAAAAGTGGGGAGCAAATCTCCCCATGGAATGACATCAGGGAGGAACAATCTGTAAAGGAATATGGAGCACTCGTGTGCAGCGTGGACCAAAAACAGGGAAACTGATTGTTTTCTAGGTTTTTAAAAAGTCCATGTAAATCCTTCCCAGAAAAAATTGTGAATTATAACATTAGCAACAAAGAAAATGTGCTCACAGTAAAAAAAAAAAAAAAAAGCGAACAAAAAGTACTAAGAAGTCCTGTGATCATGTATCACAGGAAGAAGGAAGTGAATTACGAAGTCTTGAAAGGGGTTTCAACAGACGAGATTGCTCAGAGCCTGGCAGAGGCAGATTACGAGGCAGTCCGGTCCTACAATGTCCCCTTGCTTCAGCAGCTGTGTGCCCCCTCAGCCAGCACACAGGCTGGCATTTACTGAGAGCCCACTCTGTGATGCACAGGTGCTCAGGGCTTTTATATTCAGTGTAAGGGCTTACCACCCAGAAATCCCCTAAGTAAAAATTCACAACTTCCTCCAAATTGTGCCTTTCTATCAAATTGCGTTTGTCTCTTCCTTTCCTGGGAAATTCTAGATGAGTCTGGTCTATGCAACTGTGCACACGTGCATGCAAACTGGCAGCTGTTCCAGTTCTCCTGGGCCTGGGGTGTCAAACGTTCTGCTGCTCCGATACTAAATACTCTGCTGTCAGTTTGTTGTGAGGCCAAGAAAAGGGTTTAATAGCTATTTTCTCATGCCCTGTGGCGCTGGAGCTGAGATAAAATAAGGGTAAATCAGATTCTCTGCCCAGTTAAATCCTCTTATCTAAACAGGTTCTCTGCCTTTCAGTGTCTGAGTTTATTGAGGAGGCCTGAGGCCTGAGAGAGTACTCAGCCAGCATTTCCAAGTTGGTCAGCATGCACACTGTAGATTTCTTGGAAATCTACACTTTTAGCTAAATGGTTTGGACACAATAAGTGCCCAAGCTCTAACCTTTCCTAAGATCTGGGACAGTAGTGGCCCATCCCAGTGCCGTCTATCCCCATATGGCCTTGCCTCAACATGGTGCTGATCTTTTCTGACAGCAAAGCGCATAAGGAGAAATAGGACATCACAGTCCTTCTACATGAAGCACACATGGTCGTATCCTTCACGCCTTTAGTGTGCGTCCTGCGATGTGATTGGGGTTGCTGATGTCCATCCACACGGACACACAGCACTGTAGGGTGCTAGGTTTTTCTATGGCTAATGTGCTTCAGAACGCAAAGAACACCAAGGACTAGTCTAGGTTGAGCTACTTTTAAAAAACTGCAATTAGTTCATGCCACACAAGTTACCCCAGAGGAGTCTTACCAGCTTTCAACTTCAGGGAGAAAAGGAAATGGGTTTAAGGAGGAATAAAAACAAAGAATAAAACCAAAAAGCTGCAGTCCTAGAAAACACTTGACCAGGTACAGAGGTGTAAAATTGAACTCCAGAAAAAAAGTCGAGACCTGGGAATTGGGACTCTGACATTTGGAGTCTACCAGTCAGAATGCTCTTTCTCTAGCTCTCATGAAATATTAGCACTGGGAAGATCTTGGAGATCATTGATCCCAATCCCTCCTTTTATTTACAGATGAGAAATTGAACCCATAGAAGGACCATGACTTAGAGTCACACAGGTACTGGAGGCAAAGCCATGCTTGGGATCCTTACTAAGGTCAGGTGAGGCAGGGATCCCAAGTAACCTTAGTAGGATGACGCTGCAAGGTGAAGAGAATGAAGGATGCACGATCAGAAGCAGGGCCCGTGCTGACCTAGACTCTCGGGATTTGTGGCCCCCAGGCCCAGTGAAGCCTGCTTTTGGATGAGCCATCTCTCTCCAGGATGGGACAGAAGAAATGAACACAGCTCCTTGCTGCCAGGCAATGTCCCTGAGCATCAGGAGAGTTGTTTTTTCTGTTTTGATGTTGCTCATTTATTTTCAGATCTTGGGGGAAGATCAAGCACCATCAGCAAGATTCAAAGGCTACACAGGTCTTTGCCATCAAGGCATCAGCTATAACCAGCCCTGGTTCCTATTAATGCCCCTCATTCAGGAAGAAAAATAAAAGTGGACCCAGTATCTGCCAAGTCCTGTATAGAACTAGTTGGGACCTCTTGCAAATCATCTGACCTAGTTAAGTGTCAATGTTCTCAACTCAAAAACAAAGGGAGTTGGGCCATACACTTTCTCTATGATCTTTGGGATGTCTATTTTCTATTCCACTGGCCTGTTGAAAGGACAAATTAGGCAGGACTGCAGAGTATAAGTAAGTTAGAAGATATTACTCTTATCACTCTCATTTAGGGATTATTCCTCAGCACACATGTTGGGGGACTGCCAGCATTCTCGGTCACATTTTCTCCAGGAGAAGCAAAGGCATAGAAAGTCTGAATCAGGGTTCCACACTTGGGAGCTGAAGTAGAACCCAGTTCACTGCCCATTGACCATATCGCCTCGGCTTCCCATCGGAGCATTCGACCTCCATGCCAGTTTGTGCCATTTGGCGAAAGGAACTGATGGAAGAGATCTAATCCAAATTTGTAGCCTGGAGAAGTTTCTGCTGAAGCATTTAGTATAAAAGATCTATAATTTTTGCCCAGAGAGAAAAGAAAATTTTTCACACTGGTCTGTTTTACTATTTTTGTTTCTGGCCATGTGTGTCTTTGCTTTTTAGAATTGCCATTTTCTCTGTTTAAAAAAATATTTTATTGTTATTCTATTACAGTTGTCCCAGTTTTTCCCCCCTTGCCCTCCTCCACCCAGCCCAGCCACCCATTCCCACAATTATTGCCCACCCTGTTGTCCCTGTCCATGGGCCATTCATACAGGTTCCAGACTAGTCCCTCCCCCTTCTTTCCACCTTCGTCCCTCCTCCTCCTCCCCCTCCCCTCTGGTTGCTGTCAGTCTGTTCCTTGTTTCCATGCCTCTGGTTCTATTTTGCTCATTAGGTTATTTTGTTCATTAGGTTCAGAGTCCTGAAACAGCAGTTCAAAAGAACTTATGCACCTCTATGTTCACAGCAGTGCTGTTTACAAATAGAATTGCGATTTTCAAGTCTTATTAAAGATTGGTCATTTTACAATTATCACCAGAAGTACTAGAGTATACAATTTGTTTTAAAAATATATCTTTTGATTTGAAAATAACATGCATTCATGTAGAATTGGGAAGAAATATATAAAGTATTAAAGAGAAGGAAAACAATTAACTGTACTATTAGCACTCAGATAATTGCTATAAATGTTAGTTTATTTCTTACCAGTTTTTTTACATATAATTATATATTGGGATTATACTGGCAACACACACAAGGTATCTTCTTAGGGTCTATCAAATATTTAGGCCCACAGACAACCACATCCTACATTTGGCATCGGTTCCCTTGGAAGGAACCATAGCTTGCCAACAGGGCAGCATCACGTGCTCCTCTTCAGCACATGTCCTTGCCACGGTCCAGCAGAGCATTGCAGCTCAGGTGTAAGGAGACCATGGACATATAAAGCATGCAGGAGCCGCCTGGATTAAAAGCCTCATGCCCTATAGAAGTCAATATATGCAACTCCATAGGCATAGCTTCCAAGGTCCCAAAACATACAGGCCAAGTTTCCAGAGTCACTACACTTGGAAATCAGAGCATGGTACCTCCCTAGGTAATTACAGTTCTCTGAGTCCAGATGCAATTCTCCAATCAGGGGTTAATTTTGTCTAGTAATATAGACACATATCATCTTTTTTCTGGGGAAACAGAACCAGAAAATTAAGAGAAGTTAGGATTCTCTTGGAGAAGGAAAAAAGGTTTCCCTTGCAATACTATACAATTTTTTTTGCCTTTTAATAATCTTAATAAATCACAAGCATGTTTCACTGCTATTAAAGGTATTTCAAAAACATGATGGCCACATAATGTATGTATACAACCCACTAATATTGTGTATTCAGCTAGTTCCAAGTTTTTAACTATTTAAACTATTGCTGAGATGAAAATCCTGATAAACAAATCTTTGTATTTATGTAATACTATATGATCTCACTTATGAGAGGAATCTAATGAACAAAATTAACTAATCAACAAAATAGAACCAGAAGCATAGAATCACATATAGACTGACAGCGGCAAGAGGGAAAGAGGGTGGAGGGACAGTTTGAAAGAAGGTGAAGGGATTAGTCAAGGACCATATATGAAGGACGTGTGGACCTGGACCACGGGATGGGAGTGACTGTGGAAGTGGGGTTGGGCTGAAGGGAGGGAGGCAAAGAGGGAAATAATTAGAACAACTGTGAAACATTAAAAAAACCTACCTCTGATTATTTCCTTAACACAAGTTCAGAAAATGGAATTAGTGATTGGGTCTGAAGTTGAAAAAACTCTCACTACGTCTTGGAGAAGCTGCTCTTCTGGAAGAAGATGCCAGTTCACGCTTTGACTAGAACTGCATAAAAGTATCTGAGCTTTCAACAACATGGCCTATGTTTAAAACATTTGTCAGTTTCATATGGGGAAAAATGCTGCATTTTAAAGTCCTGTTCTTTGATAATGGAGGGGTTTAGAAATGCTTATATGCAAATAATTTATTATTTTGCTAATTGTCCTTTCCCATTTTTAGGTTGGGAAGTTCATCTTTTTAAGTATTAAGGCTATTTACATTTGAGTCTCACATGCTGCAAACTTTATTGCAGGTTTTATTTACTTTTTTTTTGGATAGAAATGCTTACTTTTAGGTAGACAAATCTATCCATCCTTTTCTAGATGCCTGAATCGACAATCCTAAGTGAGGTAGTTACTAGTGAGGGTGCTTTGTGGGTGTGCATGTAGACTTTCTAAGTGTTGGAAATCCATACTTTTCTTATTTTTTTTTCAGTTTTCCCAACATCTTTTTTTTTTAAATTTTAATTGTTGCTCTAGTACAGTTTTCTGTCTTTTACTCCCATCCCAGCCCACCCCAGCATCTTTATGATGGAATTACATTGGTCTCCTGGCTGGGACCAGGTGTGGCCTCCGCTCACAAGAGCTCCGAGAGCTCTGAGACGGCTGCCACCCGTGCTCTGCCAGAAGGTGAGGGTGCCCGCGAGCACGGACAACACTCCCCAGACCTCCAAGCAGCACTTGACCTTTGGCATTTCAGAGCGTTCTATTTTTAGTCTCTGAAACACTTTCCATAGTTATGGATTGTCTATTCCTTGAAAGTTGGAAGGAATTTACACTATAGTTATATGTCCCCAGTAGTATTTTGTGAGATAAATTTTAGACATGCTTAAACATTTATTCTATTGTTATTCATCTACTCAGCTTTTCTACATCTTTTTAAGGCATTGTTAGTAAATTATCTTTTCATAGAATGTTTCAACTTTATTGAGACGTAAGCATTTATTGACACAGAACTTTATATACGATTTAAATAAAAATGCAGGGTAGACTTTTAGAGGATTATGTATTTTTGCTTATACATATTTTTTTCTTAACTTTTCTTACTTTGCCTTTCTTTTTTAGACTAGCCAGGGGGTTGTGCATTTTACTTTTAAAGAATTAATTCCTGATTTTATTAATCAATTCTGTTATTTTTTGATTCACTATTTTTTATTCATAATTTTTATTAATCTATTTCTTTCCTTTCATTTGTTTTTTTAATGGAAAAAATCTCTACCATTACAATAAGTAACTATAAAAAACCTAGGTTATGCTGTTTCCTGGTCTGGGAAGAAGAGAGGAAAATGTTTTAGCAGGTCAATGGATCGCTCAGAGATTCATGTCTGAATACGTAAGGAAGTGATATGCTCCTAAAGTCGCACAGCCAGGACGTGACTCTAGGCATGCCAGACTGCAAAGCCTGTGTTATTAACCACTCTGATCCATCGCGTTTTATCAGCGCCAACCTTCATGCCCATGGCACAGGCTTATCATCTAGCGGGGAGCTGGCCAAGCCTAGGAGCAACGATCAAAATGAACCTAAAGCATTATGATTCCTTATGATTCCACATTACCTTTCAAAATTCTATTTCTCATCTTAAAGTAAGCAAAAAATTTGCATAGAAAATAATACTTGAGCTGAATGTCTGATCAATCAGTATAATCCTCAGCATGCCAGTAAGTATTTTCATTACTGCCCCAAAAAGGAGGGAGAGGGAGAGGGCAGGTTGGGGAGGAGGAGGGAAAGCTGGGGAGGCATCTATTAGAAGAGAAGAGGGGAAATGATCACTGAGATTACATCCCAGACAATCTGACCTTGCAGCATGTTTAGACACAGAAATGTATATTTTAAAGCCCTCACAAAGTCATTTTAAAAATTAAAATGTCTAAGTGTTGAATCACTTTACCAGCTAATCCAGATATGTGAGATTTATGCTTTGAAACAGTCTCCCTAAAGGATTGTCTGGCCTTTTTGTTTTGTGGCCACACAGGAGGAAAAAAAAATGAAATAAATGAAGGTAAAGTTACAACTTAATTGAATGTGATGTAATGTGAACAGAGTCAGAGCCATCAAGAATGAATTATAGAGAACTTCAGGTCAAGCCATTTCTCTCATCTCTGGCCTCTCTGGAAGTGCAATCAAAACAGCAGGAGATACAGGCCTGGGGGAGTCTACTCCACTCTGATCTGAGGCTTTATATCAACACCGGTATTTACATTCCAGACCTCTTCTTCATACACATGACCCACTGTATATTTTTCCAGAGCACAGTAGCTCTTCTTAACACATTAGCCAGGATTTATGGCATTCACACATGCTTTGAATTTAAATATATACACATATATATTTAAATTCAGATACCAAAAGGCAAGTCACTTATAAAAGACAAGACCTATTTTAATGAGCTTTTACGCAGAGCTCCAGTCACTCTCTTTTGGCTGAAACAGGACACCCCTGATAAGGCCGATGCTGAATGCCCAGAAAGAGGGGCAGGAGGAGCAAAGGCAGAAGGTTGTTTTAGTATCTGACAACAAAGAAGGAAGTCTATTTCTGTACTTACAATAGCAGTTGGGGTGGCAGCCAGCACACAATAGAGCACCAGAGGGGTGATGAAGCTTTCTTCCTCTGTCCCGGGGTAAGGCTTCATTAAGTCTCCGTCCTGACAGAAGAATCCTTGGATATGCACCTGAAAAGTGTCAGTGCATTCGAAGTAGTAGGCAAGCAGCACTGTCCCAGCCATGATGACAAGCTGAAAATACAGCATGGCCACACAGAGACATTAGCAGGGCTTCGCCCTCGGAGCACAGTCCCTCCATCACCCCGGGCGGCGGCTCTCCTGGTACTGGTGTTGGCGAGTGTGTGCGTGCCTGGCTCAGCATGCTCTGGGCTCGGGGAGTGAGTGCTCGCTTGTCTGCCTTGTCACATCTGTTATCTAAACCTTCCAGCAACTAGTGAACAGCTCCCTGCTGAGAGGCACATCACAGCAAGGCTTGCAGGGAGTCCCAGCCTGTGCTGCCACCCTTCCGGGGGATGCGTGGGAACCAAAGCAGTATTTCCATCCAGGCCAGAGGTGAAAAGTCAAAGATCAGTGGCATCAGAACCGGCAAGAGGTATATGTGAGAGCTGTTCATGAGAAATTTCATAAACTATGAGAGATAGACTTACCTTATTATCAGTATAAATAAAATATTAGAGGCAGGGAGATCACGAATGAGTGAACAAGTAAATAAACGAATGAACGAAAAGGAAAGCTAAAGCCTGGAATTGAGCTTTATGTCAAAGGAAATTTTCAGGACACACCCTAAATTACTGGCAGGGATGAAAACAATACAGGTATCCTACATCACTTATACATTTATCCTTTTCCAAAAGCTTTTGCTTTTATTCTAAAATGCTTTCCACCAGTATATCAAGGACTCTCTGATGATCACATCTTATTATAAAGTTAGACATAAAAAGGGACTCAATTACTCTTTAGTTTTGACTCAGAAATGTCCCAGATACTCACCAAGGTTTAGATGTTGCCTGTAATAGGTAGGAGTTGAGGGTATATGGAAATGCCAACATTATTTTTCTCCTTTGTATTTGGAAGAAACTAAAAGGCCAAGATGATAAAGGTAGATAGAAAAGGTCTGTGAAGTTGTGAAATTACAGAAAATTAGGCTGGAAGGGATCTCGGAGCTCTTCCAGTCTAACAGCCTTGTTTCGCAGATGAGAACACCGAGGCCCAGCAGGGACGGCTGACCTCTGATCGATCGTCAGCACGGGAGCTGCCCATGTGCTTAGGCTGAGCATCAGCGAAGCAGGGAAGCTCCCATGGAGACAGAATGTGTTTAAATGTTGATTTGCTTTAAAGTTTCAATGTCATCATTATGGGGAAAAGTCAGAACTTGGGGAGATGTCTTGGTACATCATTTATGGCTTAAAATTGTTTTTACAAGGGGGACCCCCCAAAACAGGAATTATCTTCTGGAGGGCAGGCCCCAGTGGTACTGGCTTCCCCTGCTTGGTGAGTGTTCTAGGAACCTGTCTATATCAGCGTATCAGCTGATGTTGTTGTCAGAGGCTACATTCGGTTTAGGGAATTTTTTTTGAAGTCTTGTTCAATGCGTTTGCCCATTTCATGAGGGGTGACTTACAAGCACACCTGCCCCCACACTGAATGTCCAACAGTTTTTGACAAAACCAGCATGACCCCTGCCCCACCTTCCCTATTCACCCGATCTCTTCCCTGAGTGACTTTTTTCTGTTTCCCTGGAAGAAAAAAGTCCTCAAAGGGAAATGTTTTGCTGATGTGGAAGAGGTGAAACAAAATATGGCAGATGCACTAAAAGGCATTGAAATCGATAAGTTCAAAAACCATTTTGAGCAGTGGAAAAACCTCCTGATAAGTGTATTGCATCAAGTGGAGGATGACTAAAGTGTAAACATGTAAGGATAAGTACACAATTTTTTATAAGTAAATTCCATTTTTGGACGGTCCTCCCTTGTATTTGGAAGTACATAAAGGGCAGTAGGGGAAAACCATGATCTTTTCGGTGTTTGGGAAGTATAAAGCTCTTATTCTAGCCCTGGAATGAATAACCCAAGGTCATAACTAGCTAGCCAGACTAGAAACACGCATTTTCTGATCCCCAGGGGAAAAACACCTACATCGTGGCATTAGAATTGCACCCTGCTCAAAAGGGTAGAAGAGTTGCGGGGAGGCAAAGCAGGTTAACCCTAATGTAGGGAGGAACTATCTAGCATTTTCATCCATTTTCCTTTTCACTTATTTAGCCACAATATTGAAGCAGAGACTTAAATTCTGCCTTCTTCTATCCCACTCTCTGGAACCAGGCACAGCCTCTATTTTTGATATTATCTCCGCAATTCTTTGTCACCATAGCCAAAATCATCATTTTCTTTAAGGGTCATTTGGATTAAGAATCCTCCCCCATTCATCCACTTTCCCTATTTCACTGCCTTTCCTGCCTGGTTCAGAAGGTTTGGGTATCTCCAGTTGTAGTGTGTCTCAAGTACCATCTCCTGTCTACCCTGCTGTGAAGGTCTTTTGGCCACCTTTGTCACCAGCTTTCTTTGTCTCCAGGTAGGCCACAAACCATTCTTTCTTCCCACTATCCCTCATACACCACTTGTTTCTGGCTCTACAAGGATTATATTTTTCTATTATCAGGCATGCTCTCCCCTGCACCGAGTGACCTTCTGTCACATTTGTAGCCATCCCATCATGTCTGGCTGTTCCCATGTGTACCTCTGTACCTGAGGTTTACTGGCACCACGTGTACATCACCAACACTCAGCCACCCCTGCTGTTTCAAGCATTTGGTTTACTGCTCTCCTTTTTAGCAGTAGAGACTTGGATAAATATGCTTCCAACAAGAATGACAGTTGCTCCAAAGCTGCCCCTGCTAACGGGTACCCTTGCCAGACACTAGTTTATAAAGTCAAGGGCATGAAGTTTCTATTTCTTTTGTGCTTGACTGGTCAACTGAGTTGACCTGATGGGAAGAAATCTAGCCAGCCAACCTGCATGTTTTGGAGCTGAGATAACACTGGGATTCCAAGAGTTTTGGGACTCTGTCTCTGGAGCTGTCCGTCTCCCACAGAGGGCTGGTCTCGAATTTCTGTGTCTCTCATCCATGTGGCTGGAAACACCTTTGTCCCTCTCTTGGCATCATCAGCCCTTGGGAGACATATGCTTGGAGAAAAGCAGAATCTATGAGGGCTTTATAGAAAAAACAAAGATAGCATCTAGCTTCCTCTACTGAGGAAGAGTTATTACTGTATATTTCTGTGCCTCTGTGTTATCATTTTTTTAAAGGGAAAGGTGAAAATGAAGTAAATAAAAGCAAAAATATACATATACATGTACACATATGTATACAAGTTCTGTCCAAAAACAGCCCAGCCATTGTTAATATAATGAGAACAGTTTGCGTGACATCAATGTAACCTGACAGCCAAGGAAAGTGGACTGGAATGCACATGTGTGAACAATGACAGCTTTATTGTACTACTCAGTGGGGGCAGTGGACGCTGTTGAGTGAGCATGTGTACTGTGTGGCCATTGCATTCAAAATGACTGAGCGAGTACAGCAATGAATCTGCATCACATTTTGCAGATTAGGCTTGAACATTACTCAGCAGAAACTATTCAGATGATTCAGAAGGCTGCAGCTACGGCCAGCTGGTGATTGGCGGCTTCATCACAACAACACACTCGATCATTCATCATGTCTCATGCAGAGTTTTCTGGCAAAACATCATATCACCCAGGTGACTCAGCCCTGCTATAGCCCATATTTGGTGCCCTGTGACTTCTGGCTTTTCCCAAAACTAAAATCACCTTCAAAAAAGAAGAGATTTCAGACCATTGATAAGATTCAGGAAAGTACGATAGGGCAGCTGATGGCAATTGGGAGAACTGTGTGAGGTCCCAAAGTGCCTACTTTGAAGTGGACTGAAATGTAATTGTCCTATGTGTAGTGTCTCTTGTATCTTGTATGTTCTTCAATAAATGTCTGTATTTTTCATATTACATGGCTGGATACTTTCTGGACATTCCTTGTATATATGGTGTATATATGTAAAAGGACTCAATAGAAAAGAGAATAGAAACTTTTAGAACATAGAACTCTTAAAATATCAAATATATGAAAATCAACAATGATGACAACAGAGGAGCCAAGGTCATACCCCTAAATTTGAAATTTTGAATAGCTGCTCGACCAATTTGATCCTGAATGCAGCATCCAGAGAGAACTGCATGACTGAGTGAATGAATCAATTAATTGCAGGGCATGAAGTAAAGCACAGGGAAGCTTGGAGACTCAGGGTGGTAGATGTAGGTGGGAACTTGGGCAGCCTATGGGACAGATGACCTGTTGGCATGAGTCACTCTGCCTTTGTTCCTCATGAGCAGCCAGAAACTCCACCCTGTCATTTCCAAGCACCCCTCAAACTCCCTGGAGAGTCCCCAGTAATTTCAGAGATTCAGAGATGCAAAAACAGAACAACTCAGATCTCGATTTCTTCACTATGGAACATGCTCATGAACACATATTAAAAAGAAGCTTATGGACCTGGACTATTATGCTAAGTGAAATAAGCCAGTCAGAGAAAGATAAAATACCATATGATCTCATTTATATGTGGAATCTAATGAACAAAACAAACTGATGAACAAAATAGAACCAGAGGCATGGATGCATGAAACAGACTGACAGCTGTCAGAGGGGAGGGTGTTGGAGGGACTGGATGAAAGAAGGTAAAGGGATTAGCCAAAGAACAGGGATGCGTACCTCATAGGCAACAGTGTGGTGATGGCCAAGGAAAGGTGGTGTGGGGACTGGGTGGAGGCGGGCAAAGGGGGAGAAAATGAGGACCACTGCGATAGTGTCAACAGTAATATAAAAAATAAGACATGTATTTACTGCAGGAAGAGAAACACGTGGATTCCACTGCAGGAGCAGAGATGTCTGCCTCTCGGCATTGATGACACTGCACTATTAGCTGTCAGCATCTTCCCTTCCTCCTCCCTGTTTCGGCCGTGATGCATCCCCGTCAGGTTTATACCACTGGTGCCAGCTGGCACATGTGCCATCTCAGTTGCCTTCTCCAGCCCCATTTAGGGATGCATGGAGGGAGGCCATAATGGTGGTGTCACAGGAGCAGATGGTGAGGCTGTGCTGGACCCAAGTGCTGGGGGAAGGGTGGAGATGTCAGTGTGAAAGGCGCAGTTATGGCTGGGGTGGGGGGCGCTTAATGAGGTGTAAGGAGCTCACGTACCAGGGATTTCCCTTGGCTATCTCTTTCTAAGAATGACAATCGATATATATGAAAATGCATTAATTCCTGACCATTCTGCAAGGACTCAGAAGGCAGAAACCAGCAATATTTGAAATCTAGCCTCTCAGGGTTGAGAGCACTGTGTTTCTACTCAGATCTGCCTTGTGCGGCCATCTGAACTTGAAAAAGCCAAGACAGCCAATGGACAGAGATATAGAGAAAAAAGTGGACATACAAAGTCAAGGGACTAGAAGGCCTGAGGAGAAAAGATAATTTTGGTTCTGGTGGTTTTTCAGTTTCTCATTTTAGTTTATGCTGAGGCCAGTCTATGCTTCTTGGGTTTCACAGGATTCCCTTTTATCCTTATTTTAAAAATTCCTTTTTGCCTTCACATAATACAATTGATTTTCTGTTCTATGAATCCAAAGATCCATAGCCAAAACGACCTATGCTGTTCTCCAGGACATAGTCCTCTAGGGCTCTGGAACAGAAGCTCTGCCCTAAATCCACAGCTACTCTCAGGTTCGACTGCCCCGCTGTCTGGCTTCTTCGTAGGAATGAACATCGCCGGGCAAGCCATAAGCATAACAAGTGGGCTAGTTGAATGCCAGTCATTAGACACTGACAGCAAAGGCATCACTTCCCTCTTGCAGAGGAAAGAGAGAAGGGTGTAGGTGTGAGATCAGAGCCTTTGCTATGCATCCACTCCAGTCAACTCTACTAAAGAAAATCTTTGGAAATATGATCGCCCACACATCCAGAATAGTTAGCCCTATTCAAAGAAATGAAGACTTGTGTCATTTCTGACAGGTGAGACGTATGTGGTAGACTTATTACGTGAGTAAGTAGTTCTGAGGGGGTGGGAGCAGGATTAGGGGAGGAAAATCTCATTAATCTGTAAGGCTGGGGCCTTCTTAATTTTTAAAGAGCCAGTTGAAGAAACGACACTTCTACTGCAATTTCAAAAGGAAATGTAATTTTCTTGCCATCTTTAAAATTTCCTTCATTAATAATCAAAAGATGTTTCCCATGAAAGACATATGGATTTAATCAGCACACAGAGCCTCTGGGTGAGCTCTCCCTGGTGTCACAAGCAAATGCACAAGCCTTCTGGTGGAATCATCGTTACTGCGGTCTTTGCTTTCTAACCGAGCGCTGAACTCGCTTTGGGGAGTCTGGTTTGTCTTTCTGCCTGCAGAATGGCTTTCTAAGTGGTCCTAACAAATCATTTTGGGTCTGGTGCCTACTCTGAAGACAAAAGAGAACTTTGTTGTTACTTCCTTTGGCCTGTCCGTGTTATAAGAATGTCCACTTTAAAATCCTGTATGCATGATGTTGCAAGTAAAGTTACTTAAAGTTTCTTAAGAACTCCAACATTATAAGACGTACTTTCCCCCCCACCCCCAATTTGGGAGGAATAATGGTTGTTAATGCTGCTGTTGAGCTCTGTGTACATTTACATTGGGAAATATTATGTTATTTATGTTATTAAATATTTTACCACATTTTTTGCTTCAAAAATTTTTTTCCCTATTTTCCTCCTCTAAAACCTAGGTGCATCTTATGGTCCAAAAAATACAGTAATCTTGGAAAAATAGGACAGAAGAGGATGTCAGCCCAAGAAAAGAGATTTGCCTAGTCATTATGGATCCTCTAGAATCGGATTAAGTTCAGTGGAGGTCCATGGTATACTTGATCCTGTACTTGCCTTATTTGGGGGGGGATGTCATGTGGAATACTTTAATACAAAACACTGCTCCAGAAGTCTTCCTTGAGCACCTGTGCAGAGCGATGGAATGTCTCACTTCTGTACTTTGACAGCTCCCTGGGAAACCTAACATGATCCCAGCGTTCACGGTTTTGAATAGCCAGCCCTGATTTTTCTGTGTCTCCCTCCACTACACTGTGAGGCCCTAAGGAAAAGGAACATTCAAATTTGTAACTCTAGTATAGCACAGGTATGTAATGGGCATTTAAGAGATATCAGATGAATGAATGGATGAGATTCTAAAGTTTACTATACTCAGAGCAATTCTAGCATCTGTTCAAGAAACATACAACCTAAAACTGTTTAAGACATCTTATTAGTATATTGGTCAAAATAAAAATTTTGAAGGTAAATCAGAGTGTTCTGAACAGTGATCTCTGGTATGCAAGATCTTAATAGGAGCTCTGGAAAGAAATAGAGAGGGAGATTTGTGGTAAAAATGAAAAAGCTGTAATTATTTAAAAAAAATAAGGGACGTTTTCATTGACCTACTATGTTATGGTTTTAAATGGATAGTAAATATATATAATCAGTTTATATTAAATATTAAAATCACAGTTATCTTTTAAATAACAATTATTGAGACTTCCTATTTGTTATTTATAACATGGATCCTTCTCTTACCATGACCCTTTAAATTACAGAACTATTTGAGTAGAAAAGGCACAATAAACGATTTCATGACTCTAAATTAGAATTAAAACAGAACTAACACTGAGTATTCCGCATGCCATATATAACAAATGTTAAAGATTCAAATTGAAAAAGAAACTAAGGAAAAAAGGTAGAACTTCCTGTTCCCTTCAAAATAATTTTCAACATAAGTACTTAAGATACAATTTTAATTTCCCTACCAGAAAGGACTATGATTCTTTTTTTCTTCCAAATGCATTAAGTTTCTTGGGAATTAGGCAAATGGAAAGAAAAGCAAAAACATTCTTCCAAATCAGTTTGTTCTTCTTTCTAATTAAAACAGGTAAATCTCAACATTGCCAAAGTTTTAGATGTTCTCATTTTCTTTTTAAAATTACCAGGTAGGGATTTACCATATTTCCCTTAAAATTACGGGGTAAGTTGCCTCTATAATAGTGCCCCTCCCAAACACATTAGAGGATGCTGCACAAATGAACACAGACCCGATCCTCACTCAGACTCCTGGAGATGGTCAGGTCACAGGTGCTCAGGCAGGCGCCTGCTTCATTCTGGCTGCATCTAAGCAAAGCCAATTATCCTGGTGAAAGCAGTTGTGTGAGCGCCTCGGTTCATTTAGCTTGATAGGTGCTTCCCTCTGTGGGAGCACCATTTTGCACCAACGGAAATGTTCTACATCTGTACTGCCAATATGGCAGCCACTGGCCATGGGTGGCTATGAAGCCTTTGAAATGTGTCTCCTGAAACCAAAGAGTAGACTTTTAGGTCTTATTTCATCATAATTCATTTAAATTTAAATAGCCACACCTGACTAGTGGCTACATACTGGACAGTGCACGATGGCTTTGCACGAGTAGGGTTGTGCCAGGAACCAAACATAAATTCGAACCTTTAAAAAATTATAAGACACTCGAACACATAAAGGTATAAATGAAAAACATATCACCAGAATTTAACTCACTAGAGATTAATCATTACTAACTGTAGTAATTACTTATTTTTCTAGACTTTCCCCTCCATATAAACAACCATGAGTACATTTTAAAATATATAAAGTAGAATCACACTACACATGCTGTTCCACAGCTTGCATTTCTCAACATATTTCGATCATTTTCCTAAGTTAGGTAGGTCAATAAATATTCCCCCCTCTTCTTTTTTTTTTTCACTAAGCCAGTCACATTTTTGTCATTTCCTGTCAGGGACTTGTGATTGACACAGATTTGTTCAGGGACCAGCTTCACCTTTAGGGTTAGGATGCTGGGTGTACCAGGGGCTCCTTCTCAGGATGAAAGATGGCAAGTAGGTGCAAACTCAAAAGAGAAGAGCTTTGAATTGCAGGCAGAAATTGTTAACATTATTTATACTCGGAGGGAAACCACTGATGGGTTTTGAACAGGAAAGTGACACAGCAAACCTGTCATTGAAGAGGGTGACCTTGGCAGTAATCTGTATTAAACAGGAGCAGAGACTTCCTTGTCGGAGAAATCAGAGTTGGCGTAATGGTTTGTTAACAGGGCAGTTAGCAGGTGCTCAGGGTATCACTAACACCGCTGTGCTGCAGCATTTCGAAAGCGAGCTCACAAAATCCTGTTTCATCCTCTCAAGCACAGCAGAGTAGCAGTAAAACACTGTGTATTGTAAGTTTAGTTTTCAACTACCATTGTGAAGACATAAAGTAATTCCTTCATTAAACTTTTATTGGTAAACGACTATGTGCCAGGCATTAGGAAATAGCAGTGCACACAGTGAAGTCCCTGTTCACATGGGGGAGGCCCTCAAAGGAGGAGATTTGGGGCTGGGGAAAATAAGAAGTTTAATTTTGAACATAAAAATTTTGAGATGCCTAGTAGACATCCAAGTGAAATGTCAAAGAGGCAGTCAGATGGATGAAGTGGAGATACATTTTGGGAATCATCAGAGTCTCTGATCACCTAGTGCATGAACAAACATAGAGGAGGGGAGTCCAAGAGATAAGATGAATGAGCAAAAGAGACTGAAGGAGGTGGTGACCAGAACACAGTTGAAGAGAAAGCAATAATGAGCCAAGAACTAGAATCTTCAAAGAATGGGGGAGGGGTGGTCTGAACTTTGTATATCTGCACCAAGGAGGCAGAGTTAATGGTCCTGACCGATGGCATGAGTTTCCAAGTGAAGTGATTTTTAAGGTGAGTAGGACAGTTGTCTAGAAGAGGTAATGAGGAGCAAGGATACCTACTATGTCTCCAAGTCCAATAGAAAAACGGTGTGGAAAAGAAAACATGGCCACGTGGGAGAGCTCTAAGGAAGCAATATAATTAAGAAAGCCAAGCTCACAGTAGAAAGAGGAAGGAACTGTTCAGACAAGGTTACAAAGCAAGGGACTTGATGGATGACAGACTTGTGAGTATTGGAGTTCACAGGGCAGCAATTTAAGTGGTTGAGGAGGGTGGGAGATGGAATCAATTAGAGATGGCGCTGTGTGGACCTGAGAGACCACAGGGTGAGAGATTACCTGGAGTCCTTGTTCTCTAATTGTGGTTAATATAGACAGAGACAGAGGGCATAACAGAATTAGCCCCAATGTTCTCTGAGGCAGCTTAATGGGGCTGTTTTGAAAAGGAAGGGACAGAGAGCTCTTCTGGGTTGTGTTGTAAATTAAAAAATAATAAGCCTTTGAATGCTGCTGCAGGAATGTGATCACTTAATAAATGTATTTATCATAAAATACTAAGTGGTGGCAGTTTAGCACTAGTCATCTCTAGGCAGCAGGGATTCAACCCTTCTCACAACAAGTACGTGTTGAATGTCTACCATTTACTAGGCACGGAAAGGAGGAAGAGAAAGGAAAGCAGTCATCTCTAGGCAACTTGTGTCCTCAAATGCAGCTGTGCCTGTTGTCTAGCAGGTGACAGGCAGAGACCTGGCAGTTTTGAAACCTTTTCTTGCTCTTTGGGTTTCTGGGAGATGTGTCTCTTCCTTTGTCTCCAGAGCAGAAGAAGCCAGTTGTCTACTTCTCCAAGTACTCCTATGTTGGACATTTGTGGCTTAGAAACGCCCGTACCATTTTATAACAAGCACACAGGTAGGACCAACATCTTCACTGTTCAAAATGTGGAGGGCCTAAACCCATCTCCCATACCTAACCAGGCTTCCTCTCTCCCGTGTTTTTAAAGAAATGAGAAAAACATAGTAGTTTTAAGTCAACAGAACCAGAATGACCAAAACATGCCAAACGTGCCACGCTCCTCCGTCCATTATCATGACAGACAGTGCCAGTAATTCTTGGGACTCTTTCCTGTTGAACCCAGTTGGGTCTTCACATCTCTTTCCACAGAGTACTCCAGACAGTCATTACCAGTTGATTAGACCTGAGCCACCCCTGATGACCCAAGGAGCACCACCTGTTCAGAGATATAAAGTGGGTCCTGAAACAGGATAGACTACCACAGGGTTTTGAGCACATGCTGGAATGATGTCTGTGCTCCTTCAAAGCCCTCCATATTCCTGAGACAAGAGAACCACTTCCAAAATGTCCTCTCCAGAGGACAGGCACACAAGAGACCACCTAGCACGGGACGTGGCCAGATACCTGCTCATGAATGGCTGATTTCAACTTTGGAGGAAGCCAGTAGCTTCAGGAAAGATGGCTACTTCCTGCCCCAGGGAAGGCCCTAACTCTGTCATCTGATAGTGTTGCCCTATCATGGAATTTGGCATGAAAATTAATGCAATCATGGCAATTCAGACCTTTGAATGGAGCAAAGGTTTTTTCCCTTCTAATCTTCCGTGAAGTTGTCCTGAAGCGTATTTCATTAGGAAGATGTTATTGTACCCCCCTAACAATCCTAAGACTGCCTCTCAACCTGAGTCTTCGCCTGGGAGAGGCTTTCTTCCCAGGGAGGAAATGTCTTTGAGAGGAATGTCCAGCTATGTGGTCAACCACATAAGCGCAGAGCTTGGAGTCATCTGAACAGTTTCATTGAGAGAGGCAGATACTGAAGAGACACAGCATTTTTGTGCTCATGTTCTCTCTAAATTGTATTAAAATAAGAGCAGGAATTAAGGTGCTTAGAGATTTGAATTAGAGGAACAATGATTCTAATATACATGATAGGGGGAAGGCTCCCGGAGCGCATAATCTGATTCTTATGAAAAATTGTCACTCTCTGAGTCTATTCTTGACTGGAGGTTCTATAAAGTAATCTAAGCCTCTTTTTTTTTTCACTTTTATACTGTTGGATTGATTTTTGTTCCTTTTGAAATGATTGTTCCATCTAAAAACATTCTGAACATAGCACAATACATAATCTGTACCATTTAGCAATCTAAACCCTCTGCGGTAATACTAGGGGTCTTATGACTGAGTGTGCCTTGTCAATGGAAATTTATTCACTGACATGTGAAATTATTTTAGAAGATACATCTACAGCATTTGACCTAAGCCATGAATGTTGAGCTGAAAAGGTTCAGGAACTTAGTTGTATTCTTAGGAAGTTAATAATTGTTTCTTATTGGGTACTTTTTCATTCTTGACTGCTGCCTCTGTCTTTTTACCTTTCACCTTTGGCCTTAGAGGGTAGCAATGGTCTTAGAAGGTAGAAACTCCAGTGTGTGAAAGCTCATTTCCATGGCACCTTTGATGTCAGAACTGTCATAGCTAGAATGTGCAGTCAGGGTGCTGGTCTGAGCTCCATCCACTGTCACCTTCCAACCTGCATCATCACCCTCTTAGGTCTCCGAAAGTAGATTCTGAGTAACTCTTAGTATTGCTGTATGAACTAAGCCAGGCTTAGCTGAACCCATTCCTAGGCAATGGCTCCTTTGTTTTCTGTGAAGAAGGATTGAAACTGTATTCCCTGGGAATCAGAAAAAAATGTTTAGCTGGATGTATTAAAGAGGAGGTTATATTCAATTAGCATGTTCAAAGATTGAGAGGTGTGGGAGATAGAATAGCAACAACCATGCAACTTTAATTCCTAAAGATATGCAAGGAGCACCCTAAGTCTGAAAGATACACCCACCTGGGAGCCTGTAAAAAATCAGTGCAGACCACTGTGCCTCCAGCCCACGTTCCCTCAAGTGCCTTGAGACAACCATCAATAACAAGGACTGCCCTCTAAATTGCCATGTAGTAAATCCAAACCCCATTAGAAACTGAAAACACTTTTCCTCATAAATATCTCTTTAGGGTCCCTTCCCTCCCTTATGATGGCTGTAAAAATCCTCTTCTTCGACATCACAGGTGAGCGATGGGTGGATGGAAGCACCCAGTTAGGTCATCTAGAAGCCTGAGGCAAGAGGAGTGAGAGGGAGGTGGAGTTGCCTTTGTGTCTCTTATTTTCTGTGTTTTTCTCTGTCTTGTTGGAGAATATTCTCTGGAGGCCAGATTTCTGAATCTAACTGTGTAAAGGGTTTGGCTCCAGATGACGTATAACTGGGCTCTCTCTCCTTGTAGGATCTGCTGTCCATGGTTTCAGGGAACAGCTCTGCTGCATCTTTGGAGAGTCCTTGTCACTGCAGCAGCAGCTTCATTTGATGTGACTATAAGTGGAGGCATAAAAAACATCTGTGTGTTCCCGTTTGCTCCAGCACTTCTGCCTTTGTCAGGAGAATGTGCCTGGGTTAGCCTGCTGCGGGAAGCCATAAGATACATGGAGGATGGTCAAGCCACCCCAGTGACAGCCAATTAACCCACAGAGATGTGTGACCCCCAGACAACAGCTGGCCAGCTCTTAGGCTCACGAGCGAGCCCAGCTAAGCCCAGGAAACCTGCCCAGTAAGGTCTAAACAGCCAACTACAGACTCATAAGCTAAAGAAATCTTATATACCATTGCACACCACTGAGTTTGGGAGTGGCTTCAAAATGATGTTGTGCATTATTATTGTGGCCAAAGACAGAGGACACAGCCACTTTGTTTTACTGTTGAGGGGTAGTATAGCTCAGTGATTAAGGCACTTGACTCTAGGGGCCCTGAGCTTGGTTTCAAATCCTGCCTGCGCCACTCATTGACCCGGGGAGAGTCACTTAAACTCTCTATATTTTGGTTTCTTCGTCTGGAGAAAATACCATCTACCAACAAATGGCTGATGTGGTGATTAATTGAACTAATTACATATGTACAATATAGTCTCTGGCATACAATAAGCCCTATACATGTGCTTTTATCACTCGTTGTTAGAATGACCTGCACTGGTGGAAAAAGCTGAGTGGTCTCATCCTGCATGTGCCACAGCCTGCCTCGTCCTAATTAGGGATGTTAGGGCTTGGGTTTTGTTTGTTTGTTTTTTTAATTACACATGATGCTGCTGCTTTATCTTGGTGGAAAATCAATTTTACTAATTTGGGCTCCATTTCTTCTCCTTACTTTGGAGTTAATCTCTACCGCATGTAGGGACAGTTATTGAGATTTCTGTCATTTGATAAATGTTACTTGCCACCTAGCCTTCAGTACTTATGCATTTTTCCTTGTTTACACATGGTTTTTAAAATTTTTAAAGGACAGGACAAGGCCAAACAGAGGCTTGTGGTCAAGTAGGTATTTGACCCAGAGTTAAGACAGTATAGTTTTAAATAACCTAATACAACCTTGCTTTTTAGTCTTCCTTATTTGAAATTTCTATTTGTTTAGAAGAACATGGTAGATTGATATTCTTCACCTCTTTCCTTATGTTTTGAGCCTATGTCAACAAGTGTCCATTGAAAGCTACTTGGAAAGTTCCTTGGTTCACATAGTCTGTTCTTTCTCTGGACCACGTGATTATAGACAATTGGAATGGGAAGGCACGTCAAAGACTATCCAGTCTCTCTTTTCACAGACGACAAAAACAAAGCTCAGATGAGCTAAGTAACTTGTTTGAGGTTTCAGAACAATTTAGCAGAAGACCCTAGTTAAGAATACAGTGCTCTAAAAAAAAAAATACAGTGTTTTTCCAAATCCAAAGGCCAGCGGGCCCTTATATTTTTATTCAATATTTTATATGTTAAAATATATAGAGTGCATGTGTAAGTTAGACACATAGTAATAAAAGAAATATCCAAATAAATCACCCAATTTTATTTCATTTTACTTAAATATTTTATTTATTTATTTTTAGACAGAGGTGAAGGGATGGAGAATGAGAGGGAGAGAAACATCACTGTGTGGTTATCTTTCACATGTACCCTCCTGGGGGCTTGGGCCGCAACCCAGGCATGTGCCCTGACTGGGAATCAAACCAGTGACCCTTTGGTTCGCAGGCCATCACTCAATCCACTGACTGGTCAGGGCAAATCACCCAGTTTTAGAAGTTGGACATCGTCAATGCCATAGAGGCTTCCTATCTATGTATCGTTAATCTCAAACTACTGTGCTCTATTGCATCTCTAGCCTACTGCATTCCCCAAAGAGGTCACTACTTTCCTGCATTTTATATTTTTTCATTTTGTAGCACATTTGTATGTTTCCCTAAAAACTCATACATATTTAATAAAAATGTCATCATACCATTCCGAAGTTGTTTTTTCACTTAACATTAAGTTTTAATATCTATTCACATTTTTTTGCATATATCTGAGGTTCATTCATTTTCACTGTTTAAATTGATTGTTGTTGGGGATTTATTGTGCTATTAGGAGATTGTTACAAGCAACCTTGATCAAGTCTATGGGGGCATGTGTAAGGTGTATAAGATTCCTTCGGAGTATGAGCTTAGGAGTGGAGTTTCTGGATCACAGGATAATATACATGTTCAACGTTGTAAGACAATCCCAAATTGTTTTTCAAAGTGCTTTTCCATTTTCCATGTTCGCCAGCATGTTTGAAAGTTCTCACTCTTCACGAGATCTGCAGTCCTTGGTGTAGTGAGCCTTTCAGTCTAGTAAATATACTACGAGTAGGTAGATATACTGTAGTCTTAACCTACGCTTTCCTAACTAATAAGATTAAACATCTTTTCATATTTATTTTTGTATTTCCTTTTCTATAAAATGCCTATATATATCATTTTTTCATTTTTCTATTTTTTTGGTATTGTCCTTTTATTTTAATTGACTTGAAGTAGATTTTAATAAATTTTGGACACCAATCTTTTACATTACGTAAATGGCAAATGTATTCTCTCAGGTATTAATTTATCTTTTTACTTTCATTATGCAATCTTATGATGAATATAATTTCTTGGTTTTAATATTTTGTTTAGTATGGTTTGGGCTCCATCAAACCATATTTTTGCTATATGTCAACAAAGAAAAGTATATGTACAAATAATCGACTACCCCAGTCAATTTTACATCTAAAATGAACTAAAAACAACTACTTCATCAGTTATAACCCCTTTATGTTGATTAATTCAAGCCAACGATAGTTGAGAGATATAATTTTTTGCATTTATTTCTATTTTCCATTTGCCCTACAATTCAGATTCAATATATATCAAATTTATAGCTAATTTTTATATTCTTATAAAATAAAGCATTGCATTATTTATAGGTAATTTATAAAATAAATATCTTAAAATCATCTAAAACAATTAAATCAGAAATGAATTACCTAAGATCATTCAGCTAGTAGTGCAGTCATGTGAGGTTCAGTGAGGTTGATGTGGTGGGGGAAAGTTGCCATTAAATTTAGGGTTTGGAGTTCGCTCAGACAGGAGCTCCAGAACTCATGAAAGCAGAATTCAGAAGATCCTGAGATTAAGCAGGCATGAGTCTAAGCTATTACAGCCTAAAATGGAAACCAGTCTGGATGATAAAACTTCTCAAAAATTAAGTTCTAATGAAAAAGAAGAAGAGGCACAACCGAAAGAAACTGGCTTGTATGGAGGAACTCTCTAATGAGGCCAAATTTGGTAACTGGATGTAAGAAAATGAAAGAAAAGAGAGCTGAGACCAATAGAAGACAGTGGGTCTCTTTTAGAGTGTGTTCGAATGTCTAAAATCTAAAGTAAATGGTGGCTAACAAAAATGCTACAGTTAAATTTGATGTAGTAAAATGGAACACTAATGCAATATTGATGGATACTACTGAGAAAGAAGAAATCTTTAATTTTATTTGGTGCCTGTCTTCCTTATCTAGAGAAAAGACCTTCAGATTTAAAAAGTTAGAATGGCATTGGTTCTAAACATAGGGAGTGATCAAAGAAAGAACAACGTTGCTTTAAATGAGTTTAAATATGCTTTACAAGAGAAATCATGTCCAGAATACTGAGAGAATTGCAAATGAGGTTTTTTAAGAAATTAATGAGAATAAAAGAAAGGCAGGAATGTTGGAAATAGGCAAACATGTTTCTAAATTTAAAAGGGAAGTATATAGTATTAAAAGCATTCCTGATGATAGCAACTGAATTTTACATTTATCCCGGGCATGATTGTAGAATTGATGTTACAGGGCAACTTTCTTTGCTCTTCGAAGAGGAGACATTGATCACTCTGAGCCAGGGTGGGTTCAGTAAGCACGAGCCAGGTCACCTCAGACTGATCTTATTTCACTCTTTAATGGAGTTACTAGATTGGCATAGCAGGGAAATAAGTCATTTGTGGTCTGTTTAGACTACATCCAGGAACCTGGCAAAAGGTGACCTTGAGTACCTGGTGGACAAGATAGAAATGTGGACTGGATAATAGGTATATTGAATATTGGATGAACTCAAAATGAGTTTATTAATGAATCAGTAGTAATATTAATGGAGAATTCTAGGCATATTCATTTCTCAGTCTTATGCCAGTGAGTTAGAAGTCACCCTTATCAAATCTGTGAGTGATGTAGACTTTGAAGGATAACATGTGTACTGAAAGAAAAAAATTAGAATCCAGAAAGTCCTCAACAGCTTTGAATAAAGAGTGAGTTTACGTTAAGGAAATTCCATAGAGATAACAAACAGAAGTCCTAACACTTGGGCTTCTATTGTTCAAATACTGGGTGATGGTATTGAGAGGAACATAAATGTAACCTAACTGAACAGCAGTACTTAAAGAAATAAGACTTACGGGGAAAGACTGTTCACTCTCATCTGTTAGTAAGTTGTCTTTCTTGGAATTGCTGCTCTCCCTTATTTTTCCTCTTTCTGAATCTTGAGCCTCCCTGTCTTCACTGCCTCTGAGTAACCTCTTAAACATTTAAAACAAAGCAAAAAAAAAAAAAAAAAAAATAGAAAGCACAAGACACAGAATAAAACCCTCCCTTGATTTTATTACTGCTCAATATTTTTGCTTTCCTACATTGCAAAGCTACTTGGTTTAACTTCATTTGTTCCCTCCACTCTTTATAAATCGTTATCATCTCAGTCATCAATGAGCTTCTAATCTAGAATTCACTAAACACTTTTCTGTCCTTGGCTTATTTGATGCCTCTGCAACATCTGACACTCCTGGCCATTTTTTTATTCTTGAATTTCTCTCTTTCCTTGGCTTCCTTTCTTTTATTATTATTTCCCTAGTCTCAGAATTACAACTCTTCTCACATACACACCTCATTCTACCACTAACTCTGTACTTTCTTCTCACTGTTGTGCTGGGGAGTCTCATGTACTCCCAGTGTTCCAACCACCTCTTGTATACTGAATTCTTTATTTCTTACCCAAACCCTTTTCTAGAACTATAGACTTTACTTCCTACTGAACTTCTCCAACAGCTTCAATTACCAACTATTTTGACTATTAACAGACATATAATTCTAGCCCAGACCTCTTTTTTTGAAGTACAGGCCTTTATTTTTACATACATTATCAACATCTTCCTCTACATATTTCTTAAGCATCTTATAATCAAGATTTTCTATGTGAATCATAACCTGTACCTCCTGAAAACTATTTTTACAGTACTTCCTTCTCAGAAAATCTCACCACCCATAATTATTCAACTGAGAAAATGAAGAGTTGTTCCTGATTAATCCTTCTTTCATCTAGTCCATATTCACACAGACTCCAAGGCTGATCTATTCTATTTCCTTGATATCTCACTGCCACTAAAACACTTTTTTCTAAAATAAAGTCTATTGATTATTCTTTTCCTAGAGGATAAAAATTCCAATTCCTAGCATGCCACCCAATATCCTGATGATCTAAATCCTCTGTAGCTTTCTAATTTCATCTCAGCTCTTTCCTGCAAGTATCCAATTGACTAATCATATATTTCTACTAAGTTACCTAAACAAGTCTTGCTTTTTTTTAATACATAAGGCCACCTTACTAAGACTGGGAAGCACAGCAGTACCACCTAATACACAGAAAACACAAAGAGGGAGCCAAAACGGGAGGGACAAAAAAAGGGGGGTAAGAAATGAATGAGCAGGAGAAATCTCCAGAAAAAGAGCTAAATGAAATGGAAGCGAGCAATTTACCAGATATATGAGTTTTAAAAAAATGGTTATAAGGATGCTCAAGGAACTTAGTGAGAACTACAACAGATGAAAAAGGACATAGAGATCATAAAAAGAAAGTCATAAATGAAGGATGAAGTATTTGAAATGAAGAAGACACTAGAAGGAATAAATAGTAGGTTGGATGAAGCAGAGGACTGAGTCAGTGATTTGGAGGACAATGTAGAAGAAAACAGCCAATCATAGCAGCAAAAAGAAAAAACACTTAAAGAATGAGGATAGTTTAAGGAAACTTTGGGACAACATGAAGCACAACAACGTCTGCATCATAGGGGTACCAGAAGGAGAAGACAGAGATCAAGGGATTGAGAACTTATTTGAAGAAATAATGACTGAAAACATCCCTAACCTGGTGAAGGAAAAAGAACATAAATCCAAGAAGTGCAGAGAGTCCCAAACAAGATGAACCAAAACAGGCTGACATCAAGGCACATCATAATTAAAATGGCAAAGGTTAAAGACAAAGAGAGAATCTTAAAAGAATAAGAAAAAGACAGTTACCTACAAGGAAACTCCCATAAAACTGTCAGCTGATTTCTTAACAGAAACATTTCAGGGCAGAAGGGATTGGCATGAAATATTCAAAGTAATGAAAAGAAAGGATCTAGAATCAGAACTATTTTACTCAGCAAAGCTAGCATTTAAAATTGAAGGAGAAATAAAGAGCTTCCAAGACAAGAAAAAGATAAAGGAGTTTATCAACACCAAACCAATATTGCAAGAAATGTGAAACAGTCAACCCAATTAAAAAATGGGCAAAGGACTTGAACAGACACTTTTCCAAGGAGGACACACAGAGGATCCAGAGACACATGAAAAGATGCTCAACATCGCTAGCTATCAGAGAGATGCAAATTAAAACCACAGTGAGATACCACTTCACATCAGTCAGAATGGCCATCATAAACAAAGTAACAAAAAACAAGTGTTGGAGAGGTTGTGGAGAAAAGGGAACCCTAGTGCACTCTTGGTGGAATTGCAGACTGGTACAACCACTATGGAAAACAGTATGGAATTTTCTCAGAAAACTAAAAATGGACCTGCCTTTTGACCCAGCAATTCCACTGCTGTGATTTTATCCTAAGAACCCTGAAATACCAATCTAAAAGAACCTATGCACCCCAATGTTCATAGCAGCACAATTTACAATAGCCAAGGGTTGGAAGCAACCTAGGTGCCCATCAGTAAATGAATGGATCAAAAAACTATGGTACATTTACACGATGGAATTCTATGCAGCAGAAAGAAAGAAGGAGCTCCTACCCTTTGCAACAGCATGGATGGAGCTAGAAAACATGCTAAGCGAAATAAGCCAGGCAGTGAAAGACAAATATTATATGATCTCACCTTTAACAGGAACCTAAACAACAAAACAAACAAGCAAAATATAACCAATGACACTGAAATAGAGAACAGGTTGACAGTGACCAGAGGGAAGAGGGGAGGGAATTTCAGGGGAAAAGGGGAAGGGTATACAGGAACAAGTATAAAGGACACATGGACAAAAACTGGGGGCGGGGGGTGGAAATGGGAAGGAGGTGGAGAGGGATGGATGTAAAGGACAGAAAACTGTACTTGAGCAAAAATTAAAATAAAATTTAAAAAAAAAGAAGAAGAAGAGAAGAAACAACAGCAGAGGAACATAAATATAAAGAATAAAATGGCAATAAATACATATCTATCAATAATCAATTTAAATGTAAATGGCTTAAGTGCTCCAATCAGAAGATATAGGGTCGATGCCCTGGCTGGTGTGGCTCAGTGGATTGAGTGCCAGTCTGTGAACCCAAAGGTCACCGGCTAGATTCAGTCAGGGCACTTGCCTGGGTTGCAGGCCAGGTCCCCTGTAGGTGGCACACAAGATGTAACCACACATCGATGTTTTTCTCACTCTCGTTCTCTCTCCCTTCCTTTCTGTCTAAATATAAATAAATAAAATCTTTTTTTAAAAAAAGATATAGGGTAGCTAATGGATAAAAAAACAAAGACTCATATACATGTGGCCTACAAGAGACCCACCTCAGAATGAAAGATACACATTGACTAAAAGTAAATGGATGAAAAAAGATATTTAATAGAAATAGAAATTTTTAAAAACTGGGGTAACAATACTTACATCGGACAAAACAGACTTTAAAACAAGGCTATAATAAGAGACAAAGAAGGACACCATAACATGACAAAGTGACCAATCCAACAAGAAGATATAGCCCTTTAAATATTTATGTACCCATCATAGGAGCACTTAAATATGTAATGCTAATTTTGATGGATGTAAAGGGAGAGTTTGACATGAATACAGTCTTAATAGGGGATTTTAACACCCCAATGACATCAGTGGATAGCTCTTCCAGCAGAAAATCAACAAGGAAACAGAGGCCTTAAATGACACCCTAGACTAGATGGATTTAATTGGTATCTTCAGAGCATTTCATCCCAAAGCAGCAGAATATACATTCTTTTAGAGTGCACATAGAAATTTCCTAGGAGAGATCACATGTTAGGAAACAAAACAAATTCAGTAAATTTAGGAAGAGTGCAATCTTGTCAAGCATCTTCTCTGACCATAATGGTATGAAACTAGAAATCATTCACAAGAAAAAAACTGAATAGTACACAAAACAACATGTTACTAAACAATGAATGGGTTAACACCAAGGCTAAAGAAGAAATCAAAAGATATTTTAAAACAAATGCAAATGAGAACACAGCAATCCAAAACCTATGGGACACAGTGAAAGCAGTTTGGAGAGGGAAATTTATAGCAATACAGGCCTACCTCAAGATGTAGAAAATCTGAAATAAACAATCTAACTTTACACTTAAAGGAACTAGAAAAGGAACAACAAACATATCCCAAAGTCCGTAGATGACAGAAAATAATAAAGATCAGAGCAGAAAAAAATGAAATAGAGTCTAAGAAAACAATACAAAAAAATCAATGAAACCAAGTGCTAGTTCTTTGAAAAGATAAATAAGATTGACACATGTTTAACCAGACTCACCAAGAAAAAAAAAGATAGGATTCAAATAAATAAACTTAGAAATGAAAGTGAAGAATTGACACTATATATATACAAAGTATTATAAGAAAAATATTATAAACAACTATCTGCCAACAAATTGGACAATCTAAAGGATAAATTCCTAAAAACATACAATCTTCCAAAACAGAATTTGCAAGAATCAGAAAATTTTAATAGACCAATTACCACATACTGATTCAGTTATCAAAAACTCCCAACAAACAAAAGTCCTGGCTTGGATGGCCTCTCAGGAGAATATTATCAAATATTCAAAGAACAAACCCCTATCCTTCTCAAACTATTCCAAAAATTAAAGAGGAGGGAAGGTTCCCAAGCTCGTAGTACGAGGCCAGCATTATCCTAATTCCAAAACCAGATAAAGAAACTATAAAGAAAAAAAAAAGTAGCCTAATATCCCTGATGAACATGGATGTTAAAATTCTCAACAAAATATTAGCAAACCAGATCCAGCAATACATTAAAAGATTATACACCATGATCACATGGGATTTATTCTGGGATGTAAGGTTGGTATAATATCTGCAAACCAATAAACATGATATACCACATAAACAAAATGAAGGATAAAAATCCTTCACAGGATCACATTAATAGGATAAAAATCACAGGATCATATTAATAGATGCAGAAATAGCATTTGATAAAATCCAGCACCCATTTATGGTAAAAACTCTTAGCAAAGTGGGAATAGAGAGAACATACCTGTAATAAAGGCCATACATGAAAAACCCACTGCCAGCATCATATTCAATGGACAAAACCTAAAAGTGTTCCCCTTAAGATCAGGAACAAGACAGGAAGATATGTTTTCATCACTCTTACTTGACATAGTACTGGAAGTCCTAGGCACAGCAATGAGACAAGGAGAAAACCTAAAATGCATACAAATTGGAAAGTAAGAAGTAAAACTGTCACTATTTCCAGATGACATGATACTGTATATAGAAAACTTTATAGATTTCACAAGAAACTACTAGAACTGATCAATAAATTCAATAAAGTAACAGGATACAAAATAAATATCCAGAAATTGGTTTCATATTTATACACCAATAAGGAACTATCAGAAAGGGAAATTTTAAAAAATTCCATTTATAATTGCATCAAAAATAAAATACCTAGTAATAATTTTAACCAAGGATATAAAAAAACTGTACCTGGAAAATTATAAGACACTAAAGAAAGAAATGGAAGATGATATGTTAGGCATATACCACGTTCATGGATAGAAGAAATAACATCATTAAAATGTCCATACTACCCAAAGCAATCTATAGATTCAGTGCAATTCCTATGGAGATAGCAATGATGTATTTCACAGAAGTAAAACAAGTATTTTAAAAATTTATATGGAACCAAAAAGATCCCAAATAGCCAAAGCAATCTTGAAAAAGAAGAACAAAGTTGGAGCATCATACTACCTGATATCAAACTATACTCTAAGACCATAGTAATCAAAACAGCATGGCACAAAAAAACAGACATATAGGTCCATGGAACAGGACAGAGAGCCCAGAAATAATCTCATGCCTATAAGTTCATTTAATATTTGACAAAAGAGGCAAGAACACACGATGGGGTAAAGACAGTCAATTCAATAAATAGTGTAGGGGAAAATGGACAGACACATGCAAAAAATGAAACTAGACCACATTTTTACACCACACACAAGAATAAACTCAAAATGGATTAAAGACTTAAATGTAAGACTTGAAACCATAAAATTTTTAGCTTAAAACATAGGCAGTAAAAACTTGAACATTGCTGGTAGCAATATTTTTTTTCTGGTGTATCTTTCTGGGCAAGGGAAACAAAGGAAAAAATAAACAAATGAAGTTACATCAAACTAAAAAGTTTTGCACAGCACAGGAAACCATCTACAAAATGAAGACAACCCACCAAATGGGAGAACATATTTGCCCGTGATACATCTGATAAGGGATTCTTTTCCAATTTATAAAGTACTTGTACAACTCAACACCAAAAAACACAGACCTGAATAGACACTTCTCCAAAGAGGATATACAGAGGGCCAAAAGACGTATGAAAAGATGCTTATCATCACTAGCCATGACAGAATTGCAAATTCAAATCACAATGAGATGCCACCTCACACCAGTCAGAATAGCTATAATCGATAAATCAACAAACAAGTGTTGGTGAAGAGGTGGAGAAAATTCTCACCTTATGCACTGTTGGTGGGAATGCAGAATGGTGCAGCCACTGTGAAAAGCAGTTGGAGATACATCAAAAAATTAAAAATGGAACTGCCTTATGATCCAGCAATTCCACTTCTGGGAATATAGTTGAGAAACCTGAAACACTGATTTGAAGGAATATATGCACTGCTATGTTCATTGCAGCATTATTTACAATCACCAAGATTTGGAAGCAGCCCAAGTGTCCATCAGTAGATGAGTGGATCAAAAAGCTGTGGTATTTAGGTTCCTGTTAAAGGTGAGATCATATGGTATTTGTCTTTCACTGCCTGGCTTATTTTGCTTAGCATAATGCTTTCCAACTCCATCCATGCTGTTGCAAAGGGTATGAGTTCCTTCTTTCTTTCAGCTGCATAGAATTCCATTGTGTAAATGTACCCTAGTTTTTTGATCCATTCATTTACTGATGGGCATCTAGGTTGTTTCCAGCATGTTGGAAAGGGGAGGGAGGAGGGGAGGAATGGGTGGGTGGGCTGGAATGGGAATAAAGGATAGAAACTGTACTGAATAAACTAAAATAAAAAAATTAAAAAAAAGCTGTGGTATATTTACATATTGAAATACTATTTGGCCATAAAAAATAAGGAAATTTTGCCTTTTGCAACAGCATGGATAAACCTGGAGGTTATTGTGCTAAGTGAAATAAGACAGTCAGAGAAAAACAAATACTACATAATTTTACTTAGGTATGGAATCTAATGAACAAAATGAACAAACAAAATAGAAACAGACTCTCATATGTATACAGAAACAGACTGACAGCTGTCAGAAGGGAGTGGGGTTTGGGGAGTTGAGTAAAAAAGGTGAAGGGATCAAGCAAAAAACCCCTCAGAGACACAGGCTACAACATGGTGATTATAAGAGGGAAAGTGGGGTGGGGGCAGGAAGAAGAGGGCATGGGGGGGATAAATGGTGATGGAAACAGACTTGACTTTGGGTGGTGAACACACAATGTAATATACAGATGATGTACTATAGAATTATATACCTGAAACCTATATAATTTTATTAACCAATGTCACCCCAATAAATTCAATACAATTTTTAAAAGAGAAACATTATAACTTGTTCCCTCAAAAAATAAAACCACCTTGCATTATTTTAGGAAAATTATAATAGCAAAGAACAACTTTTAAGACTTAGTGGCAGAGCAAGCCTAGCAATATGAATGTGGCTATTTGGCTTAAGGTCATTGTTCGTTTTATTATGGTTGATGTAAGATACGGCAACATCTGTAGTTATTGGCTACCTAGACAGTGAAATGAACAGCAAATAAAAGACGTAGAGGAGTGGGTTGCCTAGAAAGCGCCAGGAGTTTACATGTTGCATCTGCCTGCAGAGAAGTTGCAGAACTCAGGGGAATGCTGAGTTTCACAAAGATCCAACTGACTTTCTGAGGCATTTGCTGACTAAAACATCTCAGTCCAAATTCACTAATTTCCCAACCTGGTCAGAAATCTTCACCTGACACGGCTTGCTGAAGAATATGTGGGCTGAGAAGGGAGATCTAATGATTTCCAGGCATTTAGGAAGCCCCACGATTAGATGTTCTTGGGAATATTCAAACCACACTATCGCAGAAATGGAACTTGTCTCCTCTCTCCTTTACTGAGTTAAAAAATGAGCATTTTTAAAGTGCATAGTTTGAAGCAGGGAGATATATATAGAGAGAAATGAACAATTAGCACATCATTTGAAAATAGGAATTTTATATGCTGCTGGTATTCTGGGTATTCTGAGATTTTGTCCCTTTGGTCAAACATTTACAGAAATATTTGCCTTTTTTTTTCTGGCAGTTGACATTACTCATCTGGGGAAGAGAAGAATGTCAGGAGAACATAATCTTTCTTCTCAGATATTTGAAGAATTAAGAGGAATTAGATTTGTTATTACAAAAGCTCTTACAGCAGGAAAGGGTAGAAACTGGCCTAATATTTGGAAGCTGAACCAAAAAAATTCTGCATGAACTTTTTGTCGGAATTATTCAAAGACCCAATGGTTGCTTCGATAGGTGGTATGTTCTCTATCGCTAGGGGAAACCAAGAAATCACGTGACAGAGGTGACATTAGAAAGGATTCGAGTAAATCAGGAGCACTAAGTTTTAACATCTCTTCAAGACAGAAATTCTATACATACAGAAGAAACAGGAAGACAAATATGAAGGTATTCTGAGGGACATTTCCCATTGAATGTAAATATAATGTAACAGAAATTACATCACCATAATCAAATGTTAGTTCTGGTTCTCATTTTGTCAGGTACAAAGCTCTGCGGATACCTTTAAAGCTGTTTTTATAATAAAGCCAGTCAAGCATGAAATAACTTCTCGCTGCATTAGGAAAGACGAATAGAGGAAATTACACTAATGAGAAGCTAATAAAGCCAACTGGGATGACCCTAGAAGCCCAGGTCCTTTTTGAGTGAGGCTGGTGAATACGTCCGTGCCTGTAAGACAGGGGGTAATGTTCTCATTTTCCAAAGGAAGGTTTCGGGCAATGTATCAGCAGGGGGCATTGGTGTTCTATCAGCCAGAGAACTTGACTCAGGATGAGTGCCCTTGGTAATTCTGAGCACTGTAAAATGATCAACAAATCAAAGCAGATAGGAAACTATTTTCCTTAGAAAAATCTGCATAGAAACATCATCTGTTCTAAATGAAACTTAAGGAAATAAAAGTACAGCATGTACATATTGGGTTTTAACAAAATCAATGAAAGATGCTGGAGGCCTTAAAAATGTTCTTTTTTTTTTGAGAGAGAGAGAAAAAAATCACAACAGCTGCAGATTCAGCAGTTCCAAGTCCTAAGCACTGAGAAGGCAGCTGACTCTGCCTCGCGGTGAACTAGCATCAGTGATGCTTACGGCTCCCACATAGCTGTAAGGGGAGTGCAATTCAACAGTTCTCTGTGTGGGACACTTCTCTAACACAACAAACGCTGGTCTGTTCTCTCTCCCCCTCTGCTGGTACAGACAGGCAACGGCGCACAATCGTGAAAGGAATGGGGGGCAGAGGGGGGCTGAATATGTAGATTTGGAATGCCGGTTTATGACATGAAGAACTGCACTTCTTCCCTCTAAAACAACACAGCCCTGTAACTGGTCATGGCTAGAAAGTTTATTAGGCACCAATAAAATATAAATGCAAATTTCCCCACATCTACTACCATATAAATGCCAGATGGCACAGAGAATTACTTATGAATGATTACACTTTATAGGAAATTTTAATATCCCAGCTTTCTCTCCCTCTGTCTTCCAAAAACACACCTTAGAAGTTAGAATTCTGGGACTTAAAATTCGAGATCTGAAGGAACAGCACAAAGGAAGAATGCATCAAACCCATATACCGACACCTATAGATGTCTCTTAATGAGTCCTATTTGAAGCATGATGTGGTTGTCTGATTCCCATCCTCCCTAAGACACATCCAGATTTTTGCTTTAGTTCATTCAGTGCCACATTGATGAAGCCCTTCTAGGTAAATGGCAGACCTGAGCTAGGAGTGCATACTCCTCTATAAAATTTGCCCCGACCTCTGGGGCCATACTCTGAACTCCTGGGACGTGAGTTTCCAGTTGGGTTATATTTTCCTCACCTTAATAAGTCTTTGCAGTATTTCTCCCTGATACTGCCTAAAGGTACAGGGAGAAGGTAGGACTGATCTATTTACAAGGGAATCAACAGTGAGCAAAGTTCACTTGGCTGTTTCTGTAGAATGTGTGTTCTGTTGTTTCGGGGACATGGATGACCCTTAACTTTCTCAGAGGCAAGAATTCCCTGAGTAATAAACAAGAAATTTTGAGTTTTTGTAGTGACAGTTTCAAACCAATGGAACCAATTTGGAAGAGTCATCAGAATTGTCTTGCAATTGCAAAGAATTTTTAGACCAAAATAAAAGAATATTCAAATATGAATTTTTAAAATGTGTAACCTCCCACAAGAGTTTTTTCCCTAAAAAAATACCTGGGAAAATTAAATTCCTGAAATAGGAGAAATTTTGCTAAGTCCCTGTTTCATATGTAAATGGCTTAATCTGTTTGGTAGCAGAAAAAAAACTTAAAAAAACGTCTAGTCAGGAAAGTTTAGGCTAAAGATGGCTCCTACATTAACCACTACCCTCTTCCAAGAATTCTTTATCATGGCGCCAATTTTATCCTTCATTCCTCCTCCCCTTCTCCTAATGGCCTTGACAGTGAAAGGGTAGGCAGAGGTTGTGGGGAGAGCTTTCCTGAAGAAAAAGCTCTGGCCTGGGAATTAGTTCAATTCCCTGCTCCGCTGCTATCCAGCTGTGAGAACTTGGGCAAGCCACACAACCTCACCTCGTCTCAGGAAAACAGGGAAATAATTCCTAATACCCGAAGGGAGAGAAATATCAATACATGAAGAGTAATAGCCTCCCATCAAGGAAAATTCTGACCTTTGACAGCTAGGTTTCTTCTCTCTCCTTCCTTTTAATTAACTAGATCCAGAATTAAACACCAAAAGGCAGAATGTATTACAAAATTTGCACCACAAATTTAGAACAGAGAGTGACTAATTAATAAAAAAAGTACTACTTAAAAACACATGCCTAAAAAAGAGTGGTGTTTTTGTTTTGTTTTGTTTGTTTTTAATTACCAACATTTGTGTTTGAGGATGTTCGCTTTTAAAGAAGCCACTAAACAGCAGCCTTTTCGCCCACCAAGTGTTCCAAATCAATTAAGAAGAGAAGGTGTAAGAGAGCAAGCTGGTGCCCTGAGACTTCTAAACGCTGGGTCAGGGGATGCGATTAGGTGGATCTCCTAGTCCACAACCCCAGAATTCGGTGGGCTCACCTTCTCAAGCAGAGACAGTGCTAGAACACCACAGGCCTTCCTACAAAGAAAGAACAGACTAGAACACGTTTCCCGTGGTATGTGGCTCCCACAGGGAGGGAAGGAGGAAGAAGCTGAGCTGTGCATGTCTACTTCTTCCCAACCAGCCAATGATGAAACCTACTCTACCCCAGGGCAGGGGCACTGAAGGGGTGGGGAAGCCGAGGTTTACGTCCTCATGGATATCCACGTGAGAGGAAAGGCCAGGAGTGGGCAATGTGCTTCTGAGAGCATAAATCATCTCAGCATTCTTGTTCAGCAGAATGAATTGGACTTTCCAATAATGAAATTTATCATAATAGAACTCTGCATCCATATCCTTAATATTTAAACAGACCACACATTTCATTGCCCTGATGAATACATTCTGGTTTTATTCTGGAACGGCTTGAAATGAGACATGATATGCCTGGATTTTTTCCCCTTTATTAAACCTTTTACTGCATTTAATTTCCAGAGAGGTCTGGACTGCTTCCAGGGGAGGGAGGGGAGAAGTATGTGCACATCTGTAACGATCTCTGACAGTGTGACACAGGGCGCTGATTTTTACAGCGGTAGCCAAAATTACGGTAATTGGAGAAAATATTCACATCTTTATAAACAGAGCGTTAACTGATTCAAAGAAACATAATGAGAACTTACAAGAGGAAGTGTACTTTTGCTATTGAGAATTAAACATTCATTAAAGTCAGAAGGCAATAGTTAAATTGCCTCTCCACCTCAGTCACTTGGCAGTCACAGACATTGGAGAGGCTTTAGCATGGGCTGATTTTGCTGGCTGTGACCCTCCGAATGGTTCCTCTAAGCGTACGGTCAGTTTTGATGCTGAATTTTACTTCGTGTTAAAGAGTTTGTTAAGATCTTGTTGCAGAAATTGGGAGATGGAAGCTTCCAAACACCCAACACTTTAGATTTAGGCATCCTACCTTGAAAAAGCATTTTTAATTGTCCTTTTCAGGAAGGCAAAAAAAGCCACATATGAAATATAGTATGAGCCCAACTATGAATAAAATACACATAAAAATATTAGAACATACATCAGATTGTTAGCAGTGGATTTCTTTGAATGATTGAACAATGGATGATTTTTCTTTTCTGCATTTTATATTCATTGCTCTTATACATGGAAAAAATTAAGTAAGTTTTCATTTCTAAAGGTCCACTTATTCTCAAAAGAGAGCTAATCAGCGTCCCCCCAAATTGGCTTTAAGGTACTTAGGAAAACTAGCTCTTGTTTCTGTCTCTAAAATCCTGGGGCTGTGGCAAATTTGAGGAACTGCAAAATAAATGCAGGTAACATTTGAACTTTACACTGAATTTTTCTTTGAATGACTGCAGAGACACTTTCTTTTATTTCAATAAAAATTAAGACTTAATTAAGAATTAATGTGTCACTTATATGTGGAATCTAAAGAACAAAATAAAAACAGATGCATAGATACAGAGAACAGGCTGTCCGATGACGGGGGGGTGGGGGCAGCGGGGGGGGGGGGGAGGTTGGGGCTGGGTGTGAAGAAGGTGACAGGATTAAGAAGTACAAGGTGGTAGCCACAGAGATGTAAATTACAGTTTAGGGAATGTAGTCGATAATATTGTAGAAACTGTGTATGGGACCAGGCAGCACTTGAAATATGGAGGAGAGGAGAGATTACTCTGTAAAGCATTAATACATGATTGTCTAACCACTTGTGTATACCTGAAACTAATACAGAATCATGTTAAATATAAACTATAATAAAAAAATTAATGTGTCATTGTGGCTTTGATCCAATATCAAACCTCTGATCCAATAACAAACAAGGCAAACTTCTGGAAGCAGAGCTACTTATTTTTTTTATTCTGAGTGGAGAACTGGTTGATTTTGACAGGGCAAGTCATGGAAATGGCCAATTTGGTCATGGGAAGCTCCTTGGGGGCTGCAGCTCAAAACACTTTATATTGATTCCTGAGTAAATAATACAGTGACTTGGGGAGAGGGGCCTTTCTTCATTGATTCCTTCAGTTCATGTATTTTGTATTTCTCCCCTACAGATCTCCATTAACTTCCTATTGTTCCTCCCCAGCCAACTCCCTCTCCCCCAAATTTAGCTTCATCCCTGTCCAGTCACTTTCTACCTCTACAATGAATCAACTATTTTACCCTTTTAAATTATGACTTCCTCGGTTCCTGTGCAGCATTTATGGTGAACTCAATTAGCCCTGCCTTTAAGTAGTCTCATCTTTCTCAGGACATCATATCCCTGATAGTCCCACTGGGATTTACTGTCAATTTCAACCTCTGTCCAGTTTCTCTTCTTTTGTGTTTAAATTTTTTGATTACATATACTTTATTTACCCTTTCTATCCCTTTATATTCTCTCCTCTCCACTTAATTCCCTGATATCTGTTTTATATACTTATTCTTTCTTTGACAGTCTTTCATTGTAACTCTTTTTACATTGCACTCTTAAGTGTGATACATTCTCACCAAACTTCTGAGGCAAATATTATATCCATGTCTAGACCCAAATAAAAGGTGTGAACCCAATTCCTTGCTTTCAGAATCCAGCCTTCGTGTGACTGCACCCCACCCTCATGGGACTGGCACAGGCTGGCATTTGTACCAGAGTTTCAGTCAGCTGGGCTTATGTCAGTCCTGGAAGAGGGTGCTACAGAGGATATGATGGTAAGGGAATTTGCAACATGGTTTTTCTCACTATTTAGATTATTTTTGTTTACACTCCCCAATAGGCTGGGAACTTCTTGATTATGTGAGTGTGTGTGTGTGTGTGTGTGTGTGTGTGTGTGTGAGTGCTTTCTCACAGCACAGAGCAAAGTGCCCCAAACATACTAGGTACTCTCATTGGGTTTGTTGAATTGACCTGAGTTGAAAGCACGAAGAGCCACAAAATTGGAAAGCTAGACACATCACACCTTCTAAATAACTCCGGGCTTTCTGATTTTCAATGGGTCAAATGAAGACTGCACAGGCTTTGGTTTTTTCAACCTCAAAATGAAATTACATGTAGTCTGAGCTGCTGATCCTTGATTTGTTCTGAAACTCTTTTGACGAAAAATGCTACAGAAAAGCCACAGCTCCGACTGCAGTATAATACAGATGTACTGCTTTACCTACGTGCCTGCACTTGTGCTGGCTGCTGGGGATGCTTTGAAGAATAAGGCAAACACTACAAGTACTGGGCTTGCAGACTAGCAAGGGAGCTAGTCCTGTATAGGAGTAATTACAATGCAGAGGGACAAGTGCAATTACAGATGCATTTATAAGATACAGTGGTAGCCCAGAGGAGGTCTGTCTGGTCAGGAAAGGCTTCACAGAGCAGACAAAATCTCCACCACACCAAAAACCTTTTGGGTCAAATAATTAATTTTGAACTTGGGTCTTTTTGTATGCCAAAAACAAAGGATTCCAGTTGTTGAGATGAATGCAATATCTATGCTTTGATAAAAACTTTAATGCAAATGTAGTAGGTGAAAATCTTGCCTATAAAGTAGGGTATTTAAAGATCCCATTTTCTAAAAAGTGAATTTATATGTGAGTTTGAGCCACCATCACACTGGGCCACAAATACTTATTCTGTAGTCATTAATGGGATTCCTCTAGAAGGGGTGTACAAACTTTTGGCATCTCTGGGCCCTACTGGAAGAAGAAGTTTTCTTGGGCCACACATTAAATACATTGAGTCATGTAATCACAAAAAAATCTCATAATGTTTTAAGTAAATTTACGATTTTGTGTTGGAACGCCTTCCCAGCCACCTTGTGCTGCAAGTGGCTCGCAGGCTGCGGTTGGACACCCCTGCTACAGGATCTCAGTAGGGCACCAGAGAGGCCCTCGGGGTGCTGGTCTACACTGCTCTGGGCAGCCCTCAAGCCCTCAGTGTCCTGCTCATGTAGGTCCTTCTAGTTCCAGTGACTCTTCCGCTTCTGCGCCACAGTTTGGGCACAGGCATCTTTGCTGGGACTCAAAACCCCGGGGCCCAAGGTCCAGCCTCCTTTGGTGTCCCATGGGGTCATCAGCTTTGAGGTCTTGCTAACTCATAGCAGTTCTCTCACCCAGCAGCTCATATGTCCCATCCACTGAAAGACCCACCCATTTTGTCCCTCTTTTCTTATCTCGGTGACTATCCTTCTCCCCTGAGTATAAGCTTTGATAAAAGGTAAGAAAAGTCAGTGAGTTGAAGTAGCTTGAGCTGTTTTTCCTGGCACATATCCCTGTGATTTAAAGAAGTACAGTGAGCCCCTGGTTACTTGCTTGGCATTGAAATGGAGTGGGGTGTGTGTGTGTGTGTGTGTGTGTGTGTGTGTGTGTGTGTGTGGAGGGGGTAGGGTGGGGTAAACACACATACAAATTAATATCTCATTACATTGTTCTGCCACATAAGCAACTTGTTTCCCAGAAAATTCACATTAGGAAAAGCTCCGGGGGCACCTGCACAGAATGCAGGCCACAGGATCAGGTCAGGGTGTAACTCGGAGACTGAGATGGCATTCGGTAAAAAGAAGCCAAGGGCTCTTGGGTCTTGCAGGAAGAACACTGAACTTGGAGTCAGAGGATGTGGGGTTGGGTCTTAGTTCTCTCACTAAACTTACCGTGTGATCCTGGACATGGGACTTAACCTCTCTGGGCCTCAGTTTCCCCAACTGCCAAATAAGTGATATGAATGGGTTGATTCCAAAGGTCCTCTGAGCTCCAATATTTGCATCTGGTTTGGCGTAACAGGAGCAGATCTATTATTTTCACAAAAGCATCTTAATAGTCACCAAATCATTGCCTATTCATTTTGACACCTTTAAGCTATATTATTTGGCTAGACAGGTACAGGGAATGGGGGGGTAATGTTAAGTGGGGGTGTATGAACTCTCTACAGGCAAATGTAGCACATAAGTAAACCTGCGGGGGGAACAGATTGGTGTGTCTGAAGCATGTCACTTCTGACTGCTGTGGGCCCTTCTCTTATTGCTCATCTCTGGCTATCTTCACTCCATGCTCCTTCTTCATGGTTGCTGCAAATCTTGAAGCTGGAATGTGAAGTTCTGGAAATCTGGGAGTTTGTGGGTGAGTCCTTGTAAGGTGGCAGTCTGGCTCTCGCTTTGGGTGAGCTGTGTGGGACGGGAATGAGCCGATCAGCCCTGTGCAGTGAGGTGAGGCAGGGCCCTTGTTAAATCTGTCTGCGGTGTCTTCTATTTTGGGGATGCTGTGGTGTGAGCGGTAACAATATTTCTTCCCACAAATGACCCGTGAAAAATATTAAAGATGCCATGTGCTCTAAAGGAATGGACTTAATGATTCTTTTCACTTAAGGAGGAACTGCTGGTAGAATTCCTCAAACTGCTCCACATGACGGATTCTTGAACAGGCACAAATTCAGGCCCAACATGTGAACAACAGTCTTTTACACCCACAGATAACCTCCGAGTGTTGATAAGTGTCCGCAGGCACCGGGAAGGGGCCCACAGCGAATTTTCTCTACCACGTGAAAGTGCCACCAGGGTGTCCTCTTTATAAGAAATAAAACACTCTCTCAAGACTCAGTGGCAGAGGACTGAACATCAGTAGCTTTGGGTTCAATGAGAAGGAAAAAGAAATTCAGTCATCCAAATGGAAGCTTCAACTGTATTTCCCGCTATCACTGAAATGAATGCTCAGAATTCAATAGTGGATTGTAGTTTTGGGGGGTATGGCCCTGGAATCCTCCCTATTTTCCTAGCAGAACATTTTTAACCACTGTTCGTGTGTAACCATCAACAACAGCAAAGAATCCACCACCTGACAGGGAGAGAAAACTCCTTTTGTAGAATCTTTCCACTTTATTCAGCTTCTGACACTGTCCATTTGCAGAGGCTGAAGCACAGTGGCATTTTTACTCTTCCTCACAATAGCTCTCCTAGGGAGGCGAGAGGCTTTGCTGTTCCATCTTTATAAGAGAGGGGAGCTTTAGACCCAGACATCAAGCTACAGGTTCCAACACATTAACAGAAACAGGAGAGGAATTCGAACGGGGGTTTCATTTTGTTCCGTAATTTGCTGACAATTTTTATAAAACTACAATCTAAAAACTGACTAGTTTTCTACAATGATGAAGTACTGGTTTGTTACGTTATATATGTATATATTTGTATATGTATATGTTATGTATATATTTGTCATGTATATTTATATATAATTTACTTTAAATTGACAGAATTAAACTAAGTAGGCTTTTCATTTTATACTAGAATTGTCATGTCAGCATTTCTCAGAGGAGCTCAAGCTGCCTCAAAATATAGCATGACTTCCCCGACCCATGTGTTAAATGCATTTCCTAACACTCTTAGGTGGCTGGTCAGGTAGAAAATAGCCTGTAACTTTCTTTCACTTCCCCATAGTTGGGATGAAAATCCATAGGCTTAAGTTCTCCTTAGAACTTATCATTATAGATCCTTGTTGAATGCAGGTGAAGTAGCAAAAGGATTTAAAACTTGGGAGAGCAGTTCAGAACATGATGGATGGTCTTCATGAAAGTTCTGTCTTCTGGATGTCATGACCAGCACTACTTTGTACCAACTAACATGTTCCCATACAAATTCAGGAGACGCTTGCTCCCCAAAGTTGGTATCCTCTATAGCTGTGGACTCCCACATTATTTTAGGACCTGTCAACGCTGAGAATCACTGAGTGTCCCGAGACACAAACATGGTATTTCCTTCTAGGACTGTGTTTTGAGCCTTTGTTAGTAGGGAAATGCTGTTCGCAGACACAATCTAATGCTAGAGCTCCAGCATTAGAAGCAGACTGCTGTGGGGGTGCCTGGGAGTTGGGCAGAGGGAGGAATCGCACAGGCTTCCTCCTGGCCTCACCCATCGCCATTGTTGAGACTCTGTCAGAATCCTGTTCTCTGGGGAACCCAGTTGGAAGGTTCCTGCTCTGGGCTATCTGCAGAAAAAAACCAAACCATACACAACTGCCCACATTCTCTGGGACATATAGTAGAGAAATGGCTACTCATGTTTGTGCTGTCCTACCACATAATGTGGATCATGGGCTAAGGACTGAGTTTAACTCACAACCCGTGAGAGTTTTACATGGGTTTGGGATGACATGTATAATGCATACAGAGACTAAGTTGGGTAGGGGGTTGTCTGATGCATTTTGGTGGAGCTAAAAGCCTTATTCTTGCCAGAGCTGAAAGAAATGCACATAACACCCTATCAGGTAAAGAGCAAGCACACATTTTACAGCTACGTTGACTTTTCTAGATAGCCCCAGAATGAACATTCTTCCTGTTTGTTCTATGCCAGACTGCATTGTTTGAATTTTAGCAAAACCCATATGTATGTGCATTTTTGTACTATCTTTCTCTAACAGGGATTCCCTTAGGGCACACCCATCTAGGGGGAGAGCTGAAATACTTTATAACTATTATCATCCTGCTGGCTTACTTTCTTTCTCAAGTGCTGCTTCAATTCCCACATTACTGCGGGGCTGCCCTAGCTGCTGCCGGTTTCTCTGGGTACTTGGTATCACTGCCTAAAGAAGCCTCATACTGCACTTCTGCTGAAGAACAAACTTCCCCATTGCTATGGGTGTTCTTGTCCTTACAAATGGATGCTGATTTTCTAGGCACTCTGTGTACCACTAGAAGTGCTAAGGATATCATTACATAAGACTTTTTCTTTTCTATTTTCCTTCTTTCCCTCTTCCATTCATTTCTTTCTGAGGAATAGGGGAAATACTTTTTATTTACTATTAAGCAAATAACATTGAGCATATTTCTTGATAAATAGTGGATGTTTTCTAAATGTATGTATTTGTTGGTTGATCTTTTTCTGGGGGTTCACTTTTGATGACAAAAAGCACAAGCTTTGGAGTGAAAGACATGTCAGTTTGACCCATGGTCTGTTTTTTATAAGTGGTATTACTTTGGGCAAGATACTTTTCCTCTTTGAGCTTCTGTTTTCTCATCTTTAAAATGGGATAGTAATACCTAACTCAGGGTGGTTGTAGGAAGACATGATACAGTGTATGTGACTTGCTTGGTATATAGTAGGTGCACAAAAAGGTTAAGTCACTTTCCTTTGTACTTGAAGAATGAAGGGCGGTCCTACTTGTAGTGAGGACAGTTGGGCACTGGAGTCTACATAATCAAGAGAAGTTCTGATTGAATGTTAGGGGCTGGTTGATAGACCTCTCCAAAAAGCAGTGGGCTGTCCTCTAACTTGGCCCTGTTCTAACCTGCTCTGTGGGTACTGGTTCACCACCCTGGTGTAGTCAGCACTTATTAAGTAGTTTCCACAAATGCCAGGTAAAAAAAAAACAAACCAAACCAAACAAACAGGTAAAAACTCTGAGATAGAATAATGATGGGGGTAGGTATTAAATAATGAAAACTCCCAACTGTAGGAGACATGTTGAGAGAATTGGTGTAGAGGTATATTCTTTGGCCCTCCATAGCACCCATTCCCCATCTTCTGGAATCATATTCCTAACTTACTTTGAGAAGACTCTTCTCAATTTTGGCTCTGTAATTTGAAGGAGACTGACCCTACCCATAACCCAAAGTTGAGACTTGATTAGCTAGAGGAAATTGCACATCCAACCCTCTGGCTGCAAAGGTTGGTTCAGAGATGACATATGACTCAATGAGAGCCAAAGGAAACATTTTTGTGGGGCTTAAGAGGAAAAGGAGTTGACTCTCTTTTGTGTGGCTAACACAAAACAACCTCTCTTCTTTTTGGATGGTGTCATATGAAATGTGAGGCATGAACTACTCTTATGGGAGCCTACAGCTGCTGGATCCATACTGTGAATCTTATGATGAAATTGACATTAGAGAGGCAATTGAAAGACAGAGGGGGAAAAGTCCTTGGTGAAAATCTTTGAACTGCTGGATCAAGCTTTACCTGAAGCCATCCTATATCTGGACTTTTCAGTTATCAGAACCCATCAGTTTGAAATCTGTTTTATAAAGCTTCATCTGAGAGACCAGATACACCTGGGGAAAGGAAAATCCTGTGAATCTAATTACTCTCAAAGAAAAATTACTTTTCATTTAGGCAGAAGACAGAATTTTAAGGAAATTATGTGTTCTTAAAAGATATGGACACTTTAATATAACAATGACAGCTGGACAGAGGTAGCTCTTTGATATTCTTCTTTGCTACTTTACTGCTCCATGTGCAATATGTATGTTGTTATAAACTGAAGGTTTATGTCCTCCCCAAATTCATATACTGAAATTCTAACCCCAATATACTAGGGTACTAGGAGGTGGGAACTGTGAGAGGTAATTAGGTCACAGGGGTGGAGCCCTAATGAAGGGGATTAGAACCCTTATAAAAGGGACCCCAGAAAGCTCTTTCTCTCCTTCTGCCATGTAAGGACACAGAGAGAAGACAAGCTATCTATGAAATAGGAAGTGGGTCCCCACCAGACACTAAATGTGCCAGAACCATAATCTTGAACTTCCCAATACAGAAATATCAGAAATGTTTGTTGTTTGAGCTACCAAGTCTATGGTATTTTAGTCATTAGCAGCCAAAACTAACACATATATAAATTGCTGAATAATAATCTGGTTTGCACTGAGAAGAAGAATAAAGATGGAAGTTGTAGCTGGAGAGATCTAGTTTCAAACCCAGGTATTACCACTTATTGCCTGTGTGACAATTTCCTCATTTAAAAAAGAGGTTTAATAATAATTATCTTTTAAATTTAAGGTGATGAATAACAATAGGTTTAAATCACTATGCTCATTCAAATGCCTTTTTTTTAATATACAAAAGTGATCAGTAGGTCATAGAGAAGTACCTTCTAGAAAAGTGGTTCTCAACTGGTACAATTTTGTATCACCAGTGGACATTTGACAATGTGTGAGGACATTTCTGGTTGTCACAACTGGAGGGGAGCTGCTGCTTGCAGTTATTGGATGGAGACCAGGGATGCTCCTGAACATCTCATAATTCACAGCACAACCCGCTCCCCGCAAACATCATCCAGTCCAAAATGTCACCAGTGCTGAGGTTAAGAAACTCAGATCTAGAAGACAGGTCTATTGGTGTCAGTGGAGTGCTCAGACTGGGTCTAGAGTTGCATTATTTCTGCCAAAACAATATGGGAAAAGAAGGAGGAAAATGGCACAATGAGCAGGTATATGAGATGGTAGCACTAAGAGGAAAAACGGAGGGACCCCCTGCCCAGTGCTAAGCCAGAGCCAGGGGAGTTCTACCTGGGATCAGTGGGTTTCACAATGAATGAGGGGGAAAAGAGTCGGCTGAGAGAATGTCGAGCTTTTGGCACAGCGGGGAGTGCAAACCTGAGTGCCTAGCTAGAGATCGTGGCAGTGCTGCAGCAAGAGGACAAATGTCATCCTGGTGCGTATGGAGTGTGACACAGCTCTGGAGTGCTCCCCACATCTGTAAGTATTGTGAGATGAAGCTCAGTTAAAACATTCAGAACTTGGAGTCAGAAGGAATAGGACATCTTAATTTCCTTAACCAGCTACTGACCTCCTCTAAGTGATATAATATTTTATACTCTTTAAACAAAATTTATGTATATATAAATATATATAAATAACTAAATATATATATACACAATTGTATTATATTAATTATGTTATGCGTGTGCATGCACTGAGGTTGTTTGCAAATTCTGGCTTGGTGGAGAAACAGAACATTGCCCAATTTAGTCTAACAGATATTCCCAGGTATAACAGAGAAAGAATGTGGGACAGTCCTATAAATCACAGCCAGGCCCTTCGAGGCTAGGATAATCATGAGGTTGCAGAATGCACCCAGGTTTGTGCACTGCATGTTTCTTTTCCCATGAAGCCCTTGGCACCAAATGGTTGGGGTAAATGCCATGTCATGTACCCAACACTCCAGACCTGAGGCAGAGCTGCTGAGAGTAACTCAACTGGGAACTCATAGCATTAAAGCCTACCTCAAGAAACAAGAGAAAGCTCAGATAAACTATTCAAGTTTACACTTAAAGGAACTAGAAAAAGAAAAACAAAGTCCAGTGTGAGTAGAAGGAATGAAATAATAAAGATCAGAGCAGATATAAACAAAGGAGAATCTAAAAAATGATTCAAAAGACCAGTGAATCCAAGAGATGGTTCTTTGAAAAGATAAACAAGAATGACAAATCTTTAAACAGATTTACCAAAAAAAAGGGGAGAGAGGACCCAAATAAATAAAATTAGAAATAAAGAGTAAAAATAACTTGACAGTAATGAAATATAAAGGATTTTAAGAAAATGTTATAAACAACTATATGTCAACAAAATGCACAACCCAGATGAAATGGATAAATTCCTAGATACATATAATCTTCCAAAACTAAATCAGGAAAAATCAGAGAATGTGAATAGACAGATTATAGCTAGTAAAATTGAAGCAGCAATTTAAAAACTTCCAAAAAACAAAAGCCCTGCACCAAATGGTTTCTGGACTGAATAGGGGACTATTACAAAACATTCAGAGAAGAACTAACTCCTTTCCTTCTTAAACTATTTCAAAAAATTCAAAAGGAGGGTGGATACTCAAGCTCATTTTATGAGGCCAGCATTATGTTGATTCCAAACCCAGTTAAACACATTGCAAAAAAAGAAAATTATAGGCCAATATCCCTGATGAACATAGATGTTAAATCCAAAACATAGTATTAATAAGCTCAATATAGCAACACATAAAAAAGATCACTCATCATGATCAATGGAATTTATTCAGGGAATACAAGGCTGGTACAACACTCACAAATCAATAAATGTGATACACCACATAAACAAAATGAAGGATAAAAATTATATGATCATATCAATAGATGCAGAAAGAGTATTTGATGACATCTAGCACACTTATGATAAAAACTCTCAGTAGAGTGGGAATAGAGGGAACATACCTGCACACAATAAAGGCCATACATGACAACCCCACTGCCAGCATCATACTCAGTGGGCAAAACTACAAGTGTTCCCCTTAAGATCAGGAACAAGACAGGGGTGTTCATTTTCACCTCTCTTATTCAACAAGTACTGGAAGTCCTAGCCGTAGCATTCAGATAAGAAAAAGAAATAAAAGGCATTCAAATTGGAAAGAAAGAAGTAAAACTGTCTTTATTTGCAAGTGTACGTAGAGAACCCTAAAGATTTCACCAAGAAACTATTAGAACTGATAAATGAATTCAGCAAAGTAGCAGGACACAAAATTGATATTCAGAAATCTCTTGCATTTTTACAAGCCAATAATGAACTATCAGAAAGGGAAACTGAATATACCACCCCATTTAAACCACCTCAGAAAACTGAGAAGAATAACTGTGTCAAAAAAATAAAAGTAAAATACCTTCAAATATAGTTAACCAAGGATATAAAATACCAGTGCTTGGAAAATTATAAGACCCTGAAGAAAGAAATTAAAGAAAATATAAATAAAAATAAGTGGAAGTATATACCATGTTTGTGACTAGGAAGAATTAACATCATTGAAATGTCCATGCTACCCTAAGCAATCTATAGATTCAACACAAATCCTATCAAGATTCCAGTGACCTATTTCACAGTACTAGGACAAATATTTCAAAAATTTATATAGAACCACCAAAGGCCTTACATAGTAACAGCAATCCTGAGAAAGAAGAACAAAGTTGGAGGAATGATGCTACCCAATATTAAACTAAACTCTAAGGCCATAGTAATCAAAACAATATGGTACTGGCATAAGAACAGACACATCAGTCAATGGAATAGAACAGAGAGCCCAGAAATAAACCCACACCTTTATAGTCAATATCTGACAGACGAAACAAGCATGTACTATGGGCTAAAGATAGTTTATTCAATAAACAGTTTTGGGGAAATTGGACAGATACATGCAAAAATTAAAACTAGACCACCTTCTTACATCACACACAAGAATAAATTCAAAATGGATTGAAGACTTAACTGTTAGATCCAAATTCATAAAAACCCTAGAAGAAAACATAGGCAGTAAAATCTCGGACATAGCTCATAGCAATATGTTATCTGATATATCTCCTCAGGCAGGGGAAACAAAAGAAAAGATAAGCAAATGGGACTACATCAAACTAAAAGGTTTTTGCATAGTAAAGGAAACTCCCAACAAAATAAAAAGACCCATGGAATGGGAGAATATACTCAGCAATATATCTGATAAGGGGTTAATATCCAAAATTTATAAAGAACTGATAAGCTCAACACCAAAACAAAAATCCAATTAAAAAAATGGGCAAAGAACCTGAATAGATACTTCCCCAAAGAAAACATCCAGATGGTCAATTAGACCTATGAAAAGATGCTCAAGGTTACCAATGATCAAAGAAATAAAAATTAAAGGCACAAATGAGATGCAATTTTATACCTGTCAGAATGGCTATCATCTATAACTCAACAAACCACAAGTGCTGGCGAGGATGTAGAGAAAGAGAAACCCTTTTGCACTGTTGGTGGGGATGCAGCTTGCTGCACCCACTGTGGGAAGCAGTGTGGAGATACCTCAAAAAGTGGATCTGCCTTTTGACCCAGTGATCCCACTTCTGGGAATATATATGAAGGGACCCAAAACACTAATTTGAATGAACATAAGCACCCCTATATTCATTGCAGCATTATTTACAATTGCCAAGAAATGGAAGCAGCCCCAGTGTCCATCAGTAGATGAGTGGATAAAACAACCATGGGACATTCACACAATGGAATAGTGCTCGGCCATAAAAAAGAAGAAAAGTTTACCCTTTGCGATGGCATAGATGGACCTGGAGAACATTATGTGAAGTGAAATAAGCCAGTCGGGGAAAGACAAATAGCATATGATTTCACTCATATGTGGAATCTAATGGACAAAATGAATAAACAAGCAAAATAGAGACAGAGTTATAGATAGAGAGCAGAAGGAGAGCTATTGTGGAGGGGCATTAAGGGTGGAGGGATCAAGGAAAGGGAAATAGGGCTCATGTACGCGTACAGTGTGGTGACTGTGGGGGAAATGAGGATATCAGGTGGATAAATGGTAATGGAAAGACAATTCAATGTAATTAAAAATAAAATTAGCCCTGGCTGGTGTGGCTCAGTAGATTGAGTGCCCGCCTGCGAACCAGAGGGTCGCTGGTTCAATTCCCAGTCAGGGCACATGCCTGGGTTGCAGGCCAGGTCCCCAGTAGGGGATGCACAAGAGGCAACCACAAATTGATGTTTCTCTCTCCCTTCCCCTCTCTAAAAATAAATAAATAAAATCTTTTAAAAATAAATAAAATTAAACTGTAATGACTCTATGAAAAATTTAAGCTACAGATCTTTGTTTTGATGTAGTTATCACTAGTTTTCATTTAATTATACATTAACTATGTGTGTGTATATATGTGTATGTATACATACACATGCACATATATACACATATAATAGGCCTCTAAAAATATTAACATGTAAAGGCAAAGTGTTGGTTGTACTAGCTAGGTCAGGACATGCAATAATGTGCTTAAGCTCCATGAAGTACAAGAAGCTAATCAGAAGCCATCAAGGGCAGAAAGCACCTCTGCAGCAGGTCAGATTGTAATTTGCCCATGCGTCCCTGCAGAATAACATGATTGATTCTTGAATGGACTTGAACAAAAATACTTATGACCTAATCTCTAGTCATTCAGTGATAGCAATCCCTAACCCCTTTACCAGGATCTGCTTTGTCACCTCATCCATCTCTCTGCAGATTGTCCCTGTGGCCTCACATGGCAGTCAGGAGTGACCGAGCTGCACATTCTCTTCACAGATCAAGCCTGCAGACGAACACTTTCTCCACACCGACCCACATTTGTCACTCTCTCTGTGAATATATGTAGTCATAGAAGTTTGGAGTAAGAGCTATCATACTGATGAAATAAATTATAAATCAAATTATCATCCATTTTTTCTGTCAGTTTTTAACTTTCTGTGACTAACATTAAAAATGGTACATTTGCATTTGAAGTGGTTATGACTAAACTAACTTTCCCTTTGCTTTTTTGAGTGGGTATCTCTTCTTCGGTACAGGGCATTAAACTTAGAATATTATTAGCAATAAGGAGCAACAGAAGGAATGTGAAAATGAATTGCAACCCAAATGTTAGGTAGGAAATGATAAAGAACATTTCATATGCAAAATGCTAAGATATATTTCCCCAAGGTTCAGGTGGTCATAGCTTTTCCTATGATTGCTCCAGATAATGGACAGGAAAGCATATTATAATCATGTCTAAACCATGACTTTTACTTTATAAGGTTGACATTGATAAAGGACAAGAAAGTAATGTCTGTTTATAAATTTCATATGTTTCTGCTCATTTACCATTCTAATATTAACCTTAGAATTATATAGTATATATAATGTTTACATATACATTATTTTGGGTTTAATATAGTGCTTATTAAAAGTATTTATAAGGATTATGTATTTTTCTGAGTGCTTTTTTACTCAAATATTTTATGCATTTGTGAATGTTAAAGAAGCTCTGGGTTTATTAACTAACATTAAAAAATTTTAAAGATTTGCAGAGTTGTAAAATGGCTGACCTATTATTAAAATGCTGAAAAATCTATAGAAGAAATGGTAGGTTAGCGTTAAAGGAGTGACCAAGTAGACCACGAGAGTAGTAAAAGCCACCGTCACTAGGGTGGGCAGAGAACACAGAAAACTGAGAACAACTGGTCAAAAGAGACTAGTGAAACACCCTAAGACAAATCAAAGAACACCGGCAGGCATAAATACCCAACCAGCTATTATCAGTGAGGAAGAAAACTACCTGGGAAATACTCATACAACTGACAACACCATAATACACTTGTACTCAATTCTCATGTTACATATACATATCTCCCATTCCTCCACTACATGTATGTCTATCATATTCAAAGAAGACAGATTCCTATATGTTTGTAATTTAAATAATCCTTGATATCTCTGAGGAATATACTTTTAATGATATTTACTTTTACTATGTGAAATATATAGAGTTCTATATTGATAATAATATATGGCTCTCTTAAGAGTTTAATCATAGGACTCACGAACTATTATAATTGAGAAAAATGACATTGGTAATGACATTTATCCTAAAAGAAAATACACAAACATTTAAATAACTATTATTATGCTCTCCTGCAATTATGTATGTTACTCTGGGTATAGTTGGCATTCTAAATTACTACCATTTAGATTCTACACAACAGTAGAAGTATCTCAAGGGCAGTAGAATGTAAAAGTTAAGAAGAAGGGATGTGGAGTTAGACAACTTGAATTTGTACCCTAGCTGTGTAATCTTGGGCAAGTTAATTTACCTCTCTGTGTTTTGGTTTCCTTATCTGTAAAATAAGGGTAATAATATCTACCTTACAGGCTTATCACAAAAACTTAAACAAATTAATTTGTGTAAAACACAACACAAAGCACTTAGCACAGTTCCTGACATGCAGTGTATGTTAGATGTTTAAGGTATATAATATATGCCTCATCCACCCACCCATCCTGTTGGTTCTGTCTTTAGAGAACCCTAACTAATACAGTTTCAGTTTGGATTCTAAGGTGACTCTTTCTTTCCAAAGGACTAAACTCTTTTCAGCATATTAACCACGAAGAACAAATCTCCCAGAAGAACTGAAGTCAGAGGGGGACAGAGCTACTGTATGAGCAAGTCACAGCCAGGGTTGAGGAGGTAGGTGTAACTAGTACAACTCAAATTTGTTATCCAGAATTGGACATAACCAAATAATAAATGCACTTACAGAATACTCTCTAGCCAAAGACCTCCTGGAACACACTTGTAGTTGAACAGTTTATTTATGTGACTCACTGCAGGGAGGGAGAATGCACATCATGGACAACTGTGGGTTATCTCAGTAAGAGGGTGTTAGAAAGGACTTAGAGAAAGGACTTGGGGAATTGACTGATTTGAAGAAGGTCCAAAGAAGTAGGTTTCTTTCTGGATTGGGTACTTTTAGAAAGAAGGAATAAGTTTATGATTATCTGAATAAATCTCATGTAAGGGCAGGCAGAGCAGAGGGAGATTAAATATGTAATTAGTGAAGAAACAGCAGTCACTCCTACGAGCTCAGAGAGGAGGATGTTTGGTGTTTTGCGGCATGGACGAGGCTCATATTTTGTCTGTTCAGATGTGGGCGGTCTTGTTTTTGTCTGACCTTGTCTGGTAGAATGGCCTTGTCTGATGTTGACGTCCTGTGAAATTGTCTATGTTCGACAGAACACCAACGCCTCGCTGGCACTACCAGGCCAGCTCCTGGGTGTCGGGGCTGCTTTTCTCTGTCTTAATGAAGTTCACTTCTGACTGGCTGGGTGATGCCCGTGAAATCTGCAGTCCTGTCTTTTCAGTAACTATTTTCAGCAGCAATATCTCAATTCTGAGATTAATCAGGGGCTCACAATACGTCAACTATAATTATAGCAAATAAAATTAAAATTAAGAGGAAAAATGAAGGGATGCTTAATTTCCACTGTAAAGATGAATAAAAAAGAAAATTGCATTCTTCCAAATTTTTGGTTTTAAATGTCTGTCTACTTTTACAAACAAAATTTTCCAACAGAAATGTGTAAATTCCATCATATTCATTTGATGCCCTGTCAAATTTGGGGAAAAAATTGATGAGAGACTATGAATGCTCTTATACTCAAGCCTATTATAAAGAACAAGAAGAAGAAAGATGGCAAGTCAAGTATCCCCTGCAGAAGGTTCTGGAGAGTGGGGTGGGGATGAGGTGGGGATAGGGTGCACCCCCAGTCCTCCCTAAGCACTAGTAATTTCCCAAATAAACCCCACAGAGCCCAGGGAACTCCTGTGTCTCCTGCATTAAGGATCCGGGGGCCTCTGAGCTGCTTGTTTCATTATCTACACATGTCCTTATCTTCTCCCAAACGATCCCCTCAGTGCTCTGAAGCAGCAGCATGGGCTACATTAATTCCTCGTGAGGTGCACACAGTTTACACCTCACTACCCCAAAGCCAGCGATGCTTTTGCCTGTGGCAGAATGCCATTGTGTATCTGGGTGCAGCACTCGCCATTCATTGCTGGTGGTGTTAGCAGAGTACGGTCGATGACCACAACTTCGAGCCCTTGTCAGGGCACACCAAATAAATATACATACCACTTGGTTTTATAATTCTGGTAGTAATTCTACATCTGAAGGAAGCTTAAGTGGTTATGAAACTAATTCATATACTTCCAAGAGGTACCGCTCATTCTTCACAGCTAAGGCTCCTTTATTCCTGGGCTCATACCCGCATTAATAGTCACTGCACAAACTGTCTGTGGGAATCAGTGTAACCCTCGAAGACAGAGCAAATGATTAGGTCGCCAAGGCTGTGATCCAGAAGGTAACTGATGTGTTATTTTTAAAAGTTCTCCCTGCTAAAATAAGCCACATTTTCAGAAATTCCTTCAAGAGACTATCTCAGTAGCTGAAAAATGGAGAAATCTGGCAAGGTGAGATTTCTTTACATTCATCCGATGTGGAAATCAAACACTTGGGCTAGCAAGAAGATTGCACTGTTAAGTGCTCACAATACGTTGCCAGTTTCACCCTATGCATCTCCATGGTTTGGACTAAATGTATGTCCTTCATTGTGAGAATTGGTCAATCTTATATTTCTGATCAAGACAATGGACAGGAGATTGTGTAAAAGGAAGAAGCATAGATTATCGGGTTTTGGAGGTGCTACTGGACTAAATATGCCCAAGAAATCTGAGAAATGACCCCCGACAGGGAGATAGACAAGAAGCAAATGTTTCATCCAATCCACAATTACCACATTTGCCATGTATAATGTGCACTTCTTGCCTACATTTTTGAGGGAAAAATAAGGATGCACATTATACATGGGTAGTACCTGCAATACCTTGTATTTGTTTTTGTGTTATATAATTATTTGCTATGTGAAATTTCTTGTACAATAATATGTTCCAAAAAAATGCTAAAATTCCTTTATAATACAAAAAACAAGTACCTAAATATAAATAAATACAAAATTGAATTAAAAAATTGAAAGATATTTTTCCTGAAAGTTTGGGCCAAAAATGTGGATGCGCATTATGCATGACAAAATAAGATATTGTATTGCTTGGTCCTGTCTATAACATACCTATGCTACAATACCCACACAACACACATCTCTACCAGACCGGAAGAACTTACATAAAAAAAAAGCCTGCCTCTTTGAATACCATAAACTTTATCCCTTGGCTTATTTGTTTCATTTCAGAGAAAGCTTTGTGAGGAAACCCAGAGTAGGGTTGCTGTGCGTGAACACAGAACACTCCAGCTCTCAAACTTTCATGTACATCAGAATCACCTGGAGGGTTTGTTAAAGCATAATTATGGGGCCCACCCCTAGACTTTCTGATGCATTATGTCTGGAGTAGAAGTTGTAAATTTGCATTTCTGACAAGTTCCAACATCATGCTGATGCGACAGGTTGGAAACTACCCTTTGAGAACCATGGGTCTAATTCTTTCACTTTATTAATAGATCCTGAACTATCTCCTTGCTTGCCCAAGGTACTCACAGGCATGCTCAATAAATGGTTGCTAAGGCAGAGAGAGACAAAAGGCATACCCACGTTGGATAGTTCTCTTTTTTAGCCTGGCCAATGGGAACCACTAGAGAGGGTGGTGGTGGCCAGAGAGATCTATCATTGTAAAGGGGGAAAGTACCAAAGTCCAGTTTACAACTAATTAGAATCTGTATGGGTCTTTTAGAAAACCCACTCCAAAGGATTCATTAGAAATTTTCTATATCCTTTTTATCACTGCTCGGGAAAAAGTACTTAATAAAATTACCTTTACAAATGTATTAATTTATTCTACCCTGAGGATATTATATTCAGTGATTTAGCAAAAGTAATCTGAACTAATAACAGACACACATTTCCTGAGACTAAGCAAATTTCCCAGAAGAAAGATAGTTAGCTATTTGGGACAAATGAGGGCTGAGATATAATGATTAAAGAATAGCTGTCATGTCCAGAACGGGTGACAGTGTTTACAAAGAGAGTAGCACAAATGGACTGGAATGCAAAGCTAAAATGCATGCTGACAAAGAAAACTATCACAGGGGAGGGGAAAGCCCACCACCACCACTACCAAGACATCCTTGACCACTGACAGATGCTCAGGTTCAAGAGATGATCTCCGTGTGTGTGTCTCCCAAGGATGCACAAGGAAGAACCACAACTCCTCAGGGCCACTGACTGTCTCCACTGCAGTCAGGCATTGACAGCCCGTTCACTTCCATCCTGCCAGTGAAATATGTATGCAGTGAGTACTATCCCTTTAAAATGTCCTAAATCTATTCACAGACCAGAGTTGAAATCTTGCAGCCTACAGGGTGAGCATCACATACCCAGTGGCTCTTTTACTGTAGATGACAAAGCATTAATAACCCGTGATTTACTTCTGTTTAGAAACACCCAATTTCTGGCATTGACAAGATGTCTTCTAGAAGATTTTTCAAAGAACATTTATCATATGAGCTTCTCTAAAATAATTTCTCTAAATAAGATCTGCCTGTCAACTGCATTTAGCATCATGTGGGGGTAGTTTAAAATGTAGATTCCCAATCAACCATCTTCTCCGAATCCAGTCTTTTAGGAGCTAGGAAATTACACTTTTAACCTTTCTAGTGATTCTTATGCATATTGAAGTGTTAGAACCACTGCTTTAAGGCAGCAATTTTCAATGGTTTTCAACGTGTGTGCTGCAAGGATTTTTAAAACATGCAGTACCTGACTATTTAGTCAGGGGCACTGACCTCTTTTCCATTAGGTTGTCAACAAAAAATGACAACAGCCAACACAGCAATAACTGTCTGGGGCAAATGAATCAAAATTATACCTATTTTTGTCAGTTTGGCAAAAAATACATTTTTTGGTATGCTGAAGAATTTTAGTAATTAGCTTATGTGTGCCACGAGATGAAAAAAGGTTGAAAATTGCTGCTCTAAGAGCCTGACTGTAGGGAAAGAGAATTTCCAAATAGAAACAGAAACATACATTGAACTTATGAAGGCTCCTTGAAGATATTTAAGAATTTTGCAAGCATTAATGACTGTGTACTTTCTTCCGAGAGGGATTTAAACACAACCATAATAGCAACACTGGGTGAGTAATAAAACTATGGGAGACATGAGCACCTTGAAGGTTATAAGAATGTCATTGTAATCATTAACATAAAATCCACAATAAACTCCAGAATGAGCTGGTTCCATAGAAAGAGTGTGGAAAAAGGACCACACTTCTTCCTACCCTGCCTACACACACACACACACACACACACCCCTTCTCTACAGAGGCAGAACTGAAACTTCCTTCAGAGACCCTGGTAAAACTGAGCATTACTCACTTTATATGTGTTAGACTAGATTGAATCAGGGTGAGCACAGGCTCTAATACCTCGATGTCCCCGGTTACTAAAAAGTTCCAAAGCTGAATTTGACTCCAAGGTCTGTTGGGATCTCAGACATTTCTCCTAGCCCAAAAAGATAATGTGAACCCCTCTACAGAAGCTTAGAAAGCCATTCGATACTTTCAGGGCCCTGCAGACATAGTCTGGGTGGGGTTAGTCTCCAGGGATACGAACAGGTCCATGCAATGGCAATGCACAACAGAAGGGCCTGGCTGTGGCTTGGCTTTCTCAGTGCACTGGGGCAGCAGTGGCAGAGAGCCCATAAACTTGACTGGGACTCAGAACTAGGCCGGTAACACTTTGCATCCTCAGCCAAGCCGGGGCACTCCCTCAAAGGACCCAAGCGAGATGTCACAGCCAAGATGATTAAAGGTAGTGCTAGCACAGGATGTGAATTTTCCTTCTCTTTAACATTGCATCATAATATGATTTTTACATCCCTATCTTGAAATACTTGATTTCCCTTATTCACAGTGTGATATAAAGTCCTCAAAGGGAGAGGGGTTGGGTACGGTAAACCCTACAAATCTCCAGCGGCCTTGAGCTGGTTGCTTAGTAACCCCCAAACACCACCTACTCTACCTTTCGGTTCCAAACAAGATAAAACCTTACCTTTTATTAGGGTATGAGACCAACACTTAAGAGACAGAGGATCTCTCATAGAAGTCTAACCCTGCTGAGCTTATGAAGATAAATGAGAAATTCAGAGAAACTTGTATCACATGGGGAATCACACAGATTTTCAACAAATATTTATCTCTACAGACCACTTAAACATGTTATTCACAAGAAAAACAAAGGCATAATGCTCTTTCTCAAATTCCCTGTTCTGATCCTACATGGAAAATATAATAACCTCATTTGCAATGAGAGAGGAAATCATTTGTTCTTAAGGAAAAAAGTCATTTGAAAAGGCCATATTCTGAATGCTATAAAAATCTGTTTGCTCATGTTAGGAGTAAAAAAAGACAGTAAGTAGACACATGTACATCTTACAGAAATATATATGTATATTTGTACATATGTGTAAGCCTGTATTTTTTCTCCTGATCCCTACTTGATCCACATAGCAGATACAAGCCCCACTGCTTTATTTCATAGGACAACCACACTTGAAGCTGGAAGAGACCTCTGGATCCAATCTGTACATTTTACAGATTGGCCAACTGAGGCCTAGACAGTTCAAAGTGATTTCTGCAAGACCACATGGCTGCAAGGTCACATAAGACAGAATGGAAACCTGTATTCCCTAACTGCTGGTCCACAGCTATTTCCAAAGAACCATAAAGTCTCTACTGAGATCCCACATAGCTTGGTTAAAAAAAGCAAAAAAAGTCCTTTCATTGCTCTATCTATAACAGCCAGTGTATGGAAGACACACCACACACCGAAAGTGTGATGGCGTTAGAAGAAAAACTGCCCTGATGTGGCTTTCAGGAATGGCACTGCCCTCAAGCCCCTCAGTCCTGACAAAGTTGACACTGTGGAAAACATGCATTTGCAGGAGGTGAGTAAAAATCAATGATTTCAAGCCTTAGGATGATTTGACATTTCTTACAGCTCTTGGCAAATTCCATTCAATTCTGTGCAGTAGGAGTTTACTGTGCATTAAGAGCAGGGGTGGCTAGTGCCCTGTGCATAGCCCCTTGGCATTTGCTATTTTCTTACAAAGCACCTCTCCGCTTGCGAGCTTTCCGAGGTGCAGGTGTGTGCTGGCTGCATGCAGAGCCGGCCACAGTGCCCAGATATCAATACCTCTTGAAGGAAACCTCAAACAACGGTGCAAGTACCGTGTGATAAACACTCCAGCTTCCTCACCCCTCAGTGACATCTCTGAGTCATCATGTAGGTGGCCCTCCACAGCCTCCAGCAGGCACTGAGCCCCAGATCTCCACGGGGAACCTGCTCTTTCATGCCTGCTGAATTTGCTCCATTCGTCTCCATTTCCCTGCTCTCCACAGGTAATTTCTGGGATTACCATCCAGGTCAATTACTTGAACTCGGATGTTTCAGGGTCTATTCCTGGAGGAATCCAACGTAAAATAAGCATATGCTCTGTACAAATCACTTTTTAATAATAGGTATCAAGAGATATGAATATGAAGAAGATAATGTCTTGGCCACCATGAATAATGCTGCAATGAACATAGGAGTTCATAAATCTTTATGCCAAGACATAGAAACAACCGAAGTGTCCTTCAATAGATGACTGAATGAAGAAGCTGTGGTACATATGTGCAATGGGATACCACTCAGCCATAAGAAAAGATGAAACACTGCCATTTGCGACCACAGGGATGCATCTTGAGAATATCGTGCTAAGCAAAATAAGTCAGTCAGAGAGTCAAGAACCATATGATTTCACTAAAATGTGGGATATAAAACTGAAAGCAAAAACAGACAAACAAGACAAATAAACACACAAAAATCAGACAATGGCATGGTGGTTACCAGAGAGAAAGGTGGCAGCAGGCAGGTGGAAAAGGGCGAAGGGGGCCAAATACATGGTGACGGAAGATCTGACTTCGAGTGGTGAACACGTAACGCAACACACAGATAATGTGTTATAGAATTGTGTACTTGAAGCCTATATAATTTTATTAAGCAATATCACCCCAATACATTTAATAAAATTAAATAAATAAATCAAGTTAAAAAAGAAAAAATATTGTTCCAGTCTTCAAAAGGCTGAGGCCAGGGAAGGATAAGACAAAATGCTTTGGGAGAAGACCAGAGATATGCAATAAAAATATATTCATCCATGAAGGAGTCTCATAATGAAAAGTGGGATTTGCCATTAAGAACCCAGCATGAAATCCCCTCAAGCAGGAAGGAGGCAAATAGGCAAAGTAGTAACATCACACGCAGCAAGTAAACAACCAAGGCCCCGGTTTACCTGGAAATGTACGTCGGAGGATCTGTCACTGCTTATACAATACAGTGCAAGCTCGAATGACCGATCCAAATAGAAAAGATTTCATATAGACCAAGATCGTTCTTCAGTGACGAGAAGAACACAAAACCCCCCAAACTGGTTGGACGAGTTTAGTTGGTTATTTTGCATCTTCTGTTTGAAGAGGGTGAAAACTGTATGTCTTATCATTCAATGCTGTCAAAATAGTCTAACTTCTGTGGAAAGCAAACGAATTAAACAGTGCAATTTTGTGTTATTAGGCTGACAAATCAGCAATTTGAGTTTTCACTTGAGCTAGAGGCCATGCCAGAGTCACCCAAACATTTGCAGGTCACAGACATCAGCTGCACAGGACCCTATAAATAATTCTCCTTTAGCCCAAGACAGGTTACTGATTGAAAATGACAAAACAGAGCAAGTTGAATAAACATATATGATAAGAAGCCTCGAGGGCATCCTTCAGCTAATAAATGCTGGATTTTTCACAGTGTGTGCTTCTCGCTGGTTTGTCTTGTGAGCTAATCATTAGAAAGCATCAACCTGTAATACTCTGGGACCTTAAAAACTCTATCCTCCAAACAACTTAGTAAAGCAGGTGTTATTAGTATTACCCTTTTATAAGTGAGAAAACTGAAACTTGGAGATGCTGAAGGTCATACAGCTATTTTGTCAGACCCTCAAATGTAAAGTGTCCCCAGAATACTATGGTGTCTTCCTTCAGGGCTGAAAAGAACACCAGTATGTCAGCATCACAGGGTCTTGTCTCAGGAGATGCTAAAGATGAATTTGAACAATTATCAGCTGGGAGAAACTTACATTTTAGTAACACAGAGTTGAATTCTTACTTGGTCAGATAACAGTTTTAGGGAAAACAAGTTTTTAAAATGTCTTTTTTTGGCTCAGCATTCTTTTGTCTACTATCAAAAGAAAATGAATTCCCAAGTTATCTAAATTCCATGTAGTATACCCAAAATTAATATTTATCTCCAGAGACACACAAGATTTTCTCAAGGAAATGTTTCAGGATTTTATATCAACTGATTAGGGTACTTTGGAAAGGATGCTCAACATATTCGATTTCATAGAAGACTCACACAGAAATGTTGACAACATGAAAAATAAAATTAACCTAAACTAATTCAATATTAATCAGGCAGATTTAATAGAATTTCCTTTATCAAATTTCTTTTTTAAAAAGATTTTAGCCCTTTATTCTTCATATCTTATCCCCTAATTCAGTTGGAATAAAGTTGTTCTACTCCATACATATCCTCTGTCTTATTTTGGATTTCCTTGAAAGTGGACCTTGAGCCAATGATGTGGGTGCACATAGTTCATTTGTCAAGTGATCCCAGGAAGGGTGTGAGGGAGTGGGGAAGGGAGGAAAGCCAGAAAGGTACAATAATGACAAAGTTATCACCATGGGCAGCTAGATGGTGTTCTGCCTTGCTGGAGATCTCTCAGAAACGATATCAAATTCCCTTCTGAGTGGTCCCACTGAGGACTGAGGAAGCTGGATGATTTCTACACCATTGCCTCTTCTGCAATGGTCAAGGGTAACTGGGGGTAACTCCCCAGCCATCATGGCCTACTCAACGTGTTGGGCCTGGTATGTTTCTCTAGAGACAGAGAAACCTGTATGTTCATTCACAGCTGTTTGCAAGTGCCCTTGGATTGAGTCAAGGGAAAATGGGCAGGGCACTGCCAGCATCTGCTAAACTGGGGCTATTGGTGCAGCTTTCCACAATGAGCTGCTTTATTGATTGACTTAGTTTTCAAACTTTCCTGAACATAAAGATGACCTGAAAAACTTAAGAAAATGCATATGTTTAGTGCCCCCACAATCTGATTAAGATCATCGATCAGATTCAAGAATCAAAATTTTAACAAACACCCCATTCATTCCAAAGCAGGTGGTCCCCGGGCCACACTGTGACATTTCTGTGCTATACAACCTGAGGCCATGAATTTATTCCCATGTGGGTTCAACTGTGTCTCAGAGAAAAACTCCTGACTTGGCCATGGATAGACCTTACTTTTCTATGTGCCATTTTTTCAAGTATAAGCTGTTGTTCATAAAGAGAACATAATGTGAGAGTGTGGGTGGGTTAGCACATTGCAGGCCTAATTCTGGAAAATCACTTTAAATATATGTGCACCCAACTGATCATGAGTCAGGAGTAAAATGATCAGATGTCCTCATGCGAGAGTGGCCATACTTTCCCAACACATGGTGTGATGATTAGATGTAAACTTAGGGGGAAAATTTGACAGAAGGGTTGACAGTGGGACAAAAACTGAAGTCATTGTATCTATATATATACACTGGTCAGGAATCTTAGGGGGAAACAATACACAAGTCTCTGTTCCAGGGAGCTGGCATACAAACCAGTGTGGCTTTGTGAAGCATCAAAGCTAATGCAACTTTTGAGATTGTCTTTTTCAAAGTTTTCAGAGCTATGACAAAGGGTGAAATGGTAGTTCTAAAGGCAATTTGGCATGCTCGCTAGTTTGTTGATAATGTAGATTCCTCTCATATTCTCTCATCTGTCTACTATGTATTAGGGAAAGCAGGCAATGGGGGCCTTAGGGCAATATACTTTTTCCTCGCTAGGAAGGACATTCTTCAGTCTGGGGAGAGATGATATCTATAATAAATAGAAAAATCTGAGCTCATGTCTTTTCCCTTTGGCTCCAGGTTCTCATCACCACTTCTCTTTGTTGTTTCTTATCAGTAGTAAGGTACAAACTTAAAATACCCAGGAGTGTTCTGGTTTCCCAAAGCCCTTAGGATAAACTGCTCAATGTGACCTGCAAGGTACTTCATGATCTGGACACTGTCTGCCTCACCTGTCTCCATTGTCACTATTCCCTGTCTTATCCTCTAAGCTCCAGCCGTGTTAAAACTCTTACAGCAATTTGAGGTCTCAGTAACTTCTTAGGTCTTGGCCCATGCCAAGCTGTCCCTTCCTCCAGGAGCTCTCCTCCCAGGAGCCTCTCCTTCACTTGGGTAGCATCTTGCTAGTCTCCAGGTATTGTCTAAATGCAACTTCCCTTGGGAAGATTCACTGAGCCTTTGGAAAGGTGAGTCAGAGCTGTTACAGGATCTTTGGAGGCTTTGGGCACTCCTACGCGTGAAGACTCCTCTTCGTATCGTGTTAAAAATATGAAGATATATGCTATATTGTGCATTCTGTAATTGTTCTTGCTGAAAACATTTTGAAGTACTTTTTATTGTTCTGCTTTTGAAGTTATTTGGCTATGAATAACTAATTTAATTTGTTATGGATTACCACAGGGTAAGAGTTACAGGTTTGGTTTCCAGCACAGTTAATAACCAGCTGTGTGTCTTAGACAAGCCACTTAACCTCTCTGATTCCCAGTTATCGAAAGAAGAGGCATTTGCATAAGTGATCTAAGGTCCTGTTTAGCCCTAAGAGTCTATACTTTTATCAGTAACTGTGGGGAGAGATGTTTTTGGTGATGGTAATTGTATGGGAGTGGGAGTAGCGCATAGATCCTTTTTTCCACTGATATAACATTCACCAAGGAGACTGAGAACCACAGGTAGGTACAGAGACCAGGGTTTCCAGCTAGGAAAAAAAGGCAGTTCCACAAATATATATAGAAAAGACAGGTTTAAAACTGAAAATAAGATCATTCTTTTATATAATGAACAATTTTTAAAAAATCCTCACCCAAGGATATATTTACTGATTTTTAGAGAGAGAGGAAGGGAGAAAGAGAGGGAGAAAAACATCATTATGAGAAAGAAACATCGATTGGTTGCCTCCTGTATGTGCCCCGACTGACCCAGGATCAAATCTGCAACCTACATATGTGCCTTGACTGGGAATCGAACATGCAAACTCTTTGGTGTACAGGGACAATGCTCCAATGAACTGAACCACCAGGCCAGGGCTATAATGAACAATTTAATATATCAATGTATAACCAAAGAAAAGAAATTCATAGAACTTAAATATATTTTCCCAAATACATTTTCCTAAACAACACTGATCATTAAAGCATGATTATAATTATTTATAGTAATGACCCCTAAGGTTTGGTGTTGGTGATGACCACATAGTATGTGTTGTAAAATTAATCAGTTAGAAAGGGCAAGCTTCACTATTGTTTTAATTAATTCTACCCTGAGAATAAAGTGAGATTTTGGAATTTTTTGTGAGTATAAGTGTTTTCAAATTATGAAAGAAGTAAGCAGTGTTTCTACCTTTCTATAAAGAATTCCATACTTCAAGTTAAAGGGGTTCATCATCACCAAACCCTTATTACATGAAATGTTAAAGGGCCTTATCTAAGAAAAAGAAGATGATCAAAACTATGAACAGTAAAATGACAACAAACTCACAACTATCAACAACTAAATGTAAAAAAAAAAAACAAAGAAAAACAAGAACAAACTAAGCAAACAACTAAAACAGTAACAGATTCGCAGAAACGGAGATCACATAGAGAGTTATCAGTGGGGAGGGGGCAGGGAGAATGGGGAAAAAGGTACAGGGAATAAGAAGCACAAATGGTAGATACAAAACAGACAGGGGGAGGTTAAAAATAGTATGGGAAATGAAGAAGCCAAAGAACGTATATGTATGACCCATGGACATGAACTAAGGAGGGGGAATGATGGTGGGAGGTGGGGTACAGGGCAGAGGGGAATAAAGGAGAGAAAAAAATGGGACAACTGTAATAGTATAATCAATAAAATATATTAAAAAAGAATTCTGTATTTCATAGTAAACATCAATCACTTAGGACAATCTTAAAAAGAAGTTATTTAATCTTTTTCTGATGGAAAAATCAATCAAGTTCCATGCAAACAATACATTTAATCCCAACACCCAGAGATAAATACTGACTTTTGTGCCTACCTTCTCTTTCTAGGCATATGATTGCATAGGCACATATGCATACTTCCAAAACGACATCCCATTTGATGTCTGTGCTGAAGAACTTGAATGAAAAGGTTATCTGGCTTGGAGGCTGCAATATCTATGGCCATGAGCCTTACACACCTGACATGTGTAAGAAGTTAGTGAGTCTGAAGATGCACAAAAACATTTCCCATGACTTAATCTGCATGGAGAAAGTGGAAGGAAAAAAAGAGGTAGAAGAGACGAAGTGTGTGTACCTTAGGGACTGGCCCTTCCAAGTGGGTTCACATGTAAGTTCTCTGAACAGAAGGGCTGCAGAGAAAAACAAGACACAACAGCGCCCCACTGTCGCTCAGGTGACGAGGTGAGATGTGGAGTTCAGGAGCAGGGCTTCTTCCCACCATAGGGTAGAGAAAGTCCCCGGGGGCTCAGATGTTAGCATTCCCCACATGGACAAAGCAAGGGTGAGGCAGCTTTATGTGGCATCTTTGCTTGAGGAAATGAATGTGCATGGCTGGAGATAATGAGGAAAATTCTCTAATTCTCTGGGTAACTGGAACCCAGAGATGCCTTCCTGAGCACCATGACAATCCAGGCTTAACTGGGGAAGACTGCAGCACTGCTGTAATCCTCCGTGAGCAACAGCCAGTGAAATTCAGGTTCTTCCTGATGTCACTGCTGGCTGTATGCACAGTCTGGTGAGGCCTGGGGAAACTCAGGTCACGCACTGTTCTGAACAAATGCCTGCTCCCCTTTACTATGTAATTTGAATATTTTTGCATGGAACTAAACATTTTTCTATAGTACCATTTTTATGGATGCATACTGTTCCATTTTTTGAATGAAAATTAATGTTTACCTGCCCCATCATAGTTTAAAATTAGGGGCTTTTTATCATCATTAATGATTTTATGATAAATCACCTTGCAGCAAAGTCTTTATGATAAATCACCTTGCAGCATATCCACAATTATTTCTGTAGAGAAAGAGTGTACTTTGGGGTGCAAAGGGGAATGAATACAAAGTCTTGAAGACTTTTGTACACAGTCCCAAGCTGCTCTCCTTACAGATTGCTATTTTTATACTTTTATAAGTGAGCATTCCTATAAATTATATTTTTATGTGCTGTAAGGTAGATTAGAATGTTTTTGTTTTTTATAGAATAATCATAACTTTGCATTGACTTAGAAATTAGGTTTTATGTAATCTTGGAATTAAGATTCAAGAAAAATATGGGCCAGCTTCCCATATCAATGACTACTTATGCCGGTTCCTGTTATATTTAAAGGATAGATTTTATGCAAGAAAAATGCATCAGAAAGAATAAATTCACCTGCAGGCTGTGCAAAATAATATACTGCAGCAGGATAAGAGGCTATCTTTCATAGTTCTTGAAAAATGTAACATGTTCAGTCCAGACAGAGTCTGTCATTATCTTGCTAGGGTTGTCTAGACTCATGCCCCGTAGGGGGAGTATGTAAAATTCTATGATGATGAGAGTATTGTTGCATCCACTCAGCATCATGAAGAATGCTTGGTTTAAGGTGATGAATTAATTCTCAGGGAAACTGACAGGGAGAACATTACTACAGGGTGTATAGCGTGGACACAAAGTGGTCTGGGAAACTACACAGAGTAGATGGTAGACTGAGGACAGCATTCCAGGGTAGAATCTGGGACGTGCTACTTGGGTGTGGCTAGTTCTTGCTAAGGCTGTCATTTTTGGATGGTCTCACTAAGACAGGTATCAGAGTCAGAGGAGAACGTTGGTCTCCTAGACTAGTCACTCATGCAGTACTCAGAGCTCATTTCAGCTTCCTGCCACTTGGCAAACTGATCTCTGCTTGAATCCTCCAGTGACCGGAAACTCTTCCTATCAGTGCCATTCAAGAAACAAATCATTTAACAAATAAAAAAACATACGCAAATGTCACTATTAATTAGAACACAACCAAGTAAAATCTGTTATTATCTGCATGACTTAGGACTTAATTTTTAATGGGAAGAGGAAAATCAAGAGGGAAATATCACTTAGATATTTTGTAGGATGTACCGTAATTTGCTGTGTATAATGTGCACATTTTTCCACCAAATTTTTGATGGAAAAATAAGGATGTGAATTATACATGGGTAAAATGATTACATACCATGGGTATAATAATGGATATAATAATCCTGTGTATAATGCACATAAAAATGTGGGTGTGCGTTATGTATGGCAAAATACGGGTACTTCCCTACCCACTTAGACGTTGGGCATGGCTATATTTTGGTTGCTTTGGCTAATGAAGTGTGTGTGGGAGGAACCTATATCAATTATAGATGAAGCTTTAGGAGCCTGTGTTGTAAGTTTCCATGTTTGCTTCTCTTTACCAAAGTAAATATGGAAATATGTTGAGATGGAGCCTCCACAAGATGGGTCCCTGGTGATTGTGATGGGCAGAGACCTCCTACCAACCCGCACAGGACTTGCAGTGTCAAAAATCAGTTTGTGTTGTAGTAAGCCATTGAGATTTAGGTCCTGCCTGTTATTGTGGCAAAACCTATCCCACACTGTCAGAGTCCATTTTAGCTCAGATTATTTTAAAATACCATTTATCAGATATAGCCTTGGTCAATATATGTATTTGAGCCAATCCCCTATATATCTATAGCTTTAGTAGCATGTAAGCACAACCCATGTTCAAATACCTTAATATTAAAAAAAAAGAAATTTAATCATTCAGCAGTGGGAACTTACTAAGGCACAAACTGAACTAATACAATTAGAGAACTGTTCAAATTTTAGAAGAGTATGTATACTGAATTCAGCTTATGGTTTATGTCTGGACAGGCAGAGGAGAAAGTGGGATTCTGTAACAGAGAGTACATGGGAGCCTCAACTATATCAGTGCTGGGAACTGCCCTGCCTGGTTTCAGAAGCTGTAACCTTCCATGGCTTAGGCTGAGTAAAAAGACCTTGCGACCATAAAGCCACTAAGGAGACAAAGTTTATCCTCTGGCAGGGGTGCTGCCTCTGCCCCCTTTACTTCACCCTGCCTGGTCCCTGGTGAATGACTGGTTAGCTAATGACAGGTAAGATTCCTCAAGGGAGGGACAACCCAAGACAGGCATGGTCGTGATGGCGCCATCAGGGAAGGCCTTGGGGGGCTATAGAAAAAGGGGGTGATAGCCCCTCAACCCTCGGCTTTGACATAGCCTGAGTCCTCATTCTGTCTGCAAGAAGTCTCCTAATCTCTTGGCTGCCTTACTTCCCTCCCTGACTTAAGCCTGAAGCAGCAGTGCAGCCTGGGCAGGAATGGGCAGTTCACCCGGGCAATCAGGCCTAAGAAATAATGCATAAAATCCTGTGAAAACTGCTTTGCTAAGAATGTCCTCAATTTCCTGATAAGGGTCCAAGCATAAAATGAGTTTGTTTCCCAAAATTTTATAGCCCTTTAGCTAAGTGACCCTGACTCAGAATAAGCCCTCATTGTTCTTTAAATGTTATCTATTGTTCGATCATTACTACCTGACAATGATTGATGAGCTTTACCTGTATTACTGTGCAAACTGAACTCAATAAAAGCCCATTAAGGAAAAGGCTCAAGGCCCTTCTCCTTTGAGAGGTTGGCCACCTTTCCTCCCCAAGCAGATCATGCCGTGGTAGATTTATTCTCATCTGTGACAGCCAGGGGTACTCTGCTTGACAAAGCTCCCCCACATATCAGTTATGTTTTATTACTATTTATTTTAAATCTGAACCAAATAATGTCAAAATTTTAGGGTTTTGTATGGTTATAAGTACTTGAGTGATTATATTATTTTCTATCATATAGAGTATACTTGAGATCGTTTAAAATGTTTTCAAAAGAACATTATTTAATAATAATTACTGAAGTTAAAAGGGTTTTCTGATTATTATTAGCTAACCTGAATCTCCAAAATGTCCTATTTCCCAAAAAGTTCCAGATAGTTGAGATTTACCCGGATTACTGAATGAATGGCCCATGGGCAAGGACAACAGTGTGGGGATTGACTGTGGGAGTGGGGAGTGGGCTGAGCAGAGGAGGAAAAATGGGGAAAATTGGGGCAACTGCAATAGAATAACAATAAAAAAAATTAAGTCACAAAGAGTGGCAGATTGTAGAAAAGGAAAGTCATATTTCAACATGTTAAATTTTTTACCTCTGAACATATCAAAAAGGACGTCCTTATTCCGTGTCAGTTTTCCACTGGGAAAGTACACTTCTTCAATGTGTCTGTGAGACCAACCATTAGGCCTACACATGCACGATGGAAGTAACATAAGATTTACATTTATGTTAAATTAAAATCCCAATTTTACCACCTACTGGCTTTGTGGCCTTCAGTAAGTACATCTTCTCTGTACCTCAATTTCTTCATCTGAAATTTGAAAGTGAAGACAAATTCCTATTGCCCAGGGTCAATATTATCTGTTGATGTTTTTCAATATTCCAATTATATACCAGAATACCATGTGAATGTCAAATATGGTGTATTTAATGGTATGATACCATCATTTGGGGATTTAAAAAGAATCTGAAGTCTGAATAACTTACATCTTGAGATGTGTGCAAAGAGTTATATATGTCATTACAACGTTGATGGGAGCAAAGGTGCTCTCTTCCTGACCGCATCCCCACCTATTCAAAATCCTTCCCTGACATTTTACAGTGAAGAGCATGACCATTTTTGGAAATCAGGAAGAGGGTGTGGTAGAATTATAAAAACAAGGGATTGGAAGGTCCTCAGACCCAACTCCCAGTCCTTCCCTTGGAGTCCAAGCATCTGATTTCCTCAGAGCTGTTTCCTCCTCTCCCGATCCTTTGTTCACCAAGGCCAGATCCATTTTCTTAGTCCTAACTTCTCTTCCCCTTACCCCCACCCATGACAATTTATTTAAACTGGGATCATGATCCCAAAATATTCAACTTGGACAGGCTCAACGCTGAAGGACAGAGGAGCCCTCACTGGGCTGGAAGAGCATCTGAGGATAAGGATAAAGGGTAATGGCAGTCATATCTCATTTAAAAATCGACACTGGTGTTTTGCTACTATGAAAAATAGGTACCAAAATACTGGTATTGTCCTTTTGCTCCAGTATTACAAACACTAGTCAAAATAATGACTAAATACCTTTAATAGGAACCTAATCAACAAAACAAAGAAACAAGCAAAATATAACCAAAGACACTGAAATAGAAAACAGGCTGACAGTGTTCAGAGGGGAGAAGGAGGGAATTTCAGGGGGAAAGGGGAAGGGTTTACAGGAACAAGTATAAAGGACACATGGACAAAAACTAGGGGCGGGTGGAAATAGGAGGGAGGTGGGGAGGGCTGGGATGGGAATACAAGATAGAAAATTGTACTTGAACAACAATTAAAATAAAATTTAAAAAAATAAATAAATTTGATAAAGTATGCATCAAAAAAATAATGACTAAATAATTAAAAAATGGGAAAACACTTTACAATTTGTGCTTGTCATTGCAATTTAGAAGACCCACAAATTTCTCATTGCTTTGTTTGAAATCTTATCCAATAGCACCTCAATATGTATTCTGAAAAGACTGTCCCCTAAACCTAGCAGTACTGCTTACCTGGGGATTAAACTGTCATTGCCCCTATCTGTCAGAATTTTGTGTGTGTGTGTTTGGTTTGTTTCACTTGTTGTTTTTGTTCTTACCTGCCTTCTGTTGGGTAAGAGCTGTTATTTTTAATTATCTTTTGTTAATATTCATTAGACATATGACTTGGCAAGGACTTTCAGGTTCATTACCTCATTTATTTCTCAAAAGTTCCCACCAGAAGTTTGTTTTAATTTCCATTTCACAGATGAAGCAATTGAAGTTCAAAGAAGTTACTGTGCAGCAGCGATAGATGGCAGATTGCAACCCAGGACTTTTGACATCAGGTTGCTTTCTCATTCTATGCAATTACACATGAGGCTAAGATTTTGATACATTCTCCTAGGCAAAAACAGCTGAGTTTTAAAAAATTAAAGGAGAAAAAGTTCTCAATATGACTTAAATATAAAAATCTAAGGCAGTAACAATCTAAGTCTCAGGAACAAGGCATTCAGAGCTGCTAAATCTAAGCACCTGTAAGTAAAGATCAGAAAGCAAGACCAACACTCATTCTTTTTTATAACCTGAGGCTCACAAAATGAGAGAAGCATTGAGACGGTACTCGGTTTCTAAAAATGATGATGTGGAATTCCTTAACTTATGGCCCCAGAGAAAAACACTCAGAACTATCAGATTCTTGCAGAACTTCATGAGATTATTTATCTTCAGGCTGGGATTTATAGCAATCACCTGATAGGCTCGAGCTAAGAAAAATGAGTTGTCAAAAACAGGCAATAAAAATTGCAGGTACAAGCAACCACCAAAATGATAAAACTGTCACATCGGTACGCATCAAGAAACAATTGCATTCATTATGTCCAAAGCCCTGGTACTCAATATTGTCTTCCAAGGAAGCTAAGCTCTATTTAAAGTTTTGCTGTTAGCACAGATATATTTGAAAGAGACTTGACTGAGTTATTCATGAGTTTACAGAAAATGCAGTGGAATTGTTGAGAGGAATCTACTGGTATCTGGGAAGATTTTTCAAAGGGCTATCTCAGTCCTAAGCATTCTGAAAAACCATATCTGCTACTGATTGTGGAGGCCTAAAAGACTGGAAACAGCTCATATTCTTATTTTTAGGGGAAAAGTGATACTTCAACCACCAAATTGACTGTGTTTTCCCCCAGGGAAGTCCTCCTTCTGTAGGTTCTCAAGTAGGAGACAGGTGCTGAAATGACAGAGAGGAAAGGAGAAAGGAGGGAATCAGGGAGTGGGGACCAGAAATACATGGTGAGACAAAGGCAGAGAGGGAGGGAGGGAGGTAGAAGGAGGGAAGGAAAGAGAAAGAAGAGGCATGGATGAAAAATTAGCATAGAGAGAACATTTGATTATTTCAATCCCTATTTTTAATTTTTAGCTATTTTGTTTTAAGTCCCTTTATCCTCACCAAATGTTAATATTATTGAGTTCAAGGAACAGAAACGAGAAAGTAGATCTCCTCCTGTACATTTAAAAGTTGTTAATTTTCCACTTCTTTTCCTACTCCTGACTTCTCTAGCTTCTCTCTACTTCAGTATCTGCTACTTTCATTTGCTCTGGTAGAACTCTATCAGTGAAGAGCTGAAGCTGTTGGTCAGAAATATTGCTGTGGACCTTCTTGGAATTTTAGTGATTCTGGGTTTCCCTCCCCTTAGGGATAGAAATTTCCTATTCTGGTCCTTACTGTCATTATTCTCTTGTCAACGGCTTTCTGTTTAAGAGGCTCTGGCTAGCATGACAAGGCACATTTAATGATTAGCTGACACCGGGAGATGTACAAAAGAGACTTTTTACTGAATGCTATCTACCATTCTAGGGCTTTGTTTCTGGAACTGCCTGCACTGCCTATTACACATCATACTTCTAATCCAGTCTGTTGTCCTCTGCTGTTCGCCGCCTCCCTTTCAGCCCCTTATCTTCTACAGGCACTCTCTGAAGTCTACACATTTTGCTCTCTTCAGTGACATCTTCACTTCTCATTTTGCTCTGTAACATTCAAGGATCAGCCCAAGCAGTGCTCTCCTAACTTGTCATCACCACGAGACCTTTCATGCTGCATGCTTCTTTGTCAGACAGCTTCTCTCCAGCACTGTTTCAGACTTTTGGGTAGGTCTCAAGCAGGCTCCTACTTTGTCAGCAACTTTGACTTGAGAAGGCTAGTTGGCATCTATTCTCCTCACCAGTGCCACAAATAAACATCCCTCAGTCCAAATTCTGTGCTCCTATAGTTAAAATCACCAAGAAAATGCATGTCAGTGCTCCACTGTGGGCCCTAGGTATCTGTCATTCCCACTCTCCATCCCCCACACATATGGCAAGCAAGGCCCAACAATCCTGGCTCTATAAAAAACTCGGTGAGATCCAAATTACAGAAGCCTCTTTGGTATGTAAAGTTTGCAAGAGGGGCAAAACACATAATGCCTTGGGGGGAAATAGGTAGTAAAAAAATGTGTGTTGAATGAATGAATGCATTCAGAGACAAAAATGGTATGAAAACATTCCGCTGCAGCATCTACAAACAATGGCTAGCGTTCTTTCATTGTATTCTTTTTGTTTAATTCACAGGTGAGGCGAGTCAAAAAGGTTACTAAGATAAGAGTAGTAACTGAATAAACTGATGGTACAGTGGACCTAGGTGGGACAGAGAAAGAGGTACATGTCAATCTCAGGAACAGGATTTGGGCTTTAATGTCCATGGAAATAGGTCATGAGGACTTGAGTTGGAAATGAGACTCCTGTGTAAAAAGCCAAAATTCCTGAAAGCTTGCTTTTCATTTCAGAGAAAATGAGTTCTATAGACATCCACCTGCTGGTACAGGAAGAGTACAAGGAAAGTAGTAGTCTTTGACTTATCATACTTTGGGAATGTGCACATTTGAATCCTGGATATAGAAGCCTGAGCCCAAGAGAAACATGCATGTAAAATTCCTTCAAAGACATACTCTTAAAACTTAAGACCCACATGAATCCTACAGAAGAATCAAGTTCTGCTAAAAATGAGCTGAAGACAAATTATAAAAATAAGCAAGGTAATAATAATCCCCCATGAGCTAGAGACAGCAGACACAACATTCAGGAGGATTAGAACACCAATAATTTCAGAAAACAGCATACTCTGAAAGAACATAAAAGAAAAACCATAAGCATAAAAACAGGTAGATTTTTTTAAAGTACATAGAACTTCTAGAAATTAAAAAAAACCAAGATGGCTTAAGAGACACTGAATATAGAAAGAATGAGAAAAAATAACACATGTAATAGATGTTGCAGAAAAAACACAAAAAAAAGAATGAATGAGAGAGTACACTTGAAAAGGAGAACACTGAAAGTTTTATAGAATTTGGTACAAACAGGGCTTTTCATACTCAAGATGAAAAATAAGTCCTAACAAGTACAAATTCTGAAACTGCACTGTGTGTGTGTGTGTGAGAGAGAGAGAGAGAGAGAAAGAGAGAGAGAGAGAGAAAGAGAGAGAGAGAGAGAAATTTAAAAGGAACTGGAAACAAAAAGTATCTTATAGTAATTAGAGAGAAGAGTTTCACAGCAACAATAAAGTCTGGAGGAGTAGAGAGGGGAAAGGGATAACTTGCAAAATTCTGAGGCTGGAAAGCAAACTCTTCACTCTAGAATTAAGTGCCAGGCTATTAATATAAAGACAACTTCAGATAAATATTAAGAATATTTATAATTCACTAGACCCTTGCTGAAAACAACTACTAAAGGATAAATTTTACAAGGAAATTAAACCCTGAAGGAAGGAGAGGAATAAAAGGTACAATGGTGAGTAAAGAAACTGATGAATATGTAGATAAATACAAAAAAGCCCTCATTGAAAAAAATTAAACGAAAAATTTAAGTAAAATATAAAAATCAAGAATGACACCCAAGATCTCAAAGTGCCCTAAGAACATCATTCATTTTTTGAGAAGCATAGAGCTAATGATTAAATAGATAAACTTAAAATATTGAGGTTAAAATTTAATAACAAGTTTGAAAGAATAGAAATATAATCTAAGATTTATAACACAACAGAAAATTAAAACAAATGAAGTCATCTAATCTAGCAGGAAGAGAACAGAAAAATAAGAAGTGAAAGTCCACACTTATTTAAAGTCAGCAACAAAGAAAGGATGTCTTCTACCACTACTTCTATCCAGTATAATACTAGAGGTCTTAACCAAAACAATAAGACAAGAAAAACAAATTAAAGTCATAACAATCAGAAAAGAACAAACCTGCTACTACCTGTAAGTGAAGTAACTGTCTGAAAAGAAAATCTAACAAAATACAGACATATTCAGAGTTTAACAAAGTTTTTTTCAAGAAAACTGATGAAAAATATATCAACATTGTTCCTATAATGCAGCAACAAACAACTGGAAAATGTAATTATACCCCAGCAATTCCACCTTATGTGTCAGTCCAAGGGAAGCTCTTGCACACATGCACATGAAGACAAAAATAATATTTTCTGCAAACATTTTTAAGAGTAAAAAAATAAACTTGTAAAAGTGAAAAAATAGGAAAAGAAACAAAAAGAATTAACCAAACTGTCCCTCAGTAGGTATATTCACTCAATAGGAAAAAATGCAACAATTAAAATGAGTAATTGACAATCTGGATAAATCTCAGAAACATGATTTGGAATGAAAAGGCAAGCTGCAAAAAAAAGAGAAAAGTTCGGTATGGTATCATTTATTTAAAATCTCCCTCAAATATTAATTATGTGTATATACCTGTAGAAAAATATGAAAATATACATGAGAATCATGCAGAGGAATGAAGTCTCTAACTTCACATATAGTTACTTCTGGGTCCAGGACAGTAGGACTTTAGCCATAGCTGTAACATTTTATTTCCTTGAAAAAAAATTTGATGAATATATGGCAAAATTTTAAGATTTGGTTTTGGTAGTTGGGTCAGGGATGTCTGTTGTATTATTTTCTCTGTTAGAATTCTTCCATAATTAAAAAATAACAGTGAAAAAATATTTATTGATCAAACTGACATTTTTCACCCAGTTATTTCTGACCAAATTTTCCAATACATTGGTTATATCAGAACACCTGGGATAATGTGGATAAACAATAAGTGATAAAATGCATGGGAATCATATGAGCCACTTTGAGATTCACTTCCTCCTCTCTCAATTTCTACTTTATTCTATTTCCTTTTTTCTTTCTCCTGCTAGTTTCTGAGAGAAATCACTGATGAATCTTAAATTTCCATGCAAATGAAGCACAATACAGCAAGAAAAAGAACAAACTACCTTTTCTCTCCCAGAGTTTTAGACCTGTATTTATGTTTGTGTCAGGTAAAGGCACAGAGAAACTGATTTATGTCTCATGTTGCCTGCTTTTCCAGTGAAGCTCGTCATTCAAACATTAGCGGGCTCAAAATCATCAGAGATATAGCTGCCAGCAATAAATTAAACATCTTACTTTGAGGTTTGGTTCCTGCTTGATTTTTAAGAAAATGTCAAATAAAATTGCTTTTGGGAGGATAAAGTTGATGATGGATGACTTATACCCCGGTTTCCCCCAACTCACTTTAAAAATGTATTTGTCTTGTAACAAAAGAAAGTTTTAATGCTGAAAACTAATGCTACAGCCTTCTGCTCTTTCCTGCATGAGCAGCAGGAGAAAGGACTCCTTTCCTCCATTACAGCTTCAATATGAACCATAGTAACTAGAACCCACAATACACAGGATGTATAGTTATTCTCTGAATGGAGTTACCCTCGTTCTTACATATCAAGTTAAAGGAAGAGTATTAAGAATATGTGTTTATGGCAAGAGATGCTTGAGTCTATGTGTGACTTGACTCCTATTAATATCCCACTCTAATTTCCTATTTCCTCCTGACTCTGCAATACAAAAACAGGTTCACAAATATCACCAGAAAGTACATCATCAAGTAATATTTGTTCATCTAAACTACTAAGGGGTGACTATAAGGTGAAACTCATGGATCAGCCAAACACATGCATTATTGGCCAAAAATCAGAATGCTCAAAATTATCGAACTGACTATATAAACAGCTGAAGTTATTTCAAGAGGTAGAAGATAAAAGTACTTGTTATATTGATTCATGCAATGTGTTTAAACAAGTGTACTGAAAGTTTACTTCTGGTAATATAAATAGGGGCTTAACCCAAATGTCTGCTTTTACACGGGTATTAAATCAACATCCATGTTCCTGTCACAGTGAGCTAAAAAGATCCCACAGGAACCTGCAACAGCTGGCCCTAGGGATGTGGAAACTACCCAGGCAGTTACCCAGAAATGAAACTGAGACATTTATTTTTCTGCTCTTTACATTGTCATATTTGAAACCTGATCTTTAGGATTAAAAACAAACAAATAAATAACCCATTAGACATCCAAACTGTTAAGAAGGTAGACATATCATTGTCTCTAGAAAAAGAACATCTTATCTGGAGATAACCTGCAGTAGCTTTTTGTTTGCATCATATGATTCCACATTTCTTAAAATGTCCATGTCTTTTTCTCCTGCATAGCAAACACACAGAGAGGGAGATACAATGGCGAAGGGGTGCAAGAAGTTTAATCAAAAAGATGCTGGAGAAACTGTTTGCTGGTACAAACGTGGAGCAACTCAACAAAATCACTCATCACCAAAAAAAAACTGCACACTATCCAAGCTCCTACTAAAGAAAAATGCCCACTGGAGACAGTCAGCTTTAAGATTTTCTTTTCTTTATCTGGGCTCCAAGGCACAAGACCATCCACTGACATCATCTGTAAACTGTCTGGTTCACTGAGTTCCTGAAACATGATATTGATTTTTTGAAAACAAATTAATTTAAATGCTGCACTAATAATTATATTTGGGCTATCAAAATTTAGTTATAAATCACAAGATTAAATAATTTTAATCCAAGTTCTCAGCATAAAAATTGCTACTATTATTCCAACTTATCCATACAGGTAAAAAAAAATACACATACCTCAACAAATATAAAACACGGGATGATGGAATAACTTCGCTGAGTGTTGTTTCCTACAGCCATTTCTTACACCATGTAGCAAGGCTGCACCGTCTGCGACTATCCAGGCTGAAACGGAAATGCGTAGCATGGTGTAAGACCGTATGTTTAGCAGTCCCTTGAGTATTTACATAAAAACAATCAGCAACCCTGTAGATAAGCAAGCTGTATATGAACAATGCAAAATAGTGATCTACAACACAGTCGAGTCAAATAATCATTCCAGGGAAAAGGAAATGATATACACCAGCCATGAACAGCCTTAGAGACCAAATGCCCAGATAGGGAGCCCTGTGCACCTAGCTGTAATCAGCAGAAGTCTAGTTGCCAGGTGCTTCACGGTGCCTCAACCCAGCAGGCTGCCCTCGTGCCCTGAAACAGTTGCGGCTGCAAAACATTTGGTAGTGTCCCTTCTGCATGGATCACCTCTTTCTGCGTCCCATCCTCCTGGTTTGCGACTTTAGGTCTTATTTGTTTCTGCCCTTGCTGACGTTTGTACTGAGGCAGTAACCTCTGACCTTCTGCTGTGACCACTCTTTGCCCTGGCTTCCTTCGATACCCAGCTATTAACTACTTTGGATTAATGCATCACTGATCCCCCTCACTGGTTCCTTCAGCCCCATGCCTGTGCGTGCATGAGTCTGTGCGTGTTCCAAACACAAAACACTGACATAATACATTCTCTTAACTTACGGGAATGGAGTATCTGCGCAACAGCAGATAATTTTACAGACCTCTGTCCTATTTTGAACTGAAAACATTCTATTAGGAGTTGACTTAATTTTGGATCCTCTTTAAAAAACAAAGCAGCAAAGTTGAGATTTCAGATTTTTATGAAACTTCCAAGGCCAGATAAAAAGAATTCTCCGTTTCATCTCTGATTCTCTATGCAGAGTGGCACTTACTTATCATGTGTTGAGTGTCATTTGTCTCGTATCCCTGCGTCCTTCCCAACAGTTCTTATGGGCTGCGATATGTGCCTGAGAATGGCCAACCATACTTTTCTTACAGGTCATGAATTCATGTTAATGTTTTCTAACGTGTTTTTCCTTTAACGAAGTCCTTCCTAGTCTTTCCCAGAATGAAACTTGAAAACACATTTCCTTTTCATTTTGAGATACTAACTTCGGATGTGTTGACTGAAACTTTCTCTGATCAATTTTAACATTATGTGGACAGAGTTGGCACCAATTACAAGGCTATGCTGAACCCTGTTGAACGTTTTGTTACATCTACCCACAAGATGCCCATAGTAGCAACTCCTCTTTGCTCCCAAGTTGTGGCAACCAAAAATGTCCCCAGACACTGTCGGCTATCCCCCCTTCAAGGGGGGAGAGCAACAGGGCTGGATATGGCCCCTGGTGGAGAACCACTAATTTAGGAGGACAGAGAGCTGAGCCCCTAGAACATGAGAAAGTTTGAGCTGGTGATGAACTTGCTCCACCTGGGATAAAGGTCACAGTTGAGCCAAACAGGACAAACCTCTTCCGGCTTGGTACCTAACAGAGAAAATTATTGAAAATTACTGAGGTGCCTTACTGACATTTGGGGAAGTGAAGGGCATCTCAAGTTCAGAGACCATTATTTGAGGTCATACCAAAGCTCCTGTAAGTGGTTGTTACTACCACTCTGAATTCCAAAGGAAAGTGGGGATGTTTTATATATTAGGTACTACATAGGCCCAGTCTCCAGGGCCCGTGAGCTATTTAAGAGCCCATGAAAATAAAGGAAATGAACAGAAGGCACCCAAACTATGCAAAAGTAAATGAATAAGTACGTAAGTATATACCTAAAAATATCACATTTTCACAACACCATTCATTACTAAATTAAGTGTCCATAACAACTTAATTAACTTGAAAATGACTTGTAGGTAAAATTTTCTTAATTCTAAAAATTCCTTTCCAGGGAAACTAAAATGATTGTAAATTAAATTAGTGACATAGAAAAAAAATAACTTTGAGAAAAAGTTTTAAATTTTCATTTTGCCACAAAATACAAATTTACTATCAGATTACTCTTTACGTGTTTATTATCATATGAAACAGAGCCTCAAAAAGCCAGCTGCAGAAAACAATCTTAAACAACCTTAAAATAGCCCTGGAGGGATTTTGCTTCCAGCCAAGAGGAAATGACTGTGACTGGATTTCACGCCTGACACAACTGAAAAATACAGACAAAATAAATGAGACGATGGTATTCCGGGCATTAAACTTGAGGCAATGAAGGGCAGTGATCCCTAAAGATGGGAACTAAAAGAAGTGAGCCCTGTGATCGCCCCAGTTTACTGCCTGGAGGGAGTCTGCCGGCCACACACAGAGGGGGGAACTCAGAAAGGTGGCTGATAGAACTGGGAATGTGGGGAGGCCAAAGCAACTGGCGTTCACAGAGAACCCAGAGCACCAGAGAACCCTGCACGGAGAGCTGGGCTGCTCTGCAGAGGGTCCCCTGGAGCCTTCAGCACAGTACTGACAAGCATGGGAAGAAACTACCTAAGGGCCAGAGAAAATAATCATCAGGGCTCACACAAGGCCAAGAATAGTTTCTGCTCCTACCAACCAAAGTGAAAAGACCCAGCTCACCAGACAAAAGGTAGAGGACTCCAGTGAGGGTTAATTATTAACTCCAGTATGAAAACAGTTCTCAGCAGGGACCACTAGTGGCAGTGAGCAGTATTCCTTGCAGAGTATTCTCCTCCCCGGACCCACCGCCCGCCCGCCGTTTAATTCATCTGATACTGAGAATACTGAGTATTTACTGAGATTCTGGGCCACTGAGCACTGCACATTTCCCTGGTGTCAGGGGACTCTGGAAGCAAGAATGTGACAACACAATCCATCCGCAGGCCACGTCAAAGATGCCTTTGACGTGAGTTTTACAACATTCAGCGTGGTAAAACTTTCTATAAGTCCATTCTTCAAATTAGGGGGTGTAAGATTAAAATGAGATGATGTCTAGAATAGGGAAAAAATAAAGCTTAATTTCTACGTGACCCAAGTCTTATTTGGAGGTAAGGTGGGGGTGGGGAATTTCAGTAGAACAGGGAAAATCAAAAGGTAAGAAAAAATGAGTTGTGAGAGTTACATTTTATGTAAAATAAAATATACTAAAAATATGTAATCAGTTATCCATAATCCCCAAATCCATCGTTAGCACAGGTGAACCAGGCAGTCACCTCCTTGGTGACACGGAGCACCCCCACCCCACACTGTTCTGGATCATTTCTATTCCATACGTTATCTCCAAGCAGGATCACGGTTTGCATTTAATTTCTCTGACACTGGAAATCCTTGTGTTTTTTTTTTTTTTAAAGCAGCAAAGACATTAAGGGATAGGAACAAATTAAATGGGATTGTAGATGAGTACAAAACAGATTTCATCACAAGATGGCATGGGATTTACGACGGCACTACTGAGGTTTTCAAGAGAAATACTTGGCTTTGTTAAGTTTTAGAGATGCTTTTCAAAGCTTGTAAAGAGTGACAGTGTGAAACCCGTGTATGATAGGAGGGTGGCATGGGCACTCCCTTTTTTCCTTCCACAGCATCTTATAGCTAAATCCATGGTCCAGTCCTTGAACTAGCCCACATTAAGGCAGAGAGATATAAAGGGCATAAAACCCACACTCCAGGGAAATCCAGAATTCAGTTAAATCTCCACAAAATACATAAAACCCAGGGGCCCCGTGAGGATACCTGGGCCCCCACCTTGTTCCTGAATGGTTTTTTAGACCCAAATGTCATGGCTGATTCCCTCAGAGCTCCCATCGTACACTGGCCTGGTCCTTGTGACCAGTCATTAGCTTTGTCCCTACGGTTTAAATCTGATGAATTCCTCTCATAAAACCTCAGTCTCCCTCTGAGCCTGCATTGCTGTCTGGACCTCACTCGGCGACTAGGGTTCAGCTTTCCCATTTACCCCTGGCGGTCCTTCAAGCATAGAGAGCATGCCTGGCTCACACTTCTGCCCTGAGCCTGACTGGACAGTCTGCGAGACGGCCGTTTCGCCTCTTGCCACTTGAGCATCACTTGATGCCTGGGTCCCTGCTGCTGGGTCTTTCAGAACTGAGGCAGAATGTCACCTGGCTAATGTCTCAGCTTGCAATAATTTTTGACTCTCTTAAACCTCCCCAGTCCCATTTTATAACAATCACCACCCCCTGCTCACCCCCAACCTTCCTGTATTTCAGCCACTCACTGAGTTTGTGCAACGTGCCAAGCTCTTCGTCACATCCGGGGCCTCTCATGTACACCTCCTTGAGTACTCCTCCTGCCTCTGTACGTGCCCAGCAAATGTCTGCCCCTCCTTCAGGCCTGAAGTTAAAGACCGTTTTCAGTGGGAAAGTTTCCTTAACTGCCTGAGTGGTTCCTATCTCTCTATTATACAACTTCATCCTCCTCCTCCATAATGTTTATTGTATAATTGTTCACTATCTGTTCCTTTTCTAGAATGGCAGGCAGCTTTGCTCCATGTGGTCAGGGCTGTGTTTATCTTGCTCAGCACTGTACCCCTAGTACCTAGCATAGCAACCAGCACATAGTAGGTGACAGATGTTGGCACTAACAATGAGCTTAACCTGCTTAGCTCCATGTTTGATATCACACTTGCCCTGGGTGGGTCAGTCCCTTAGATCCCGGCCCAGTCCTTAATCTAGGTCTTGGATCAGTCCTTCTTAGGTCTTGCAAGAACTCAATAATACAGTCCTAATGTAGATCTTGGGTCAGTCCCTTTTGCTTACTCCATCCAGACAAGATCCACCGTACCTTGGACCCAAACAACAATGAAAAATAAAGTGCCAGGAAGGCCTGGAAATCAAAATGTAAACTAGAACATATTTCAAAATATAAAATTGAAAGGCAAAATTCTTCCACTGAATTGTACCTCTGGGTCTTTTTTATTGTTAAAAATAAAGTTTAGTTTGCTGCTTTAAAAGATATGTTCCTTAATTAACTATAACAAAAGCTAAAGTAAAGTGGGGGGAAAATATCCAAGTCTTCTTAAAAGTACGCTTTCTCTGTTAGAGACTAGTCTTTTCAAAGCAACACAGAGCAGAAGGATGCCGCTGAGTACAAAGGTCAGCAGATGGCCTGATGTTGGGAAGCAAGCCGAGAGCATGCTATTGTCTAAATGGCTGATGGGAAGACGTACCTGAGATCACATCATGGGCCACCACCAGGGGAAGTGCTTAATAGGAAAACATATGCCCGGACTGGCAGAGCATTGTCCTATTTTTTAAATTGTTGATATTGGTTACCCCTAATTTTCTACCCGGAAAAAAAGCCACAGCTGGAAGAAGTAGCAGGGCACAAAGAGCTTTTCTTAATTAAAACACGGTTAATGTTTCCTTCAATAAAATCAAAGGCTGGAAGGAAATGAGGTTTTGGTGCTCAGTTAAACTGAAACCTTGATGCCCTGAAGCAAGAACAAGAACAACACACAGGACACAGGGACATGCATGCACGCACCTGCCCCAGAGGGGCACGGACACCAGGTAAGTTCCAGGGAAAGTTGTGCCCAGCTTCAAGTCTGGGCAGAAAATAGGCGGAGAATATGCTGCCATTGCTCTCAGCTGAAAAGCAGTGAATGTGATTCTTAAATGTACTTGAGTATTTGCATTCTCTTGCATCTGTCTCTGATTACGATATTTCAAATATAATTTCCAAAGTGACTGCAGTTAACAACAAACTTTACAATGACATTGTCACCATGATCTATGCTGTGGCACTGAGTAGATTAAAGGTAAAGATTTTCCTCATTTCCTTTGGCTTACAGAATGTCAGACGGGTGGTGGTAGGTGATTACTGGATTTAGGGAGACTTATTGGGGACCACTATCATCTAGGTAAGAAGAGATTAGACCCATGCATGAGCTGGCTTCAATCCAGTTTTCATATTTTTGAGAAATAAGTAGAGAGAAGAGATAGATGAGAGCCCCTAATTAAACCTGGCCCCTCTGAAACAGCCTAGAAAGGGAATTTATCTTATTAAGGTTAGAGGGGACAGACTGCCTTTTCAGACTTCCTAGTCATTGGTTCTTCTACATTTCCCTTTGAATCCTCATCTGGTCCTCATCTCTGGGGCCACAGTTATTTCTAATGACCCAAGAGATGGGATCACTAATTAAGTGGAGAGGAAAAAAAAAACCACACACACACACACACACACACACACACACACACACACACACACACACACAAGATCAATTTAGGGTGAGAAACTGTTGGAGAAGAGAGGAAGCACATCCAGAGAGTAGAATTCTAAAGAAAATGTACAGGAGGTCCTTTAGTGGGTGGTGGTTCCAGGATATTAGACAGCCTTTTATGGCCTTGCCTGCAGGGATGTATTTCACAAGCTGTTCTGCACAGTGGGGAGGCTGTGATACTGTCGTTCTGCCAGGCAAGGCTGCATTTTCCAATTTAAAGCTAAGCTGCCCAGGAGCCAAGTTGTTTGTTTTTGAGAAGAGGAGGGAAGAGGAGGGGAGGGGAGGGGAGGGGAGGGAAGGGAAGGGAAGGGAAGGGAAGGGAAGGGAAG
>CM052540.1:23699724-23742076 GCA_028533065.1 Trachops cirrhosus
CTGCGTGGCTGTGCAATCATGGGAGGATTGCATATGTTCTGCGATGGAGGGAAACTTAGAACTTTGAGTAGGTATAATAATAATAATGGCAATATTGCCTACTCGTCTCTTTAATAAACATGTATTGAGGCCTTACTATTCCATGCCAGGCTTTATACAAAATTATTGCTTTATAGTTACAGTTTTTACATTTAACATAGCACTTCTTGAATTAATATGCACATGCTGTGGAGATATGCTGACCATTCTCTTTAATATTGCAACCTGCTTCCCTCATCTAGCATTCCTGATCTTACTCTACATCTTTCTCTTTTACCTATACCACTTGTGATCCGACATGCTTTATAATTCATTATATTTCATTACCTTTCTCTTGCTGCCGGAATCTAAGTTTCACAACTCCATGGCTATTTTGTTCACCAACTGTACCCCAAGTGTCTCTTGGAAAGATGACATTTAACAAATAACTACAAGTGAAATAAAAACAATGTCTCTCTGAGTCTTATAATGGGGTTAACTTGTAAACAGTCCAGGGAGCCAGGAGAGTGTCCTGTTAAGAAGGGATCTGTGGATGCAAAGGACTTAAGAGGGTAGTGAGAACTGGATCGCTGACCAAGGGGATAGATAGCACATGGGAAGTACCTGAAATAAGACAAAGCACGGCCACGTGGCCGAAACGTGAAGAGCACCGGCAATGGGACATGGCACGAGGCTAGAGAAGAAAGGGCCCAGGTGATGCAGGGCCAAGTAGGCCATGTTAAAAAGTTTGGAATTAGTTCTCTAACAATACTAGTAAACTATTAAAAGGCTTTAAGAAGAAAACTGCTATGCCCTGATTTGCTTTTACAAAGGATTGTTCAGGATATAGAGAGTGGCTTGAAACAGTGGGACAAGAATAAACATGGTCCTCTCTGTCCCTTTCCAGAGTTCAGGAAGTCGAAGGGAGGACATGGTGGGTCTTCAGTGCGCAATTCCAGATTTCCCTGGATCTTCAGATAGGAGCTGTGATCAACCATGCTGACAACACAGAACCCAAAACTTTGTATACCACCTCTGTGAAGGAGATCAAAGGACAACTGAACAGACTTCCTGCTGCTGGTGCAGGTGACATGGTGATGGCCACAGTCTAAAAGGCACCCCAGAGCTCAGAAAGAAGGTACATCCAGCAGCGGTAATTTGACAGTGAAAGTCATACCAGAGAAAAGATGGCATGTTTCTTTATTTTGAAGATAACATGGGTGTCATAGTAAACAATAAAGGCGAGATGACAGGTTCTACCATCTCATGACCAAATGTGAAGGAGTGTGCAGATTTGTAGCCCGGGATTGCGTCCAATGCCCCACCCCCCAAAAAAGAGTGAATATGACAATGAGGGAGACAGTGGAAGGGTCCTGTGATCATCTAGACAAGAGGAGAAGGTGGCTTGGGATAAGGATAAAGCAACAGAGATAGATAGGTGAGTGAATTCAAGAAATAATTATAAGAGGCCCTGGCCAGGTAGATCAGTTGGTTAAAGCATTGTCCCAATACGCCAAGATTGTGGGTTTGATCCTCGGTCAGGGCACATACAAGAATCAAACAATGAATGCAAAAATAAGTGGAACAACAAACCAATGTTTCTCTCTCTCTACAAATAAAAAAAAGGAGATAATTAAATAGCAAATAAAAAGAGCAAATAAAATTTAGTAGCTGATTAAAGTGGGAGTGGTGGGAATGTTAAAATGACTTTTCTTATTTGTTTAAATCCCTTAGACTAAAACATACATCTTTTTTGTGTTTGTGTGCCATCTCCAGTAGTGATGAGGTGATAAAAGCTTTCTGTTTACTCTGTTAAATCAGTGCAGCCTCCTGTTCAGTCTTTCCTCTTGAATCCCAATTGTGTCCTCCCGGCACCAGCTTCCTCTGGCCCAGAATCCCGCACAGCGTGAAACAGACTATTCTTGAAAATCACCTCAAGGTATTGTCTTTTCAAATTGTACCATGCTTAAAGAAAAACAAACAAAAAATCAATATACCTTATTGTAAACATAGTCCCCTGCTAAGCTGAGGTCCCTAAATACATATGAATGCCTTTCCTTATTTCCTTTTTGCCTTTGCCTGCCACGTAGCTTACTAGCTGAGCCATTGATGTGCTGTTTAATCACAGGCAACGTGAGGACATCAATGACAGGATGAGGTAAGGCATTCTCTTATCCTCTTTCCAGTCTCTGGTTTCCCGCTCACACTCTCATTTTATCTATCAGCCAAACTCCATAGTTCTTGGTTAACTTTCCATGGGTGCATGCGTTATATTTCCTTCCAGATTGCAGACTGCATGACTGAGTTGACTTGTAAGCCTTTGTGCCTCTCACAGCAACCAGCACAGTGCTAAATGACAACACTGGTGAATATTTACAATTGTTCCAAGGAGAACAGTGGAAGAAGTGATTGAAGTTTGTCTTAGCTTCAACACCCTCTCCTTGCTCCTCACCTCTCCAATAATGTCCTTTCTCTCTGTGCTATGCTAGCTTGTAACCTACAGATTGAAACCTGGCCAGGTTCATCAACAACCTGTGCAGCAGCCTGATGTCACAGAATGCCACCAGAACGGCAGGATTTCCTCCCTGGCTCAGCTGCAAACATTTACTCCTCACAGGAGTAAATGTCACTTTGCATCTCCATGAAAAAGCCCCAGTTTATGCACTTGAGCATTGACAGGTGTGGATCTGGACTTAGGTGAAAACAAGTACATAAATTAGATTAAGTCTTGCTGTGTTTCCATCTATTCCTTTATCTTATTGTGGTTGTACTGGGGTCAGCATTGTAAGGGGTAAATTATGCAATGTGCGTAGTGTTTAGCATATGCCAGGTGATCTGTAAACTTTTGTTGAATAAAAGTTGTTTTAAAAAATTATTTATTGATTTTAAAGAGAATGAAGAAGGGTGGGGAGAGAGAGAAAGAGTGAGAGAGACATCAATTTGTTGTTCCACTTATTTATGCATTCATTGGTTGCTCCCTGTATGTGCCCTAACCGGGGATTGAACCCGAAACCTCAGCACATTGGGAGGACACTCTAACCGACTGAGCTACCCGGCCAGGGCCTGGAAGTTCCTGATGCTCATCAGGAACTTGCAGTTCTGTTTGCCACTTTTCCCGTCAATGCCCAGGCACCACCAATTAGGGAAGCACTACTGTACAATTCTGCTTAATAAGAAGGGACTGTTTTAAAGAACATCAGCAAAACTTATTAAACATCTTATTCACCCAGATAAAAAGATTATTAATTATTGAACATTGCTAATTCCCAGGACACCTAATTTGTTCACGTCAATTTTCAGAAAAGCCTCAGATTTGGATATGCGTTAATTTCACAATTGTTTTTTTCTGCTCACAAGAGAAGCCACAAAGCAGTCAAGCAGGTGCAGCCTACATTTCAGCAAGCAGGGCTTTATAAGGAGGAAATTCATTCTTGAGACTGAAGGAGAAATGTGGACAATAAGATAAAGGGAGCAATGAATGAAACAGCCAAAAAAATAATAAAATAAAATAAAATGTGGGTTCTGCCTGAAGCTCTTAATTGACCACCTTCCCCACAACACAGGCCAAACCCATCTGGGCAATGCAAAAACAAAAACAGCGTGCAGAGCTCAGTGACAGGTCAATGCCTGCAAAGTGACAGTCGGTCAAGCCCCAAAGATGTTAGAAGCCCCTCCAAGACAAGAATCCAAAGTAAACGTGAGGTTGAAGCTAGAAAGCCCTAAACATAATAATAACTAGGACATCCAATTTCCTTGAGTTTAGCACATCATGCTAAGATAACTTTGCCACAATAGCTCTAAAAAAGGGAGAGAATGCAGCAGAGATGTATACAAATGCTGCTGGCACAAAACTCACAAGTTCTTCCCTAGGGAAGTAAAGTCAGTTTGCTTTGCTCTTGGGAAGTCAGGTACCTTTGTCACTGATTTGTGGATGAGCCCAAACTGTGTCTAGCCAAAGCATTTTATTTAAGGCCTTCACAGTAACCCAATCTGAGTATAATTCAAAATCTTGCGTCAGTTTTGTGTTGAGACCAAGGCGAGGCGGGAGCTATTCCTGCTGTTCGGGGTGCAGGTAAAACACTGTGAGGCCGTGTTTAATCATGCAGACACACCTGGTTGAAAAGTGACAGCTGCAGCAGCAGAAAGATTGTTTCCTGGAGACCCGGGACCCTGGGGTATAATATGCACTAACTCATTACCTCTTCACGACAGAAATGCTGGATATTCTTTTATCCTCATTTTATAGTTGTGCATACTGAGGCTCAGGTTAGGTAACTTACCTCAGGTGGTACCAGGCTAAAAGTATTGAAGCTCGAACATGAACTAGGCCCCCTGGCTCCAAACTCCACTGAGTACCACTCCACCATGCTAGCTCCTCACTCTACGTGATGCTGACCCAGGACAGCCAAGCTACTGACATGTGGGGATAAGAAATAGTAAAATATTTTCCCTAAGTGAATGCTATGAGTCAAATACCCACAATAACGGAGTCTTGGGGTAGGAAACTATCCCATGTGTCATCTAGTCCAAGGCCTCATCCTACAGTTAGAATTTCAGAAAAAGACTTTTACACAGTTTGAAATAAAGTAATAACTTTCTAGAAACACAAAAGATCTTGGGTTTGGGGAAATAACCTTACAAGGCACTATTTTCTCCTCCTTTTAATAAATAACATACATATTTTGAATGCATGCCATGTGCTAGGCAGTGCTCGGTACTCCAGCATTGCCTTAAGAATCCCCATAATAATCGTATGTGAATCGTACTATTCACATCCCCATGTTACACGGAAGGAAACTGAGATTTAGCATGGTTGCACAGCTTGTCCTAGGCCACACAATAAGCAAGGCTTAGTACAGGCATTCACACCCAGTGGATTACCATTGTCTTCAAGGGATGTGGAGACACCGTGAAATAGAGAAATAAACCTCATGAGTTCCTACTGTTCTCTGGCTTGATATCAGTAGACAGTTGCACTTATTTGCAAGTTATTGGAGAGATATCCAATAATCCAATGCTCTCTTCAGTCTAAGGCATGTCTAACTTCTCCTTGGTTTCCTACAGCCAGGCCATCTAGGGAAACTGAGGTAACACGCTAACTACCAAGTTTTGAGCCTGTATCTGAACATGTGCCGGGAAGGAAAATACTCTTACAGCTTGTTCCATGTAGGAGTAGCTCTGATGGCCAGAAAATCACACTTATATTCAGCTGATGATGCAATTCAGTTAGAAACCTCCCACTTGTATCTCTTGTAGGTCAAAAAATCATGACATTATCAGAAGCAAAGAGGTTTAATGCTATCCATTGAAGTACAAGTGATCTTGAAGGAAATTGAGAGATTCTTTTTCAAGGACAGCTTTAATAGCTGAAGGGGAATAATGTTTTATAGCCAGTCAACCATTCAGCTACATGCAACTTGTCACACTAAAGTGGTTAAGTTTTTTAAAAAATATTTCAATGACATTTGAATGCACTTAAGAAGTTACAGTGAACAAGGAAGCTAAAGACTTTTTTCTTTTAGAAATCACATCTGCATTTAACTTGAAATTCTTTCCAGTCCTATGATTTCTTCATAAATATTTATGGAATCTTGATGGCTAATTAGATTATAAGCCTTTTATCCAGGAATTTGTCCAAATTTATGCTCTCCATGAAACTTGAGCTCTTTGCTGACCGTGGTTTAGTCCATATTAAATAAGCATTTGTTTTAACAACCTTAAAGCTACATTTTAAATTCTCACATTTGTTATGCATATTACATCATGAAATTTATAATCCTTACTTTGGGACAAAAGTTTAAAGACTCAAATCCCGTGATAATGTGGGTTTCTTGTGTAAACGCTTTCATTTTGATCAAAGAATAATAACGTACCAAACACCCCCAAAACAAGGAGAGCAAAAGGCACAAATGACTGCTTCATATCATCAGCCAGGCAGCCTTTTATATAGACGTCTTCAAGTTGGCCCATGACCACCCTTAGCAACCCTATTTAACTGTGAAAGAAACTAAGGAGTAGAAAGGCTAGGGAGCCTATTCAGTGTCACACAGCAACTAAGCAAAAGTACTTCTTAAGCCAGGTCCTCAGATACAACACCACTTCTTTAGTCACAGAGGAAGGGCAGCTCACAAGTACCCAGAGGAGAGTAAACCACTCTCTTTGTTCTCACCCATTTCTAGAAGCCCAAGGTTGCTCAGGTTCACCCTTTAGGAAGCCAGTAGGCATCAGGAGGCCTTTTCATCTACACTTAGCAACCTCGCTCCAACTTTCTGTCTCCTAAGGTAAAGCTATCACCACCACAAAATTTTTCTAGGAACAGAAAGACCTGAATTTTGTTCTGGTACCATCCTGTCGTAATAAGCAAAATAATTCCTTTGTGGAAGAATCTTAAATTATAGACTTAAGGGTCTGGCTCTCGGGGTCAAGATTCCTGGAAAGTGAGGGGCAAAGCTCAATTATTCGCTTAGAACACTGCAGCTGTTCGTGGTAGCCCGCTCAGTCCCTGCCAATGCCTTCTTTCCATCTGCACGTCTTTCCCGTGATTTGGAAGTGGTCACTTTATCGTCCTCATCTCCCTGCAGTCCTAGTTCTTTTGCACTATAGCTCGGACTCACGACCTCTTCCCATTTTTCTCTCTTTTAGCTTTTCTCTTTTGTTCCACAAACCATTATTTCTTCATAGAAACTTTAAAATATATAAAGCAATCTATGTGTTTGAGTTGAAAAGTTCAGATAGAACTACAAGCTTATGAGCCACCAGCAGTCTCCCATTCCCTCTCCCCTCAGCTCTGTGTCCTGCTCCTTGGAGGCAAGCGCTTTGAAATATTTTAGTTCTTTCTTCTCATATTGAGTAACCAGATTCAAACATTAAAGGGGAAATAAAGTGATTAGTATCATTATGGAGGGGAAAAGTCACTTTCAGTTTGATCAAAACTCCAGAGAGGACAGTCCAGAAAAAAACTTAAATTACTGTAGCCTAAATGACCCCTCAAATCTTTCACATCAAGACAACTCAGATTAAGGTGAATTTCAGATTGGTGCCTGTAGTTAAGTCTCTATAATAAGAAAGCCCAAATATTCTTAAGGATATGACTTATCTTAAGGCTATGAATTCTCTGCTGGTGGGGGTTACACCTTTAATTTCACTCCTGAGATAGTTAGACTACCTGACTGATGATTTTTAATTTCTATGTATTTATTTAGTCACATAAACTTGATTTTTTCACAGTGAAATTTCATTGCCAGGTGTTCCTGAAAGATCAGTTATGAGAAATCAAATAAGACTTTCTACTTCTATTGAAAGTGGAGTCAGAGGCATCATTAAGATGATTGATTATATATCTAAGATGAGAAAAAAGGTCTTTATCTTATAGATTCCTATTTAGAGACACATTTAACTCTTAAAACTGAGGTTATATGACAAAGATATGACCTAAATTTAGCATACACACATCACACATATTCCATGAGAGGCAATGGAGAGTCCATTCAATCCCACATTTCTATTCACTCTTCCAAGCAACTGGAGAAGCTGTTGGTGGGAGCTCATACCCCTTGAGCCTTACTACCCCATTTAATCTGGCCAAACCCCCAATTCTGCGGGCTCTACATCTCTTTGCCTGGGGACATTTTATTTGAAGCAGAGGATAATGGCTCAGCTGCCTGCAATGCAGGCTGAAAGTGCCCGAGAATTAAAATTCTTGGGCCCAGACCTTTTTATTTTAACTTTGCCTGAAGGACTTTCTGTGGTAGACTGGACTTTGGTCATAATGTTATTTACAACTGGAGAACCTTTCTGTCGGATTTCGATTTGGCTGTTTGGAGTGGAGTATCTGAGTGGTGCCTCCAGATACTTTGATCGTCAGTGAGGTTTGAGAACCACTGCTTTTTTCAAATCAAAGGTTTTTTTTTAAATATAAGTACATTGACTGTGTCTTCGGTAAGAGCAAGATGGACGCTGTGAGTGCCAACATCATGGCTTGTAACTAAACTTGAAATCTTTCAATACCGTTCAGCGCACTGTTTACTCAGTTATTCAACATTTACTCATCACCCACTGGATTCCTGACCTACATGCTGGGGACAGAACAATGAATAATACCCATCCCAGTCTTGGAGAAGCTTTGGCTGAAGGAGAGGCAGATAAACAGAGCAATCACAATGTAATATGAAATATAATATAAAAATGCCATACCACACATCATGATAGCACAAATTGCTATAGGGGAAAACTGGACATTTAATAACCCTTAATTCATTCATTTACTGCCATAATACTTAATAGAGCCAGGTCCTGTACTTTTATTCTCAAAATATGTTGTGTTTATTGTAACAAAGCAATATGTGCTCATATCAAAACAAAACAAAAAAAGCTCCTGGAAGCAGCCCTCAGCCAATGGCTGATGGTAGCTGGGGTAAAACGTCCCAGCTCTCCCACCCCTCGGATGAGAACGTTCTGCGGCAAGCATTTTACGGCGTTTCCCAGCCTTGCCTCCGGACTGAGCTCCAGTTCCCAGTGCAGCTGGCTTGAGAGTTTATGCTTTACTGGTTATCTTCCTTCCAGTCCCACCTTTCATTCCCCCACTGGCACTGACTATGCTTCCTAAAGAAACTACCTGTACTTGCCCTCTTGTTGAAACCAGAAAAGTAGGCATTTGTGCTGCCTGTCACTACAAACACCAGTAAGTAAAGACAAGGATTGAATTTTTATGGGTACTTTACTCAGATGGCTGGTGATCTAAGAAGACTTGGATGATATATCCTCGAAAACTGTCTTAACATCTCATTTCAAACCGAACTTAAGGAGAAGAAAGGGTGGGTAAGGGTTTGGAAAAAGGTTGCTTGGATAAGAGATGCAGTGCAGCCACTATTTTCCTAGTACTTCTTTATCTGTGGATCAACAATTCTTTATCGGCATCACAAGCATTCCCTCCCTGGAATACAATGGCTCAGCTACCATCTCCAAGGCTTGGAGACCCTCTGGGGCACAAAGGTTGAATTGCTTGTTGAGTCAGGTGGTCCTATATTCCAGTTCCTGGAATAACAGCTTTCCACGGGCATTAGTCACTTAAGCCTATCAACTAAGGCTAAAATCTTTAACTCTTGAGTTACAGCTTTCCACAGGCGTTAATCACTTAAGCCTATCATTTGAAGCTAAAATCTTTTAATTCTTGAGTTACAGTTTTAATCACTCAAGCCTATCAATTAAGGCTAAAATTTTTAACTTTTGAGTTCCCCCACCATTGTCTCACAAGCTGTTTCTAGGAGAAAGGCCACTTCCTTCACTTGAATTTTGGTCCAGTCATCTCCCATCTCATTCTCTCCTCCACCAACTTCCTCTTCTTCCTAGGAATCAATCACTCTCACTCTTGGAAGGAAGCCTTGTGTATCCCTTTCTAGCTACTTTCCTAATACCCCCTTCTCCTTTCTTTTTACTCCAGTCTAAAGAGCACTCTATATATTGTAAATGTTCTCATCTTTACCAGTTGCCATCTGGCTTTTTATACATCATCTCTCTATTGAAGCTCTTTTCACCAAATGTCAAGTGATTTTCTAATGCCAAACCAAACAATTTTCTGCCCCTACTTTAATTTTTCTACATTGCTGAAACCACCCTCTATAAATTTCGTTTCTCTTGACTTTTGAGACATCACTCTCTTCATTGTCCTCTTATATCTCTGACTACTCCTTTGCAACCTGCTTTGTTGGATTTGATTCTTGCGCAAACATTCTATTTAAATAATGATGCTCCCTAGGATTCTTTTCTCAGAATTCTCTTTTCACCACACATGCTCTCCTGGGTAATTTCATTTATAACCATGGCTTTAACCACCATAATATGCTAACAACGTTCAGCTCGAGGACTGACCTTCTGAACTTAGACTCATGTATCGATTAACCCTTCGGGCATATTTACTAAATGTCCGTGGGCATCTAAATTTCATACATCTAAGGCTGAACTCACCAAATTTTAGCCCTAATCTCCCATAATCTGCACCCCACTTAGTGAGACCTTCCTGTGCTCACCCACCCATCCTCCTTCTCAGGGATCATGGACCTAGCAATTAACAAGTCCTGGGAATTTTACCTCCTAAATATTTCTCATATTATTTTCTCCCTTCCTTCTCCATTATCACCAAAAAATTAAGTGAAGTTGGGACCAAAAACTATACATTGGATTAGACACTTAGATTTTGGCATTTCAACATTGCCATTATACTATTCCTCATTAGCTCCCACATGGTATCATAAACTCTTATTTAGGTTCCTTATCTCCAGACTTTCTTTTACCCACCAGTCCATCCTGAACACTGCCACCAAATGATCTTTCTGTAACATGTGGGACCAGGTCAATATCAGGCTCATCGATATGTAAAAAATAAGGTTTAAGCTTCTTTATATGTCATATGGCCTTTATTATCTTAAAGGCTATGGCTTGTCAATCAGAATCACTTACAGTTGTTTGTAAATTCTAGCCAGTGGTCCTTTTTGTTTTTGAACTCCAGCTGTTACCTCTGTCTGGAAACCCTTTTTCTGTCTGTTTGTGCCCATTGACGTCCTATTCATTCACCAAAATCTATTAAAACCTCTGCCAGGTGTTCCCTGAGGGTCTTCATTAACTCTGTAAGACAGAATTAATCATTAAGTCTTGTGTGTATCATACCAAGTTCTATTTTGCTCTGTGGTTATTTCTGTTACAAGGTAGCAGACCCCTCCACCCACAACAAACTCAGAAACCCTGTTAGATGCTAATAGTAGTGCCTGTCTGCTACTCTGCAGCACTTTCTGGACTTGCAAGTAGTTTAGCATAGATGTTTTGAAATTCCATCTTCCCTTCTAGCCTACCTAGTCCAAGAGGACAAGGTCAGTGTCTGTTTTGTTCACTGCTGTAACCCTAGTATGAGACATTGTTTCTGTCATTGGAAGTGTTCATTAAATATTTGTGGACTAATTGACTTACTCTTTGAAGTCAGAGCCTACATTTTATTTGTCTCCTTACCCCAGTTCATAAGAGTGCCCATAATAGACACCAATGAATATTTAAACTGAATGTCAGTCACCCTATCCAAACAGCATGGGGAACAAGCAAATAGTGTTTTCTGAGAGATAGGAAATCTCATTTTTTTCTTTGCATAATTTCACACGTCTGCCTGCTCGTTATTAGTTTGTCAATATCATCAAACTAAGAAGTCCAGTGATGAGTTAGACCAGGGGTGGGAAGCAAATTGCTTTTGTCATGCCATCTTGAATACATTTACAATAGAGGCTTTAAGTGTTGTGTTGGGAAAGACTCTGAGGCCAGGTTTGAGTTCAGTACGAAGTATACAGTGATGACCTAGCACTCATTCATGGACTCAGCAAGACAGTAGCATATGCACTCAGTAATTGCTATCCCTTTGTAAACCAAGGAGGGGCTGGGGGTGACAAATAATATAGCCCCACAAAAGGCTTCACTGGTACACGGTCAAGCATTCATCTATAATGTCCCAGAACCTGACAATTAGCTAGCTGATCACTTATTAGGATGTTGCTCTGCTCTTTGGTCTGACTGCATAATATCTTCAAGCAACAAATCCTTAACTCATTTCTGCAATAGCTGATATCTTCACCTGCTTAAAAACATTAACATTTTCCTTTTAAAATTATTCAAAGCCAAATAAATAAAAAAGCCTTTGGATATTCTGGACAGTACGTTTCTTAGGATGACTTAGATTTTTAGGAATTCTGTTCTATGGTGAATATTACCAACTGATACGTAAGTACCTGTACTGTCCCATCCATTATTCCATCTGAGAAGGGTTCCAAAGAACCACACAGCCAACTCATAGTGGTAACGAGTACCAATTACTTCAGTGTTATGCAATCATACAATACTTTCTATTAGCCACACGTGGCTTTTTTCTCATCTGACATGACCGTTCAAAACATACCTCTCCTTAAAAATATTTTCATTTTACTCTGTTCTTTCAAATACTACACATAAAAGATATTAAGGAGAACAACTGCATTTAATTGGAAATGGCCATGCTGCCCCAGCTATGAAGCACAGCTGACCAATACATGAAACCTGTGTGCCTGAGAGTGAACACAAACTCCTCAGCACTCCAGCAGGAAGCAGATGTCACCCAGAGCAAGAGCCGCTGCCCTGAGGCCAGATGAAAAGTCATTTTGTTTGAAGCAGTGAGATCTGGGACACAGGCAGGTCATAAAAGGAGCAGGTCGTATCCCTCCAGATCTGCAGGGAGTGGGTTCTGAAGAGGAACTGGAGTGGAGTGGCTCTTTCTGTGGTCCACAGAATAACTATCTAGTCGACAGACTGTCCGAAGAGCAGGGTGATGGACGGAGAAGAGGCGGCCATCCTGAGACCAGGACACTGAGACCGCTGACCTAGAGGTTGGACTGAGAACCACATCAACTTTCTGAATGACAGAAATTAAAGTCAGGCGCCTGAGAGTAACATAAATAAGTACAAAACATAACAGATACTGTGAAAACGTGTTTGAGACAACAAGGTTTACCCAAAACCAAGCAGCATGCTCCAACTTAATAGCCGTTGTTTACTCCACTCTGAAGTGTTCTTCTGAAACTAGTAGCCCAAGTCAAGGATAACTAGCAATCAAAAAGGCACCGACTTGAGACCTATGCCCGAAAGCTACAAAACTGAAGCAAGCAGATTAAACAAAACTAAAACTCCACAAGAGCAGAAAAATGAAAAAAAATACATTAAGGCCATTTATAGAAAAAGAACAACCCAAATAAAAAAGCATTCAGAACAAATCTTAATAGACACAAACATATTACAGGAGCTGTAGAGAGAGCTTAAGGAAGAAATACAGGATCTCAAATAGGCAATTATTACTGAGATTATAGAAGGAGGAAAAAAAGAGTGAGTTGATAATGATCAAGGAAGAAGTTCAAAAAAGTGAAAGCATCACAAATGAAAGCCTCATTAAAAGCACAAATATAAAGTAAACATAATGGAAAACAGAGCTAGCAATACAGTGGAGAGGCTTGAAATGACATTAGACAAAAATCAACGAAGATATTAACAAGATTATAAGGAAGATGGAAGAGGCAAAGGAAAGCTGACATGCCTATAATTGGTGATCCAAAAAAAGAAAGCAGAAAAAAATGGGATAAAAATAGTCAAAGGTATAAAAGGAGAAAACAATCCTGGATTAAAGATTTGAAACTTCAGATAAAAAAGGCATACTCTTTCTTGGGAAACCCTGATATAATACTGATGAAGTTTTTGACTCCAAAGATAAATTCTGTAGATATCCGGCTATGAAAAACAAAGAGTGTAAAAGAATTATGTTGGTTTCTGACTTCTTTCTAGCCACCTTACACATAAAATACAGTGAAACAATATGGACAAAATTCTTTTAAAAAATGTGACCTAAAAATTTCATAACCAGCCAAGCTATTTTTGTTTTCCCGGCTTCCTCTAGTGCGAGCCAGGTGGGGGCTCATCCTGTGGAAGGCAAGGCCACCATGGGTCCGATACAAAACGGAAACAGGGTATCCCCAGATAACCGTGTGTCCTTGGGGAATTCCGGAGTTCTTGTCGATAAGCCCAGGAAGTGTATGAAGTGCAACAGTTATGCATAAAGCCACAGATTTGGTAAAGGCTGAGCTCTTGAGGAATTATAATTTGTTTACTTATCCACTCATTAAGTCAACAAATATTTGTGGAGTCCCCATTATATTCCAATGTCTATGTTTTGCACACTTAATTTTGGATATACGATCAACACTATTTTAAGGAAATTACTTCCTTTAACCTTAACTCTACTGAGTGTTTTCCCTTTATCTCAGAAGTAGGGAGGAAACACGGGAAGCACATGTCAACTGGTTATAATTCTGTGAAGCAAATTCCTGAAAGACTATATAACACAAGTGCTTATTATTACCTAAGTATTCCTAATACGAATTTTAAAACATAAAGATCCTGAAAATGGGAGCTCAGGGCGGGGAGAAAGATGCTTCAGGCAGTAGGATGCGGGGAGGACTCCAGTGGAAGGTTTATATGGTAACTGGCACTGGAATCAGGCCTTGAGTTACAGGTAGATTCGGACATTTGGGGATAAAAGGAGAATGGCTTCCAAGCAGGAGTAACTGTGGCCATAAAGGCCCAGAATGGGAAAAGTTCTGGATACGTCCTGGAATAGAGAATGTTGGGTAGGGGATCCTAGAAAGTAAGGGGATGAGTCTCGGTGGGACCCCAGGGCCTGGGAGGCCAGACTCAGTGGGAGTTTCGTTCTGTCATCAGTGAGGTGCTATTGCGTCAACACAGCAATACCAACACTGTTCAGGAAAGATTAATCTGGCAGGAAATCTTTAAGAAGAATAAGAAGCCACAGGCAGGGGGCCATTTATAAAGTTAATGGAGGGTTTAGCAAAAGATGGGGAGAGGTTGGATGTTAAGTGGGAAAGGGGATTTGGAGAGAATGTTAGAGATTCATTCTGGGGGTAAAAGCAACAGAGAAAAGAGTTTGGCAAGTGGCTAAAAATGAAAATGACAGATGAGAGAAAGCAGGGGTGGAGGGATGGAATCTAAGTAACAGGTGATTACTTGGGAGCTGCTAATGATTTTAAGGGCTTTTTTGAGTTGTGTAAGCAAATGGTTACATTGACAGGCAAATGAGGCCAGGTCAGGGATAAAATAAGGTACCCAGGAGCCCCTGAGAGTCTGAGGGGAAAAGATGGGGTCTGAGGGCCAAAGGGAGGCCCCCTGAGGAGATAAAATGAAGACACACTGCCCCCCTGCAGTGTTATACAAAGGTGGGGACCCTGGACATCCCAGACTCCACTCAGCTCACACCAAGCAAAGGTCACTTACGGACAGAGAGGTGGGTTGGTACCAGCTTAACAACCAGCCTCCCCTAACACCCAGTCTCAGGGGAATGGACATTCAAATGCGACTGCATTTATAACCATGGTTTGCAAAATGCCCAGGAAAAAAATGCTGCCCTGGACTTGGCCACGAGAGTAAGCATTGGGGTCCAAAGACACCTGGGCTTTGATTCCATTCATGCCACTTACTGAGGGACAACAGGCAAGTGACTTAACCTCACTGAGCCAACTTTAGTTAATCACACCTCACAGGGCTCCTGTGCAGATTTCACAAGGTAAGAGTGCAGCAGATAGCAAAGAGCCTGCTGCATAACACTCGGCCAGTGGGCACCTGGTACCCCTCACCCCACTCTCCCAGCACACCTGCTACTGCAGCTGTTGGTTGCCTGCAAAGTCACCTCCAGTTCCTGAAGCCACATCTCATCTCCTCCCTGGATGTCCTCCTCTCTCCCTTTCCTTCCCTGCAACTCCTTTCCCTTTGTTCTGTTTCCTGGGAATCCAGTCTCTTTTCCTCCTCAATTTTACTCTTCTTAATTGTCAAGAGTCTGTCTCTTAGTATGCTTTTTGTTCTTCCACTCCTCCCTCCTAAGAAGTTATGACTAAAAAGACTCAGCAGGAACCAAAAACTCATCTTTTTGATTTCCCAAGCAGTTCCAAATATCCTATCCTAGTATTCTGAAGAAATGGGCTCCTCAATCAGACCAAGAATGACTATTTTTCTAAAGTCCACCCAATGACAGAAAACTGGTCATTTCCAGAAAGCCCTTACTGGGGATGACTATAAGAAATTCCTCATAAATTATAAACATATAGACATTGGAAATATACTAGACCACTAGGCACCGGGGGGATTCTGCTCTGAGCCACAGAGAGCAACTTGTGAATGAAGTTCATATCTGGCCATCCCACCAACCAAGAGGCAATTCCAAGCACAGCGCCTCTTCATTGGGGTGAGGACTGAAGCCACTCTCAGCCACACACGCAACCCCTATTTAGTTCTAAAGTCATCAGGTGGCTGGGCTGTGACCACAGTGTCAGAACTGCTGAAGTGACACTGTGCCCAAAATGTGATCTTACAATATCCTAGTCCTTACTTATCTGGCAACATAAATCAGAAACAGAAGTCTCTTTTAAAATTCTTAATGTGCCATGGAATCGAAACAAGGCTTAAACATCACAAAACACCAATTTCAATAGACAAAGCAGCTCTGTCTCCTCCGCAGGCTAATGTCAGGTGTTTGGGGCATCATTTTAAGTTTCTTGGTGTCAGGGACCCTTTCCCGCGGACCCTAGGATAAGGGTCTGTCAGCACAGGGAGCTGAGAGCCCACAACATGCTGTCCAGATGTGGGGAAAGGGGAAGATTAGGGAGCGATATTTTTGCTAATACCTCCTTGGCCCTGCTGGGGAGTTAGGGACCTTGTTCCTTCTGAGCCTCAGCCTTGGAAACTGTTTCACCAGGTACTTTAACTGACTGTGCTTTACCAGTTGCTAAAGTTCCCAGGCAGTTCAAGAGAAGGCCAGGACAGAACATACCCAGATTTTGAAATATTCTCCCTTCCTGCATAATTAACAGATCTCATCTCTTAAATGAGCCTGGCTTGGTGGATAGCATAGCTGGTGGGGTCCTCTGAGGGACCCTCATTTTCTGCCCCATGGGCTCCTGTCCAGTAGGCCTTAACACTGGCATATTACCAGGTGTTCTTCCTACTCCTTTATTCAAGACTCTGTTTTGAGGAGCCTTCTCCGACCACCTACTTGACCAGTCATTTGTCAACCAACACTTATTGAGCACCTGCTGTGTGCCAGGCCCTGTGCTGGTCAGTGGGGTACAGAGATGGGTAAACTGTAGTTCCCCAAAGCAAGAGACATACAGAATTGCATTATGCCGTGAGAAATAAAGAGATACAAAGTGCTGTGGGAGCCCAAAAGGAGCAGTAACGAATTTTACTCAAATGGTGGGAGGAGCTAAGGATTCGCAGAGGCTGTTGGGTTAGGCAGGAACTCAAAGGATAAGGATTTTACCACAGAGAGAAAGAAACACGAATATTCAAGGCAAGAGAAACGGCATGAGCAGAGGTTATGGATGAGAAAGTATTTGGTGTGTTGAAAATGCTGCAAGTAGATTGATTGGCTAGAATGCTATTTATAATTTATATAAATAAAGGAGAGGGTGAAGAAGAGAAATTGGAGAGTCTGGCTTAGTTTTCAAAGGAGTTAGCAAACTGTTCTCAGGCCAGTGGTTTTCAAAGTAGGGTTTCCAGACCATCAGCATCAACTGACAGCTTGTGAGAAATGTAAATTCTCTTACCCTATCCCAGAACTGCTGCATCAGAAAGTAGGGGTTTGCAGGTGAGGAGAGGGAAGGAGGAGGTAGCAGGACATCTTCCAAGCCCTCCAGGTGATTCTGATACGGCACTAAGTTTGGAGAACCCCTGCTATTGGCAGAGTGGACATCAGAGATTTTTAGCCAGAGCAACACGACACTGTGTTTTACAGAGAACATCAGCGTGGGGTTGTAGATAGGTGGAAACTGGAGGTAAAGGGACCACTTAGCAGACTCTTGGAGTGACCTGCATAAAGATGATGGAGAAAGTCATCTACCTACTTTTCCATGCCTCATCCAAACAGGTAGTTATAGGAGAAAAAAAATATTACCCAACGGGGGTGTCGGGTTTCACAATAAATTCATGACACCCAATTCACAGAAGCTTTCAATACCATCAGGCCACTCCACTCTGCCCCCCATCTCGGGTTTGCTTCTCCCATTCACAGTTGCTTCTCTTCATTTATCACAATCTGGATCTCAGTTAGAATGTCTCCTCCTGTACAAGGGGAACTTCTTGAGAACATGGGCCCTGTCTGCCTTGCTCCTCAATGAATTCTCAATGCAAAAAAAAAAAAAAGGAATTAAGGAAGCAATGATGGAAAATGAAGGAAGGAGACAGATTCAGGAAATAAAATTTAAGGAGAGTATGGGAAGGATTCTAGACTACTCCTGGATTCTTATGTGGGAGACTGTCCTTAAGTGAAATAGGAAATAAAGAAGAAAAGTTAGCTAAGGCCTGGGATGGGTTGGTAGAGCAGCCATGCTGGTCACATGGGACACTGGGGCAAAGGGAAACTAAGTCACAGAGGAGGTTCCTGGTTGGAGTTTCTGTGGTCCCTGGGGAAGGGACCAACTGAGTAAAGCCAAGTCCAAAGGCATGTGGAGTCCAGCCACATTTAACTACAAGCCCAGTGTCAAATGACAAAACTAAAACAATTCAGTAATAAGTTTGATGCCCTTTATTCAAGGGAAAACAAGCCACAGAGGGGTGAGTACTGTACCTCAGAAGCAGGGGAGCGCTTTTTCTGAGTTTGGGCAAGAGTAAGTTTTAAGGAATGTTAGAAAAGGGAACATGGAAGGAGGGCAAGATTAAGAGGAGGATGGGGATTTCCTTATCAGGATAGCAGGTCCTGTGTTCCAGGGTAAAGTAAGCTAGCCAATGCCCAGTTGGAGGATGTGATCCGTGTATGTTAGGTTTCCATGACAGCTGTTGCCAAGTTCCAGTCTTTCTTTAACCCACCCATTTGTTGATTAATTAACTATTCAAAATACAAGGTCTGTCCAGAAAAGGTCTGACCATTGTTAATATGAGAACGGTTTGTGTGGCACTGATGTAACCTGGCAGCCAAGCAGAGTGGACTGGAATGCACGTGTGTGAACAATGACCACTCCACTGTACTAGTCAGTGGGGGTGGTAGACAACATTGAATGAGCATGTGTGCTGTGTGGGTGTTACAATAGAAACAACTGAGTACAGCAACTAATCTGCATCAAATTTTGTGTTAAGCTTGAACATTCCTCTGCAGAAACTATTCAGATGATTCAGAAGTCCTCAGCTATGGGCAACCAGTGATTGGCAGCTTCATCATGACAATGAGCCCACTCATATATCATGTCTCATGCAGAAGTGTTTTTGCAAAACATCAAATCACCCAGGTGACTCAGCCACCCTACAGCTCAGATTTGGGGACCTGTGACTTCTGGCTTTTCCCAAAACTAAAATCATCTTTGAAAGGGAAGAGGTTTCAGTCCATTGATGAGATTCAGGAAAATATGACGGGACAGCTGATGTCAATTGGGAGAACTGTGTGAGGTGCCAAGGGGCCTACTTTGAAGGGGACTGAGGTATCATTTTCCTATGTGCATGTTTCTTGTATCTTCTATCTTCTTCAATAAACATCTCTATTTTTCATGTTACATGTCTGGACACTTTCTGGACAGACCTTGTATAGGATGAAAGAGGCAATGTGGCATAGTGATTAATCGGGCAAAATCTATAGCCAGATTGACAGGTTTGAATCCCAGCTCTACCATTAGCAGTGAGACTTCAGACAAGTTACCTAATCTCTATGCCCCAGTTTACTTATATGTAAAATAAACTCCAAAGAGGCATATTCTTGGTGAAAGAGGAGACTTGGATCATCTACTGAGGGGGATGTTCAGATGGAGCTGCATTGAGAAACATGGTAAATGTTTGGGATAGAGAACAGAATTGCATACCAGCAGGAAGAACCAAATTGAGTCTGGGGATGATAAATATGCAGCGATGTGGCCAATTAGCAGGGTTATGCTCACCCTCTCCCCCCGCATACTGTTAAGCATCAAAGAAACAGGAGCAGAGAAAGTCAACAATAGAATTAATCTAGTTGGGGAATCACAGAGTAGGTACAGGAACCGAAATTGCAGACAAGATAAATATATAGGGCGCTGGTGACAAGTTCAAGGCCAGGTTAAAGATGTGTAAACCAGGTAAGGATGTCTCCTAATGCAGTTTTCCAACTTCAATAAAGTACATATTCATGGCTTTTCCCATATCCATCCTATTGCTAGGAAATTATCTTTAAATCAACTATTTTTACTTAGTCTCACTATAAAAATAACCATGATGAAATCATGGGTTATATTTTTCCTAATCCCCAGTCAATAAATAGGTAAATTTTAAAGTGCTCACCCATATACAACCTACAATCCTCTTGCTTATCCTGTGCTAGGATAAAACCCATCATTATTAAGAACATGGGCTTTCACCTGAGCTCAATTCCATCCAAAAGAAAATACTGAGATTTGCCACTTAGAGCGTGATTTTTGGCAAGGCACTTAATCTCTCTAATCCTCAATTTTCTATTCTGAAGACTGCCAGTGATAATATCTACTTCATAAATCACCATGAGAAATAAAGCAATTTACACAGAAGCCTTAGCCCAGTGATTGGCACAGAGTAGATGCTCCAGAAATCAGAGTTTTATTCGTTATAGCACGCCCCCAACCCATGTCTAAAGCGTTTATGATGCTAATGATTCAGTGACATGAGGCAGAGCAGCTAATACTTTCCCAGGTGGGAATGTTCCCTGTTGTCAGGAGATCCCCATAAGTTCCCCTAAGAGACCCATCTCTCCTCAAAACGTCTAACAGAACACCACATCCTTTGTAGCTGATAATCAATGCTTATTTTCTAGTCAAAGAATTCTTATTCCTTATGACACTTCTACACAGGGATCCTGGAGTGTCTTATTTTCTTCCAGATAGAAACTTCCATATTTTAGTCCTTTTCTCGTGGGGTTTCTGCCAGGTGCCATCGTTGTGACACCTCTGTGTCAGTGTTACCTACTGGCAGGCCTTGATGTCACTCATCTGTGGGGCACACTCTCCACCTGTTTCTCACATTCATTTCTTGCGATTGCTGCTTATTGCAGTCTCTCATCCTAGCACTGTGTTGCTACACTTTCTGTTTGCCTAGAAAGAGTACACACATTATCGAATTGTGGAACATCATTGAGTCTTATTACACATTCCACCAAAACAACCCTCCCTGCAACAGGATGGCCCCACAATCCTATGGTAGGTACTTGGCTGCTAGCTTCCTACCCCCATTCTCCCTCGCTGTTTCTATCTAAGGAGTGGAACAATCTTGTTGGCTGCTTCTGTGTTATTTCACATTATTATGTGTCATTGAACAATCTGTGTCATACTGGACTCTCTAGAAGGGGCCATTTATCTTTCTACAACTGATGAGATGGTGAGGAGCTACTTAAAAGGGGGGAAGTCCCTAGAGAAAGAGACCTCTGTAAATACAGGAGGCCTTTCAACCACCCACCAAAGCACGTGAAATGCAAAGAACCTTTCACACACCTAACAAACAATATCCACCCTAACCGTTCCAATGTTGTCTCATTTGTGCTGGTGTTTCAAGGACCTGTATTTCTTATGTGCAGTACCAAGCAGAGGTTCTGGTAAACAGTATCCCAACAAACTGTTGAATGAATGAGACTCAGACCTAGCTTCAGTTTCCATACAGGGAAACTTAGCTTCAGTTCATACAGAAAATCTGAGTTTTTGTTATTAACCTTGTTTCCTGTGTGTCTAGGAAAAGTCAAACCCATTCATTAAAAGTAATTTTTACTGAGAATGTTTCAGCCTTAGCCCTTTAGGTGACAAAAGGCGGGGAGTGGAGAGGGGGACAAGGACACCTTTGTAGATCCTTTTTTACTCACATTATCCCCCTCATTTGAAGATGCTACAGATTCCCAAGTTTTGCTTCATTAATTCTATCACGTGGGGAACGTGGGGTAGATGTTTATTCTACTTGATAGGGGAGCAGGTGAGGCAGGAGGAGAGAAAGCTCTCCTGCTGATTCAGCCCTGGATCTAGACCCCAGGCCCTCAGCCCTTGACACTGGCCTCTCATGCACCTGCATCTTTTACTTCAAAATGGCCATTCTAATGACCAATTATAATTATATGTAACTTTTTTAACCTTTCCACACCTGTGAAAATTAACATAATGATGCCACCCCTAATGTGAGTGAAACACACTGGTTCTCTTCACTCTCTTTGCAGTCACCTCCCGCGCCTTATCTGCCTACCCACTGAGCACACCATCAGCCCTGAAGGGGAAAGCCCCTGTCTCCATGGAGCTCCCAGTAGACCGGGCCCTCGGCTGGGTCGGCACATCTATGGCTCCCTTAGTGCTCACAGAGCGCCTGAGAGGATGGCTGGGGCTCCGAGGGAAGAATATCTCACCCAGGGTGACAAGGCTAGGAAGTGGCAGCACCAGGATATGAACCCATGTATTGAATTTTTTTTTCATTACAGTTTACATTCAATATTGTTTTGTATTAGTTTCAGGTATACAGCATAGTGGTTAGACAACCATACAAAATTATTATAATATTATTGACTATATTCCCTATGTTATGCTTTACATCCCCGTGAGTATTTTGTAACGACCATGTATTTGTTTGATTTCAAAGATCTCGTTTTTGAGGCTCTCTTTGTGGATGGGGTTTGGTATGGTGGGAGCTCCTTCTTTCCACGAACCGTGGTCACCTCTGTGTGTCTATCCTATTGTCGGTACACAGTCGTCTGCTTTTCATATTACAGGGGAATGGGGCTCCAGCAACTGTTTGTATCGTTAGAATTCATTACATCTATCTACTAATGTTTTCTAAGTATTATTTTTTTCTGTTTCTGAAAGGTGAAGAAATGCAGATTACTTATTTCACAACAAATAGATGAGTAAAACCTACCAATTGCATATGAAGAGCTTTACCATGAGGCCTCTTGGGATGCACACATATGAAGACAGAGAACGGCGTCTGCCACCATATGGGATGTTAGTCGCTTTTGGCTGCTCCTCTACCCTTGGAAAGAAGCCAGCATCATTGTCTCCCATGCTGAGAGACCTGTGAGAACAAGCCTCGCCAAAGTTAACATGGGGCGGGTGTTTAAAGGAAAAAAAGTCATCAACTGGCACCCCCGAGAAACTGTCATCTCAGAGAGGCTGATGGGGAGAGAGAACCTGGCCAGTGAGTCTTTAGAAAGTGGGCTTCCAGTTGTTTACCAATGAAAACTCTTATATTTGTTTTTTAAGATAATTTAAAACAGAAGCAGACTCATAGATACATGAAACAGACTGACAGCTGTCAGAGAGGAGGGGGTGTCAGGGGCTGGGTGGAAGAGGTGAAGGTATTAAGCAAAAAGAAAAAAAACCCTCCTAGGCACAGACAACAGTGTGGTGATTATCAGAGGGGAAGGGGGTGGGGGAGGTGGAAGAGGGTAAAGTGGGAATAAATGGTGGCAAAAGAAGACTTGACTCGGGGTGGTGAACACACAATACAATATGCAGAGGATGTATTATAGACTTGCACACCTGAATTCTATATAATTTTATAACCAATGTCACCCCAAGAAATTCAATAAATAAAAAATTTAAAAATAATAAAAGTGATCATGAATCTTGGATTTAGCATGAGAAGGGAAATTCTCATTAATCAAGCACCTCCCGTGTTACACACGGTGCTGGACCCAGCACCTAAATTTTACTTAATCTTTACAACAATTCTAGTAGCTCAGAGCCCATACTGTAGGATCAGACAAGCTCATGTTTCAATCCCAGCCCTGCGTCTCACTGGCATGTGGCACCCGGTAGGTTTCGTCACCCTCTGTGTCTTGATTTCCTCATCTGTAAAATGGAGGTCATTATACCCAGCCTGAAGCTCTGTGGTGAGGAATAAATAAATTAATGTTTGTAGAGACCAGTACCCACCATACAGTAAACACTCAAATGCACGAATTCTTTCAACACACATATATTGAGCACCTATTTGTGCCAGCTTTTGTTCTTGTCTCTGGAGATACAGTGATTATATGAAACAGACAGAAGCCCTGCCCTGTGGAGTTTAATATTCAGAAATATAATTATGACTATTAACAACCCAGTGAGATCTGAGGTAGATATTACTGGCCTCAGTTTACATCCAAGGAAACTGAGGCACGAGAATTCATTTCTCCAAGTCACCTTGGTGGCAGGAACCCACCTGTTATACTGGTATAGACAAGTGACAGAGTTGTCCTAATTACCACATGTGCATAACTTAATCATGCTTATGCACAAGGAGTGGCAATGACTATTCACAAACACAGCCTCATTTACTCCGTGTGCTGTGAAGGTGGGCAGCCTGATACCGCAGAAGAGCTCAGGATTTACACTCGGAGGATCTGGATCTAACCACGATGGCTTGGCGTCCTGCATCCTCTGGGAACAACGTGGTCTCTGGAAGCTGTCTGTCCATGCACACAGTGGGGATAACCATGCACTCACAGGGCTACTTGGGGGATCAAAAGAGGCACGGCTATTCAGAAAGTCTGGAAATCCTACTGCATTACGTAAAGGAATGTTGTAATACAACCGCCTCCAAGGCACTGTTTTCTCCAGACGTAACACATACTAAACATGTACTGATGCTTTTTAGAGCAAGTTCTTGTTCAGTACACTCAGCGCAGTCACGGACAGTGTGCAGGCTACAGCTCGCACAAGGGCACCAAACCGGGGAGACAAACAGTAGCTAAAACACAACCTGTTCTCTGCTCACCAGGCTGTGCACCCGAACGCAGGACCACCTCCACCCAGAGGCACTGCTGGCACGTTCTTCTAATCTGACCAAAGGCAGAGTCTGAGCTAGCAGTGTCCCTGCTTATACTTCGTGCTCTTCTTTAATCTTTGTCTGTCTACTTCGGTCCAACTAATTCTAATTTTTTTATCCCACCAACTTCTGTTCCTCTGGCCTGTGGTGCCCTTCTCTCTTCTCCTTACTTCTCACCTTGCAGCCCTACCAAAGGCTTGTTCAAACCAACATGGTGCCCCTCCCTACCAGTTGCTTCTTTTCTTGCTCGTATGTACAGGATACTTCCCGAGCCCAATGCACAGAACATCCAGATCTGCCACCTAGTCTGCCCAAGAATGTCACCTCTCGGACTGCCCTTAAAGAAACAGGTACTGTGAGTAGACCGTCTAGACTGCAGGTCAGAAGAGCCAGGTGCTGCCACTGAGAAAGCAGGTAAGCACAGTGAAGTCCTAACCAGGCAATTATGGTTTATATAATAACCACACAACATATGTGCACACATAAACATACCGGAAGTGCTTCAAAGCCAACAGAACAGAATAAATGCAATGCACAAAGAAAGACATATACACCAAGTGGACCAAAAACTGAATAGGGAGGAAGGGATTTCTGAGTGAAAGATTCACGATAACAGGCTGGAGAGATCAGAAGTTTCACGAGAGTGATAAAGACAACTTAATGTCAGGAGTAGAGACCATTGTCATGCAAACCGTGTGGTGAATGGCATGAAATAAGATCAACAAAGGAGAACCCAGAAGTCTATTTCTGTGCCCCAATTTTAACAGATCCAGTAAAAGAGGTCTCTGATTTGATGAACATACCTTTACTGATTCTCTCAACGCTAAAGCTGACAGCATAAGCTGTCCCCATGAACATTCTTTGTCTCCTCAGGGCACTCCGGGCACCTCACAACATGCAAGCGGCATCCCAGGTTTTACAGGGAGGTGGGTGGTGATAAATGGTAAAGGAGAAGCAGATGGGGTAATTATTCCCCCACTAATCCTGACTCACCTGCTGAGGGCTGTGAAGGGAAATGGAAGGAAGGGGAAGAAGGGGAGGAGGTAAGGGGTGAAAAAAACTCAAGTAATTTACACCCACTCGGAGGTGAAGGAGCAGAATTAAAGCTGATGAAAAAAATAACAGAAACCTTCCTAAATCCCAGTAACCTCCGTCACAGCTCTTACTGCACGCTTTGGCATTTTATCTGTAGAGCTTCTGTAAGAGCAACCCTGGCTGTGTCAGGGACAGGAGTGACCGACTCCCCTGCTGCCCCGCCCCTCATGGAGGACTGCGGGCACCCTGGCACACAGTGGCAGGAGGGGAACCCTGACAAATGGAAGGTGAAGATGACTGCACCAGAAGGAAATGGCAAACGGGGATCTTCCAAGGGTATGAGTGGCCGACTTTTGTCAAGACAGGACTCCTGGCGCCACACTGAGACCTGCAGTCTTTAAGCCAGAGGTGACTCAGAGAAAGAGGGACACGTCTTCCTAATCTAATGACCTACACGATTCAGGAACACAGCCAACAGAATATAAACTCCAGATCAGCAGATCCTAGGGAGTGACAGGGAGAGCAATCCTGGAGGCTCCATTTAAGTGGATCATAATGTTTCCTTGTTCTCCAGGGAACGGGTAAAAGTGAGACAGAAAAAGATACATACTCCGGGGAAGTGGGGTGGGGGGTTGCTGTGTCATTCAGCCTGACAGGGATAGAGAAAAGGAGATCCTTCAGAGTTTGAAATCACGGTGAATAAGTACAGGTGGTAGGGTACAGTGGAAAGCACTTTGCCCTGGGAATCAGAACTGGGTTCTCAGCCAAGTGCCCCAAATAATCAAAGTACCTAGTTAGGGCTGGGTGTTCCCAAGCGGGGACTGATGAGGCCCTTGTCTGGGTGGCCTATGAATCAATATTTGCTTCTTTCACTTTAGGAAATATGCACAGAAGAAGGGGCATCAATTAATCCTCAAAAGTAGAATCAGGATCACGTGGGAAGCATTAAGGGGATTTCTTCAGTCCTTTCAAAGTTTTCTGTAATCTGAGCTCAGAAAGAGGTGCAATGACATGTTCACTAGCCAAGGAGTCAGGGCTGATGGCGCCTTACACCAGCTGACTCTAATTAGTAAGCACGACTGATGAAATCATTCTTTTACCTCAGCCATCTCATCTACAAACTGAGGAGATGAGCCATAAACTTGACTCTCCAGAGGTCTTATGTCCTTGTGTGTCATACCCTCACTTCTCACTCTTTGCTCACAGATCTCAGATTAATCCTGGAAGTTCACCATTCCTCTGCTTGTCCCCTCCACAAACACAATGCCCACTCCCACCATCTCCCCTTTGCTTTTGCTCTTCTCTTGAACTAGAACTTGAGTCCATCATCCCTAATCCCTTCCAAATTTACTTAGTGGTTTGCCATACTCTGCATAGTTATTCTCAGCTGCTCTGATAAACTGTCATTCTTTGCAATTTTCCTTTTCTCACAGACCATAACATATCAGTTAGGACTTGATTAGTTTGATGCTGTCTTCAAATTATTTTCTATGACTTAGGCTCATCTCTTTCACAGTATCACAAATTTTTAAATTTGTAAACTTCAATGTTCTTTATGGTACATAAATAGTCAATAAAGCTTACTTAATACACAGAGATACAGTCTATTTGGTTTTGAGGACAAATAGAAACTATTACTGGATTCCAAACTCATTTTCAAACAGTAGAGCAAAAATCCTGCATATTTCCCAGAACTCCAAACCTAAACTTGAGTTCAGTTATGTTGTTTGCAATCTTTGATTCCCCGGACTATTCTTGAATATTAGTAATCCAAGTATTTGAATGTTCTCAATGTGGCAGTTCTATGTGTCATATGCATCATCTCACTTAATGCTCATAGACACCCAGTAAAGTAAATGGTATTATTAACCCGATTTTATAGATGGAGAAAATGAGGCACAGCAAGGTTAGCCAGCTTGCCTAGGTGAATAGTAGTAAACATTAGATGTAGCACTTGAACCTTGGTTGTCTAACTGCAGGGCCTGGGTTTATAACTGCCATGTGCTACTGCTATATGGCTCAAGTATGATTTTACTTTGCTGTAGTTCCTTCACTCCCTACAGGGATAAACTCAAGAAAAGGAGACACACCATAGAGTTGTCCTTCTTTGACTATAAAACTTTGATATGCTTTAAGCTGAAACATTGAAAACAGAGAAGTTTACTTCTTATTTACTGTTCACTCTATGCCTGGCGCTACCATAAGCAGTTATATATGTTATATCATTTAATTCTCATGATTGCCTAAAACTAGTCATGTAAACATCATATACCAGAGATGTGAATATCATTCCTTTTTTACAAATAAAATAATTGGAACTTAATTTATCCAAAGTTTTTAGAGGGTGACACTAGAATTCAAATTCAGTTCCATCTGATACTGGAGGTCACACTCAACCTGTGTGCTATCTTTTCTCAGATTATTAACTATTATAGTATTTACATGATTTAATTACTGCAAATGTTTTTTTATAATGAACATAAAATCAGAGGGAAATAAATCTGTTCTACCCAGAAGTTGAATACTGTACTTATTGAAAGGAAAATGGTACTTAAAAGTATAAGGTAAATTTCAAAAGTGTGTGGTATATAAGGAGACAGGTTTCATGTGCAGAAAGGGGGTTCGAAATGGATCAAGCATGTATTTGGTGGGGAAAAGTCAAAAATAGGAAAAGAAAATTTTTGTCATTCCAAAGACCATTACTCAAGCTTCTCTTTCTATATGACACAGTTTCCTAATTGGAGCCTGATCCCCCAAGGAATTTATATTACAGCTAAACATTAGTTCAGTTGCATAGTTTTGTAGCATGATTGAATCTGTTTGTTGGCCAAACCCAGACATGAGATAACACGAACCATAATATTTGGTTAATCATTTAAGACACAAGAAAGGTCAAGAGACTGAGGGAAAAAGAAAGAGCAAAAAAGTCCACTCAAGTACTAAAATTCCACAGTGCATTCCTTTGGGACCAGGTCCTGCTCACTCCTAGGGATTTAGTGGTGGCGCTGATCTCAATTTCTTCATAAGCCTTCCAGGAGTTCTCTGTGTACTACTCCCTCCGTTTTCGAACTGTCTGTTTTAAAAGCCACAAGAATGTCATACAATACTACTAGCTAAATAGTCTAGAAGTGATATAGTTATGGAAAGCCACCAAATGTTTTCTTATAAAACCTCCTAGGCAAAGTTTCACAAATCAGTAGTCAACAAGGACAAAGCACTTCCTGTAACCCAGGTACTTTCTAAGAACTTTGCCTTAGCCATTATCATCCTATCAACAGCCCTATGAGGTAGGCACTATTGTCACCATTGTAAAAATGGGAACTCCAAGACAAAGTGAGGTTACGTAACTTGTCCCAGGTCACACAGCTAGCAAGTGGCAGAGATAAAAGTTGAGCCCCCATCATCTGGAAACAGAGTCTAATTTCTTTCAAAGTTCTTCGATACCTGTTTTTCTAAGGACTCAGCTCCCCTTTTACAAAATCAGGTCCAAAAGTATGCTTTTCTCAAACTTTCAAGACTCCATAGAAAGTGAGCTATGAACAAGAAAGTAAGTGGTGGCACGTCTTTCACATCCATGAACAGACGCTGTGTCTGTAAGAGAGAGTACTCACAGAGCCAGTCCAGCGGCTTCCCGCCCTCATCCTGGCTCCCTGTGGCCCTTTCTGCCCCCACCTCCCTAACAGAGCTTCTGAGTCCCGCCCCCCCTCAGGTGGTCCCTTTATACCTATGGTCCCAAACATGAGTAATGCACCGGGGCCAAGGAATGTGGGCTTGCCTTAGGAATTAGAGGCTTGGTTTGGGAAACCTACGTTCACTACTTTGTGACAAAAATACTGCTTTATTTATTTAGCCTTCCTGCCCTTAGGGGCAAAACAAGTTCTATGACGAAATCGAAACATCTTGATATATAAAAGTTTTGTTAAACAAGATTTGAAATTTTTTAAATCAGGAAGTGTTTAAGACTAAATTCTTTCAAATGTTCAAACAAAAAACCATGTACAACCCCCATAATAAAATGTGTCCTTGTACACATGCCCTGGGTACTTTGAAAACAGAAAATTTTAAACTTTGAGTAATAGAGGCAGCACTTAAAGGGGTTATGAACCTTTTCCCAAACAAGTATACTTTCAGTAAACCAATTTGCCATTTTATCTGACTGACTGTGCATTTGCATTTTTGTTCTTCCTGAAAAGGGGAATTCATAGTAACACTTCATTTTTAATATAAAAATACATTTGGAGATATTTAACCTCCTGAGTGACCTCAGTTATTCAGTTAAACATGATTTAATGAGGAAGTTCTAAACTTTTAGAGTGAAATAGCACATGTAGGTTCACACTCGAAGGTCCAGTTAGGGTAAAACTCAAAGGGCATTTCACAGGACTTACACTTATGTTTTCTGTGATGTTAAACAATCTGATTTATCCCCAAACTTGGCCAATAAACTTTCTCAAATCAAATGTTAGTAAAATGAGTCACTGAAATTACATTCTCTTCTATTAACAAAATACTATTGTATTTTAGACTACCAACTTGAGTGTTTTCTATTACATACATAAAATGTGATTCACTAATAAGCAGGGCCTTGCAAAACATACTCGGAGATAACAGATAATTAAAATTTTCTTTTCCATTAACAAAATACTATTGTATTTTGGACTACCAAACTTGAATGTTTTCTATTATAGACATAAAATGTGATTCACTAATAAGCAGGGCCTTGCAATAAAATACTCGGAGATAACAGATAATTAAAATATTTGCTTTACAAGATAACCAATCTATATAATACATCATTTCCTCAATTGGCTAAAATGATTGCAATTATGGCATTTTCGTTTGCATAAAACCCTTTTCTCTTCATAAAACCCTGAGGTGAAAGGTTATTAATGTAATAACCGGGACCACAGTTCTTCTCATTTCTATATTAGACTGTAGCTATAGATTTAAAAAATTTTATAAAGAAATGTGGCAACTTGTAAAACTGCTCTGTACAGCTTTAACAAAACATTCCCAGACCAACTTAGTCAAGAGGGTTAAGATTACCCTAGAAAAACAATGTCCTCTAAACATTTGTTAGTTTCGAGATAACTGTCATTTTCCAGCTCTTCTACCATCTCTTCTGTTATCACAGCCATGGTTTCAGCCATCATGATTCCTGTCTTCATAGAGGAAATCACCTCTGTTTCCTCTGTAATGATGGTCAGACCCGTGATCAGTGCAACGCGGCTCACGCGGCTCACGCTGCAACGTCTACCCGCTGCATGGGGACGCGAAGTCTGTCTGACTTGACGCTGTGATGACGGTGCACCTGGACGCCCCAGGGAGCTTGAAGACTGGTTAGAGGGATGATTATGTGTCTGAACTGATGAGGAAAATCCTCATGGACCAAGATGTGGAGAAACCGGTAGAACCAAGTTTCCCACCATATGACGTCTGCTTGAAAACATTGTTTATCAATGCTTGTCTCTGGCAATTAACTGGAGAAGAGAAAGATCTCTGAATTATCTGTGCTGACGGAGCCATGTTATCCACCGTCCTTTCGTACCTGCCAGGAGATGTGGAAGGAGGGCTTGCACTTCCAACACAGTGCTGGGAATAGGACAAGCTAACGTCCTGTGAGGCATGGCTGCGTCCTGATCTAAGCTGAATTTTGATGGGCCTTCCAAAAACTTTGATTCCATTAAATAGATTCATCGCATTCACAGATGCAAACTGCTTTGGTTTACCATCCTTACCTTTTGGAATTTTCACTTTTATTACCGGCCCAGCCTGGTGGAAAAGCTCAAAAAGGAGTTCCCCTATCACTTTAGTTTCTCATTTGCCTACAGAGAGAGAGAGTACCTGCCTTAGTTTTTAATGTGACAAAAATTTCTCCTTAAAAGAAGTATTAATGGAAGGATTCAAGAGATCAAGTAATTTCACACACTCACACATTCACACTTATTCCAGAATGAGTTTTAAAAGGCATTTTAATAGTTTTTTTTAACACCATTAATGTCAGGTTAAATCATGTGTTTATCATCAGTACACACAGTTGCCCTCATGCATAATAAGAAGGGAAATACATTTACCCCTGAAATCATTTCTGATGTCAATGTATTTATTGTTACATTAAATTTGTGATATGTAAACTGTTATCTGCATTTCACATGTGAGTGAAGGGAGGATCTTGCAAGTTTAATAACCCGTACACGGTTTCATGTACAAGAAGAGGCTGAGCTCGCATTGAATGTCAGACTGTCTAAATCAAAACCCATACTCTTTCAAGGGCCTCTTGACACGGTTCAGTTTGCCAGCTCCCAGCCTGCCCTGATCCACATCCTCTGTGTCACCCTGTTCTCCACTCCCAGCATCTGAACACACACACCGCTAACTCCGCTGAGCATGATGACGGAGAATGAAGTGGATAGGTGCCCAGCAGTGATTTTGTATTATTTATATTTTCAAGCCTATTCTGCTCTTTCTTTGTTAGTTGCTCTATTCTTAGTAATTGGTTGGGAATCAGTGAGAATCAAATCAAGCTGATAAAGTTCTCAATAACTGTGTGCCAGTCTCAAAAATATGGGGGAAAGAGGTTCTTAGCAATATATAATACATGATAGTTACCCTTTATGAAGTCCCAGGCCTTTTATCTAATTTGGTTTTCATAGCATTTCTCTAAGGTTGGTATATTATTAGTTCCATTTTATAGGAGGGCAAACCGAGGTCTAAGGACATGGTAACTTACCCAGCGCTATGCCGCTGGTGAGGAGCCAATGTTGGATCACACCAGCTCTGCCTGGTCTAAAAGCTCCATCTGCTCAATGTCGCCCTATATGCTTGTCTCAAAAAGGAAGCTCTCACCATGGAAACATGGGCATAGTGGAACATTAAAGGGAAAGCGATCGGTGTAGAATAATTTCAGCACTTTCTTTTTGCTTTTTTTTTCTTAGTTTTATGAGATACAGTTGACAACAAACAGCAAACATATTTAAAATGTAAATTTGGTGACTTTTGACATACATATACATCTGTTAAACAAGCACCATGCATATGTATCTGTTAAAATCAAGATAATGAATATATCCCTCACCCCGTAAGATTCTTCATTGCCTTCATAATCTACCCCTCTAAACCTCCCATCCACAGGCAACCACATGGTACGTTAATTTGCATTTCCTAGAGTTTTATATAAATGGAAACATACGGTATGCACCCTTTTTTGTCTGCCTGTTTTGCATTCAGTATAATTTATCTTGAGATTTATCCATGTTGTATATATTGACAGTTTGTTCTTTTTTATTGGTAAGTAGTAATCTAGCCTATGGGTATATCATAATTTGCTCATCCATTCACTTGTGGATATATCAGTTGTTTCAGTTTTGGACTATTACCAATAACGCTGCTATGAATATTTGTGTACAAGTCTTTGTGTGGATGTATGCTTTCATTTCTCTTGGGTAAATAACTAGGAATAGAATGGTTGGGTCACACGGTAGACGTATGTTTAACTTAAACTTCCAAACTGTTTTCTAAAGCGGCTATACCATTTTACACTCCCACCGGCAGCGAATAAGAGTTCCAGCTGCTCCGTATCTTTGCTAACATTTGTGACAGTTGGTGTTTTTAATTGTCAACAAGGATTCCTTGGGCCCCTACAGTGTGCTCTTCACTCTGCAAGAGGGCATGGGGACACTAAAGAATTAGAGGACAAAGGACTGCCCTGTGGAGCTCAGAGCCCACCTGCGGGGACAATGGAATAGTTAGAGCACCTTTAGTACAGCTGTGTATCTATATCTATGACCTATTATTATAAGGGGTTAGACGGATAAATATGATCAGTTATCTAAATATGATAAAAATAATTTAAAGGGGAAATAAAAAGAACATTATTATTAAGTATATCAATACTTAGCATTATTAAGTATATAGCTTCTGGAAACATAAATTTTGTACCAACCTTAAGAGAACAACGGGATTTGTACTGTTAGAAGAAAAAGATGGTGTTTCAGAATCCTCGGCTGACTGGGTTAACTTGGGTCGGTTATTGAAGCTGTCTGTTCCTCCTAACAGGGGTTATAATATGAGTGACCCACATCAAACCATAAAACAGAGTACTGCGAAATCATCTCCTTCCCAGGTTTCATCAGAGAAGCGTGTCAACCCTGCAGATTACATGGACGTAGGCAAAGAAACGAAGATTTACCTACATATTTTGAGAGATAGTACCAGTTGACTTGGGCACATCAACAGAGCAAATGCTACCCTTCTGTCACGTTAAACTCGCGCTCCACTGAGTGCCAAACATACTATCCAATTGCTGCTTTGAAGGGGGCACGCGTTTTCTATGCCTCCAAAGCTGCCCCTGGAAACTCAGCTTGGCACTCAGTCAACAGATCGACTCAAATGATACAAAGATTTGGCAAGAGTAGATAAGATCATTATTACATCTCAAAGGAAAATGATTTCTATTTACTTTAAGAGAAAATATTCATTCATTTAGGAAAACACTTCTCTGAATTTAAAAAAAAAGCGATAGGGTAGGTTGGGGAGAATCATGATGCCAGTGAGTTTTTCTTCCTTAAAATTTCACTATAATTAAAATGTTCTGGGGATTGTTCCGTGGAAGCCACGGACCTCTTGGTTCTTTGAGACCAGAGGGCCCAGTTTTAATTTAAATGTATGTCCGGACACAGCCCTAGGTTTTCCAAGAAACCTCCCAATATCCCAAAGTGTTCATTCGCTTCTAGATCCCCAACCCCCTCCCCCTGACTACCCTTTGTAGACATTCTGCCGACCTTAACCCCGCAGCCCCTACAGCATGTCTGCTGTGGTTTCATTCTCCCTCCTCTCCCGCCCTACTTCTCACTGGCGCTCTTAACATAATACTCCAACTATCTACTCGCTCTCACTCTACTCATCCCCCTCCCCATTCCCCATGGACGCCCTACTGTCCCGTGAGCACCCAGGCATTACTGGGCACATTACACTTATGGTTACCCCTTCTTGCCCTTCCTGGTATGACCACACTCAGGCTGTCAGATCTCAAAGCTTGCAGGCCTCACTGAGTAGTTGTCCAACTTAGTATCTTCAAAGCCTTGGGGCTGACCTATACATAGAGCTGTTGAACATTTCTAATGGAGGAGGACTTTCAGATTGTTTGGCCACAGCATGGAACCCTAGTTAGGGTTGTGGAAATGTATAGATATACATCAATTTAGCATCTAGAGAAACCATTCATAACAAAGTCTTTGAAGGACTTAAGGAACACCAATTCCTTGGCATAAGCCCAGAAGAATCTACCAAAACAAAACTAAATTTGAGCCTAAGGGAAAGAATGATATTATGAAGCCCTCCTAACATTTCATAGCATGTTTGTCTTAACAAAGCCATTTATATACTCAGTGTCACTACCTGCAATCCTGGAAGCAGACACAGAAGAACAGTGATGTAGCTTCTACAGATAGACCTGCAAGTCAGTAGTCTCCGAAAGTAACCTGGTGCTGACTAGGTACTAGAAGGAAGATGGATTAGGAATTGATGGAGATGCAAGTCATACAAAAAAGGCAATGACTCCCATTTAGAGTTTGGGTCTTCCCCTGGGTCAAGGTTTTGAACCAAAGGTAATTTTCTTCACAGGGATATCAACTGCCTCACAATAAATTTAATTAAGTAGACTAGCAATTCTGATAAACTACAGAAATTGTTAAACAAGATTGAAAACTACGGTGAACAGTAAATATGACTCTACAAACAACTCCTAGAACACACTTGTTTGAAACTGTTCTTGTTTTGTTGTAAATGAAAGATTCACTTTAAAGCTTGCGGCGGGGTTTCTTTCGACTTTTAATTCTTTCCTAGTCTATTAAGGAAAAAAAAAATTAAGCTTGCTATAGTTTCTACCTCTGTAAAGTGAGAATGATCTCAGAGTTGTGAGATAAAATCTTACAACGGTATCGGGCACGTACTAAGTACAATGAACTGTTCGCTAGCAATATCATGCAAACCAACAGTTGAAGACAATGTCAGTGTTTGTACAACAAAGGGAGGACGAACAAGTTTTTAAATGCCTGGAAAGGGTATATATCTCTGCAATGGATGACACTGCTCCTGTGGTGAGATTAGCCTTCAGTGACAGATCCGGGAAGACTGCCAGATAAGATTCCTTGTTATGGCTCAGATGCTCCTTCTGAAAAAAATCCCTCTATGCCCATTCAAAGCAAATTGCAAGAGCTAACCTGGAAAACAAATGAATACAAAGTAAGTTTCAATGTCTGTTTTATATAAAGGAAATAGACACCAAAAGGCTGACTGTTCGGAGGTGCCACAGATAGCAGTGGGAAATGCTGCAGCCACGTTCCTGGGGCTGACTCTGGACTCTTAGTTCTTCAAACCACAAATTGCTGGAATCCCTTGACTATATGCCATGCACATTTGGGATCAGGCCTCCAGTGGCTTACCTAGTGCACATCCCATATCTAAAGAAGAGGAGATAGACTCAGCCAGTGGAGAGTAGAGTTAAATGCTACTACTTTCTGGAAGAACTCATTGTTCTTACTTGCCCACATTCATGATTCTCATGGCGTAACCAGTTACAAAAAAACTTGCTGCTCCTGTAAATTATTCTTCACCTTCCTGGGGCATCACATCCACTCCACTTGCTCGGGTGTGAGAACTAATTGATCGACTGTGCACAGGTTCTGAGATGAATGTAGAATGAGGCCGGGCTATGTTTACTCTGCAGTGATTTATAAGAAAAATTACAAACTGCTCCTTGATCATACATTACTATTGTAAATGTTGTTACTTGTGACTAAAAGGCATGGTAATAGTCAGAAGGATGGAGCATTGGCAAGTGTAGCTTTCTTTTTCTTCTTTTCTTTTAAATTAAAAGTGACCCAGTGTGTGAAAAGACAGACTTACAGATGGATCTGACTGCAAAATTGGGCTCTACTCTGATACAAACTTGATCAAGTGACATAAACCCTCTGAGTCTCAGTTGTCTTGCCTGTGGAATGAAAAGATTAAGCCTTGCCTAGCTGGGTTGTTGTGAGGATTAAAAGATATAAAGCTTCTGACACAGGACAGGTATAAAGGAGATCAATATGCAAATCTATTCTTCATCAGCTAAAAAGAAGCTAAATACTGCTAAGATGCATTGCACTATTCCACTGGCTAAGGCTCAAGCATCAATAGGAACTTGTAAGAAACCCATTCTAGAAGGTCGTAATCATTATGTGTCCTGAATGCTGTAAAAGACTTTAAAATCAATCTGATTGTCAAACAGAAGCAGTGATAAGTAGCTTTCCCCTTCTGCCTAAGCTCCTAGTGACAGGAGTTCACCTCCTTGCAAACTAGCCTTGTCTGTCTTTGGGTGGGTTCAACTGTTAGAAAATACATCTTTAAATTGAGCCCAAATTTGTTTCTCTGTAATACTACCCACCGATGGATTCTGATTCTGTCCTATAAGTCACCAAGAATAATTCCAGCATGTCCACTGCAGAGATTGTGATTGTGGTGGTGAGTTGAAGAGCCACTAAATCCTGGAAATAACAGAATGGGAAGGGCCTTATAGGGTCATACTCTCCCTCAGGGTACAGAGATTCGGAAGCCAAAGTGGGATCAGTGGCTGAACCAACTGATCTTCAAATCTCTCCTTTGGTGAGAACCCTGCACTTACACCTGTTCAAAGATATGATGGTAACTATTTCCTTTGTCCAGGTGAACAAATGCAATGGTCATAGGCAAAAAGATGGGGATGGTACTTGTTATATAAGGTATTCATCCACCCATTCATTCGATCTCACCTGTTGCTGACTGAATAGCACCTATACTGACTGAAGAGCTAACAACTATGGGAAAAAGACCATAGATAAGACATTTAGAAAAACACCTTACCCAGTAATGTGCTCTAGCCACATTGTGGAAGAATAAACTTAGGTGACAAAGACATTGATTGATAAGATACACTGGCCAGTGAACTTGGAAAAATAAATAGCACACTCAGATATTATCTTTCTTTTAAGTAAGTCACAAAACCTAATGCCAGTAATTCTAACCATCAACACCAACAATGAGAATTCACAATTGATTCTGTTGGCTGTTACTGGTAAGGTAAAAGAGAAAAAGAAATAGTGAGAGAGTGAGTACATCTCTTTCTCCCACTTTGTGGATGATTATTTTTATTATTGTGTGTGTAAAGATATTTTTTCTGCTGGGAAGCCATAGTAAGAGTAGGCTGGAACACCAATTTAGGTGTGAAGATGTGGGACCTGCATCAGCCACCAGAAAGAACCCAGAGATCTCTCTTAGCCAGTTAAAACACACATACACATGCACACACAATAAATCACAGGCTAAAAGTAGAGCAAAACATTCTCTAAAATCTGCCAGTCATGGCCGTAAACTGAGGTAAACAACCCCTAGTGAAGCTGATGAGATGCCAACAAAAACCCGAGTTTGTACTTGGTGCAGGACTAGCCTCCTCAGCTGCCCACAGGACAGACAGGTGAGACAGAAATGGGGGGCGGGGGAGGTGTAGATGGGGAGGAACGTGGGAAAGAGCGTGGGAAGGGGATTTTTCTGGAGCCCAGAATCACTGTATTCTCTAAGCAAGTAAAAGGGCTAAAGACCATCTGAGCTTCCTTTGAGGTCCTCTGGCAAGTGGGTCTTGTCCACTCACCGAGGATTCTGGGGGTCTACAGATACAATGGGATTGTGGGATTGTGCTCAGCTAAAGTTTCTAGTGTCCCATTGGTACTCCCCAACCCAATATTACAAGGTTTTCAAGGGGCAGTTCCTTAATTTTTCCCAAGGGGCTATCACCTCTTATTCTGGTTGCCTATGAGATTTCCCTATTAACTCTTCACTTTCACCTCTCTGATCCAGAGGTATCACCTGGTGGTTCAACGGCCCCCAGAGGGAAGTTTCTTTTTGCGAAACTGGACCTTGCTCTATAGCCCTCTGCTGCCCTCTGCTGGCTGTATCTAATGGCCAGGGTTTGCTCTTCAGCTCTGAGCAGTGCAATATGAAATTGTTTTACTCTAAGCATCCCCCAGGAGACCAGGTGGGTCTCCATATTGCCAAAGCAGCACACTACTGAGGATACCATAACCCAGGGAAAAGCCACGGTCTGAAGGTCCCATCCAAGACCACCCTTCAAAGAAGAGGTACCAGCTTTTCACTTACTAAACACACGTTGAGTGCTGTGTGCCAAGCACGAGTTAAGGCTGGGAAGACACAGATGGAAAGGACTCTCAGCTTGCAGTGCTGTATGCCCAATTACAGCTGAGCCACTCTAGTGTAGGGGGGCAGTCACTTTCTATCAAAGCCCCGAGTCAACAAGAGTTTCTGGAAACAAACTTTTCATGGGATGTCTTCCAAAACAGCACTTTATCTTTGTGTCCTTGTCTCTCTCTTTGTTTTTTTGAAGGCATAAAAGTCTAATACACAGGGTCTTCCTTCAAGGAATTTCACAGTTGGAAGAAGAAAGACAGTCATGGAAAAAAGTAACTATAAGTCATAATGTGGTAAGAGCCAAGCTGTGTGGGAATGAGGAGGAGGAGACAATGAATTAGGAGAGTGGGGATAAGAAGAAGCGTTTAAGGGTGTCCTTCCTAAAACAGAGATGTCGTGATGCCATTTGCATATTTAAAAAGAAAATAAGAAAATTAAAGCTCCCCATTGTCTGAAGCCTCAGACAGAAAGCCCTTAGCATGTCTAAGGTGGGTTTCATCATCTTTCCCCTACCTTCCTTAACAGCCTCTCTCATCACTCTCTAACATAGGCTGGTCCAGCTGAAGGTGCATTTCTATCTCAGTGTGCAGCCAGGATCCAGAGAGGGAATTCCAGGCATCCCGTCTCAGTTCATGGGACAAGTCCTAGATCTTCTGTGCCACTCCTCCTAAACATTTCATCTCCCATTCCACTCACGGAGCTCTCTCTTTTAGACCCTGTTTCCAAGAAAACAAATTTGGTCTCTAAGATGTGACTCCACAGCGCACATTATCTCTCTTGGACAGTTACATTCTTTCTCTGTAGCTCTCTCATATCAGCCCCACTAAACCCAGATCCCCAGAACCCAAGCAGGCAACACGTTTGTCCCATACTGACATTTAAGATTCCCAAACATTATTGCAAGTTATGCTTGCCTTTATTTCCATCACGGGCCTTCACCTCCTAGGATGTTAGTAAAAAGTCAAAACTGTTACAGCTATACTGTGTATCTCTCAACCAAGCCTCTATCTCCTGTTCTGAACATGTGATCTTATCTCCTTTTGCCCATTGGCTGCCATCTGAATTGTTCCTTCATGCTTTCCTCTTGAAACCATTTCTGACATAGAATGTGTCAGGAAATCCCCAGTTTCCCAGGACCACATTGACTTAAAACCAGGGAGTCAGACATGACCAAATGATGAAGAGAACACTGGCAGGATTAGGTGACATTGACAGAGTGCTCTCAATGTGCCAGGCTCCGTGCTGGGTGCATCACGGCATTTTACTCCCACAGCGAACGTTTGAAGGAGGTGTTCTTAATTACCTCCAATTAAAAAGATGCAGATCAAGACTCGGGAGATTAAGTAATCTGCCTAAGTTTTTCACACATCTGATTTCAGAGCCTGCACTCTTCACCACAGATTTTTTCCTAGTTGCCCGCCTTGTAAATAGTAAGTACTCTACAGTGATTTGTTGAATTATCTAGATGATATTGACATCTGGCCACAGAGCCACACTGGGATTTGTGGCCATTCCTAGACATCAAAGTTCTGTGCTTTTATGGAAGCTTCCAAACCAGAAAGATTTGAATGGAGTCCAAGAACTACTGTTAAGTAGTGAGAATGATCTGAAACTCAGCAAAACGTGTTTGTCCTGAATAGCGTGACTTATTATTATTGTTGCTATTAGCATCCTGCCTAACTAAATCTGAGTGAATTCAATCAGTAAAAGAGAGGAAGTAATCCATCTCATTAAAATGAGATGCGGCAAAGTGCACATTCAAGTTATATGATATGAAGCATAATGCACACATGCCATATGGTATATAGTCTTATTTCACCATCAGGTTTTATGTAACGGCTGTTATAAAGGTTATTATGCAATATGCTTTTGCACATCTCTCACAGCTATGGGCTTTTTTTTTTTTTTTTTTTAGGTTTGATTCCTTGCCCTCTCTGTATTCCCTACGGGAGGAAAAGACACATCCTTCGATCTCAATTGGCAATGCGTATTTTTAAAAGTAAAATTCTGAAAGTATGAGGAGACCGTGTCTGTTTTGTTCATTAGTACAGCCCCAAGTGTCTGGCCCATGGTCAGCACTCCATAAATAATCACATAATTGAACTCAGTCACTGTTCCCACAACTATCACAACCGCCCTCGTAGGCTAAATTTACACAGGTTGCTGATCCTCTGTGTGAGTCAGCCTTGGAGCACAGATACATGTAAATGTTTAGGTTGCCTCTTTCCCCATATGCTCCTGAAGCTCTATTTGGAAAAGAAGCAAGCGTCCTTCTAGGAGTGAGCAGGGCACTTGTTTTCACTGGGGCTTTGCTGAGAGAGTGGAATGAGGTGTCCTAATGACCCCCTCCCTCTTCTGCAGAGACTAGACAGAATGCGGCTCAGCAGCAGATTCAAACGCAGGCCAGCCCCAGGGCGTGATGAGGAAGTTACCTGGAGAGTCATCTCCAACAGCTTTCTCATCTAAGAGACATAATTAGCTACAAGAGCTTACAAAATAAAAGAAGCCCTCTCCTCCACCTCTTCAAAGTACTGAGAAGTTAATTAATAAATGGTCCTTGGCTCTCTCCTATAGAGAAGCAGCATCTGCGAACCACGCTTCTCAGCGAGCTGAGGAAAAACAGTAACCCCTCCCTGACCACTCAGGTCTCATTAAATGGGGACCGGTGCTAGTTAAGCACTTTGTACCAGAAAGACAGACGTATGTCATTGAAAACAGCATCTGTTCTGGAAGCAGATTAAGTTCAAATCCCTGTTCCACTGCCACCTTCCCCAGATCCACCTGTCTTACCCTGCTCTCTGTCCTAGGGGCCGCCCTGCGTGGATCACATCTGCTGCCTCCCTAACCTTCCTGCTTTCCAATGAAGAGCCTAGCAGGAGATTGAGGGAGAGAATGTGGTCTGGTATCCCCGCCTCTGCCTCCCTCTCTGCACAGCCACCTTGGGCTAGCTCTGTTCCGTACCCAAAGGTCTCAGGCTTTTGCAGGTGACCCTCTCTACACAGCTTTGACTATTTCCTGGATCTTCATGTTAAAGGCTCCTTAGGTCAGGAAAATCCAAATGCACTGTCTGTCCCTTACTGGGACCTTGGCTGATACGCCCATTATTAGTATGTAATTTGGACAAGTGACTTGACCTCTGCGGGTCTCAGGCTGCCATGTATGTTGAGGATGATGGTAGGACCTAGGTCACAGGGTAACAGGTAGAGAGCTCAAGAAGGCTGTGACAGAGTGTAAGTGGGCAGGGGTTATACTCCTATAAATTAAAAGGTCAGGAAAGGCTTCTCTGAAGGTTACACTGAAGAGTAGACTTGAAGGAGAAGTAGGAGTCAACCAAACTGGGGACAGTGGATAGGAGGTACAGGAAGGAATAGGATTCTAGGTATGTGGTGAGGCCCAGAGTTAGGAAAAAGCTTGAAATGTTGGGAGAACCACAGGCGAGCGAATTTGGCAGAGCACAGAAAGCAATGGGTCGTGTTGGCTAGAGAGATGGGGCACAAGGGGACAGTGGGAGCCAGGACTTGCAGGATTTTGCAGGCCTTGGTAAGGATTTTGGACTCCGTTTTATGTGCAATGGGAAACCATTACCAGACTCTGAACCCTAGGTCTGGATGCCACGGTTTGCCTGGCTGATTTTTTTCAACATTACCTATTTTCAAACACCTGTCTGCTTTTCAGGACACCTCTATCGCTCTCTGCCTGATCTCCTCTGGGGCCACCTGGCTGCCCCTTTGTCTGACATGTCACCACTCCCCACCCT
>CM052540.1:23742176-23833338 GCA_028533065.1 Trachops cirrhosus
CTCAGGTTCTGCAGAAATACACAAGTTTTTTTTTTAATATTTAAAAAATATGTTCGCCCTGGCTGATGTGGCTCAATGGATTGAGTGTCTGCTTGTGAACTGAAAGGTCACTGGTTTGATTCCAAGTTAGGGCACTTGCCTGGGTTGTGGGTCAGGGCCCCAGTTGGAGGTGTGTGAGAGGCGACCGATCAATGTATCTCTCACACATAGGAAATTTCTCTCCCTCTCTTTCTCCCTCCTTTCTTCTCTCTCTTAAAGTAAATAAATCTTTTTAAAAAAATTTTAAAGTGTCTTGTGAAAAAAATGTATCTGTTTATCAACAATGCAAAGGTTTAATTGGTTTTTTGTTTTGGTTTGTTGTTTGTTTTTGGTTTTGCATGTGAAAAAGCTTCAGTGTCAGCACAAAATAAAGTCTGATTTTTTTGCTTGCACCACATTACCCCCTGAAGCATACTGAATACTGGCAAATTTAAAGAGTTGTAAAAAAAAATTCATTAGTAATGCAAATTGGAGTTCCAAGGTATATTTGAATTCTAATTTGTAAATACATTGGGATGATACATTTTCTAGTTTATCTTTTATAAAAGTGAGTGATCCATTTTCTGCAGAAAATTTAAAAACATCAATAATAGTCATATCTCTTACATCACTTTCTTGTTACTTCTCTAAAGAACAAATATCACTTACAGAGTATGAGGCAAAAATATACAAAACCACTGGTTCAGTTTCTTTACACTTTGGTGGGGGGTTGCTTTGGTTTAGTATAGTTTTCATTTGAGTAAATCAGAACTAATACTCAGGGTTCTCACTGGGGGCTTCTGAAACAGCCTCCAGGGTAAGATGTACTTAAAAGCTTAAGGATTCAGCAAAAGGACAAAATTCTCCTTATCACTTTCTCTCGAATTTCTATTATCATTCTAGCACCTCCTCAACTTGAATATCTACATGTAAAAGAATAAGACAGTTGAGGTTCCCAGGCATACACAACCATCCCAGCACATAGGCATACCTTTCAGCAATTACCTGCTCTGAAAAGAACTAAAAAAAAAAACAGAGGAAAGGGTGCAGCTGTCAGGCCCCAAACCATGTTCATTACAAATATCCAAATATTCGAAGCAGGCCCCTAAATGGTGAGGCCAGTCTTCTGCTTCATCCCCTGTGAACTGACAAAGTCTCGTTTCTGCTGGGCTTATTTCAACGTAAATGATAAACAAACAAGCAAGTGCCACTACCTGCCATTTGCCAGGGCGAGGATGAAGTTATAGCACACCCACGCAAGACATCCCGCAGTTAGACAGCTGCCAGCACCACTTCCTGTCTCCATTTGGGGGAATGAAGAAGTGCTCTCTCAGCATTCCTCACTCCCCCATTTCCCCCAGTGTGTGTCAAGTTCAGCTCTGCACTGCTTGGGGTGACCAAGTAACAATGACAGGTTCTGCATGAGGTGGGGGTGCTGAGCGCCCAGGGAGACAATGATTAAATGCAGGAAGAGAGAGCGTCCATACTGCAGCACTCAAAATACTGAGAACAATACTGCTTGCATTTGAATCTGTTAATCGGGGATATTTTTAGATGGGAACAGTAGCCAAACTCCTAAAACCTAGGGGAATATGAGCCCAGTACTAAATGAATAAGGACAGCATGAAAGGCCAACTCAGCTAAATGTTATTCACCAAGTTGGCCTTTGTTTCCACTTGTACTCACTTTTTAATCTTATATGTGGAGGATCTATTCCTGTGGATTTAAAATAAAGACATATTCATAATTCAATACAGAAATGACAGTACCTCAAAAGTAGTCTTTATCATCCTGAATGCTTTTGTGGTATTAGGTATTAACCTGAGATACAGGTAGGGTGTTTAAACAGGGTTGTAAAACCAGGTAGTCTTTAGGTGTGATTATTATCAACTGACAGATGCTTGCTGATAAGAGTGTGTATATGGGGGTGGGGAAATGCCAGATGATCCTCTGAGCTTAAATTTGTTTAAATAAAGCACATTTTGGAGTTGGTATTTGAGAGGAAAAAAAATTCTATTCTGTTCTTCTACTACAAAGACTTGCTATTATCCGGGTGCCCTTCTATGCCTCAGTATCAGGCAGGTTGGATTGGTGGACACCCTAGGACGATGCGGTTCAATCAGATCCCGCCGAGAGAAGCTCCAGCATCGGCACGGTTCTGCGGTCGGGGACACTTGGACTGTTTTTTCCACTGTGTGATTCAGGTTTACCGCCCGGTATCAGGAATTTTCACAAAGTAACTGGCAGTGCTTCATAGTTTGTCCATTTCACCAGTAAATAAAATCTATTTATAAATGCTAGCATTGGCAAACCATACCGAATTGCACTGATCTTTTAATATTGTTTAGTTACACAAACACAAGTCAAGGTATGTAGAAGAAAATTTCAGTTAGTCCTGATAACTGACCCAGAGGCAGGAACTGTGTGTGCACGTGTGTATCTGTGTGTACAAAAGCACGTAACTAATCATATTCCATTTACAGTGTGCGTTTTAGCCATTTCATGAAGAGGTGAGATCCCTCTGACTAGAAAACAATTCGAGTGTTCAGGCATTTCCTCTACAGAGAGAGAGGAATTCCCTTTCTACTGTAAGGGAATTCTGGTCTTCAGGGTGGATTCTGGATATAAGTTAAATTGATTATATTAGATATAGGTTGAAATAAATATATAAAGTACATTTTTATTCTTTTCCTAGGTTAAAAGTAGTAGGAAGGCCCTATAAAGTTGACTGGGTAATCCAGATGCATTAGTAACAAAAACTATAAGAAATACCAACCAATCAATCAGAAAAAGGCAAATCAAGTAGGAGCACAGGCAAAAGATGTGACCCTTAAGGGTGTAGTGAATCCAAATAATGGATAAATGTATTAATTGTAAATGTAATAATTATCTTCTTTTGTAATTGGGAAAATAAACCTTAAAATCATAATGCAATAGGAACTAGATTAGCAAATATTATGAAGTTTAACAATATCAAGTGTTGGCCAGGGTACCTGGGAATCAGAAAAGTCACATGCTCCCAGTGGGTTATAAATTTATTTTACCGCCTGAAGAAAATAGTTATAATCTAGTTAAACTGAAGCTGTGAATTATTTATAACTTAAAAATTTCCCTGAAACTCTTACACCTTTACCCAAGGACACAAATAAAAAAATGTTCATAGAAATATTGTTTGTAACTAACAAGTGGGAAGAAAGCAATGGAATACTACACAGCATTGATGCTGGGTGAATTTTGGCGATATAGTGCAATATGAAACATAAAATTACAGGCACATTATAGTAAGAAGGAATAAAATCCAAGAATATCTATAAAGTAATTCCATTGATATCAAGTTCAAAACAGGCAAAATTAATTGGTTACTGGAGGTCATTGATATCATTAACCTTTTTTTAAAGAAAAGTACAGAAAGTAGCCTTGAACTTGGTACTATTCCAGTTAACTGTCATCAGTGATGTCCAGAGCACCTGCAAGATGCTTATCTGTTTATATGCCTCTAGAGTTTCTATATTGTCCCCTGCAGTTTAGAAAGCACCTTTACATTAAGGTTCCCCATGTAATCCTCACACATACCTCTTTACAGATGAGTAAAAGCAAGGCTTAGAAAGGTTATGTGAATTTCTCAAGTTCACACAGCCATCACAGTGGCAGAGTATGACTTCAGACTCTGTCTTCTATCTTCTCTCAAGTCTATTCTTCCACGCTCCCTGAAAGTTAGCTTGAGCAAAGGACTTTTGTCATCCGCAAATAGGAGAGGAGGCCCATAAACTGGAATGCAAAGCGGGTACCATTTCACTCCCAGCACCACTGGGTATGGAGACCAGCTAGTTCCAGTCTGAGCAAAGTGAGTGAATCTAACCTGGCGGTGGACAGAGGGGAAGGCTACACTCTGATCCAGAGAAGCCCTAAGAAGAATCCTTAGACCAGAGCAGGCTGGGAATATTTTCAGTAAAAAACAATGGGTAAGGGCAGAATTTCCATGGGATGTTTGTTCCTTTCCTGACTTCAAAGAAACAAAAATGCAAATCATGACAATAATTTACCTCCCAGGCCCAGACAAACGCCCAGTTGCTCTCTAGGATGCTTTGGGCTTTGGGTCTCTTGGAGACAGGAAAGATCTTGGGATTTCCAAAGTAATTAGTAGGTGTTGCTCAATTGTTTACGATTAATTTATGGCAGGGGGTGGGATTCAAAAAAATTTGTTCAGGGGAACTACATTACAGTGACAATGGCTTTTATCTTCCCTAAACCAAAGTCTACTTTCGTCGGCATCACCTTTTTTCTGTGCGCCTGCGCAGTTCTGATCTATACCCATTATCCTGGCATAATGACGCGTGATATCGGCCTTCCACAAACACAGGGTCCCAACTGGCACAATAAATTATCTAATCGCACTACTTATCCAAGACTATCGTTTATGCACGTGTTCATTTCATTCAATAAACATCTATTGACACCTCCTACATGCCAGATTCTATGTAATAGGTCAGGAAGACAAGACGGATTAAGTCTCTGCAAGATGTTTGCAGCCTAAGACAAACCCATAGTCCAAGGATGGATCAATGAATTGATTTCATCATCCAGTCATTGATGCAACAGATATCCTTCAACAAATACTTACTGAGTATCTCCATCTAAAGTCTGGGAATACAATGGTGTTCAGATAAAAGTGGTTCTTTCTTGGAATTTCTAAGCTTATAGTTTAATGGAAAAGATAGATAATTATTGGGTTGGCCAAAAAGTCCGTTTAGTTTTCTCTGTAAAATAAAAGACACATTTTTCATTTTCACCAACAACTTTATGGATTTAGGTATTTCGAGTATGTCGGCTGTCTCCTGTGTGGTATAGCATTGATTTTTCTCAATTCATGTCTCAATTTGGTCACTACCAACTGCAACTGGTCCACACAACCGTGGAGCATCGTCCAGCGAGAAATCTCCAGCACAAAACTTTGCAAAAACACTTTTGACACATTCAATCAGTCACAGCACCTTCTCCATGCACTACACAAATCTTTTATTTCATTTCTGTTGCATTTTTACCTTTCTTGAAATAATAAAGCATAATATGCTGAAAATGTTGTGTATTTTCTTCCATCTTCAATATTAAAATGGCTACGCAAAATTCTCCAATGTTAAGTTTTTTTTTAATGCATGCTGATATGACAGCTGTCACAATACACTCTAACAAAATTGTTTTGAATGAAGTTAAAGACAACAAAGCACTACCACAGCCATCTTTCAGGGAAGAAAAAAAAAATTTTTGGCCAACCCACACACAAAAGAAACTAGAAATGTGAAAGTGGAAATGTTTATAGGTGGTAAACATTTCTAAAAACATCATTGATGAGGTGAGGGCAGAATTCTCCTTTGGGGGAATAGTGCTCTTATATTTAGAAATAGTCTTTAAAGTGTTCTTTGCCTGGTTTTAAAGGAAGAAATTTGAAAAAGAGAAGCTAATTTGCTCTGTAGTGTACCAACATACAAGGGTTGTCTTTAAGTTCATGGATTTATTCTTTAAATATATTCAACAAATACTTTTTGAGCATCAGTTTCTAGGTATAGAGTAGTGAAGAATGCAATAAAAATCTTGGTCCTTAAGGAGCTTACTATCTTGTGCAAGGGTTTAAACTACCTGGTTCATTAACATCTAAAGGGTCTACAGATTTATTATTTCATTCAGCCTTTTATTCCATTTATTCAACAAGGTGGCCAAATATTAGGTAAAGTAACCAATGAAAAATGTTGGAGAGGGTTATATGTTTGATAACCAATTATTAGTTTTTTTTTCTTTTGTCCCCTCTTAAAGTACCTCAAGCTACCCTCAGGTCCTCATTAAGTGTCCAGAGCTAATTCTAGAATTTCATCTGGACCAAGAGGTGACATATGGCAACAAAGATGGAAAAGAATTAAAGAACTATAAACCAATTACGGTACAAAACAATAAGTGATATAATAGAGAACGCACAAATTTCCTGTCCCGATCTAAGCAAAACACAAGCAGCCATGGATAAATGAATGCACATTTCTTAAGGTTAATTTATTTGTATGCATTTTTTTTGTACACACAGGTATTACATAGTGACTCAAAGCATGGGTTTTGGGGTCAGGAAGACCTGTGTTCTAATGCAACCCCACCACCATTCAGCTATGTGACTTTGGGTGAATTACTTGCACCACTAAGTACAGTTCCTGCACCTTTACAATGGGGGAAAGGGTCCTAAATGTGGGCTCTAACAGTGTCCTTGCTGTCTTAATGGTGGCATCCTAAATGTGAGGATTAAATAATAAAGAACTTGGGAAAGCACCTTGCAATTCAAAGAGCTCAATAAATGTGAGCTATAATCACAACCACAAATACACATACACACACAACAAAGCATAAATTATTTCTGAAAACTGTCTTTAAGTTTATCCCAAATATTACTAGAATATAATTTTTGAAATTCTTATATGTCAGCATATGAAAAATGTGTGTTCCAAACACATTTCCATAATAATTATAGTATTACAGTGGTTGAGATCATTGATATTGTATTTCAAGCAGGTGAGCTGGGCAAAGTGTGAGGAGTTGGTGTGAAAGATGTACAGACGTGAGCAGTGTAATTAATACCTAGAATGTGCAATCCTCACTTTTTTCCACAAACAGCAAAAATGTGATTAGAAGGTAAAACCTCATTCTTATTCCTTTCCCAGGTCCAGCCTTTAATCCACTTGGTCTCATTAGCCTGCCTTTGCATGGAGATGAGAAGGTTTTGCATTGCAAAGCAGTCATTGTACCAGGAAGGTGAAATCTCATCTTCTCACTTCCCGAGTGCAACAAACTCCTTTATCTTTCCACCTTGCAGGATTCTAAATTTAGTCAGGGATCTAGCCCACTTTTTTGTAAATCTCACATATTCCTAGATATTGTACATATGAATAAATACCTACATAGTGACTCTCATAAAAGAAACAATGAGACCCTCTGACCAGGTGTGAGAAAAGGGAGAGGAATAATCAATCAGCCACCACATTTTCCCCAAGTCCATAGCTCCTTCTCATTCCGCTGCAGTATTCTGAGAAACAAATAATCACCAGTCCAGGGGACTGGATCTTGGAAACAATTTAGTACGGTCATTAGTGGGAGATGCAGTTCAGGCCGCTCAGCTGCTTCAGTGGAGTGGGGGAGGGGCCTTTCCTTTCCTGAGTCGTATTTTTAGAGTGTATTTGCATTTTATGCTGTTTTTTAAAAAATCTGAATAATTTTCTCTTGACTGTGTAATAGATGGCAAAAATCAGAAACCAAATCCCTCTTCCTAGTCAATATTTAAGGTCACAAGTGTCTACTGAGCCCCCCTCATCATTGGATCATGGACAAAAAAAGAAAATGAAAACAAAGCAAAGGTTTCTGGGCTGAGAGGACTTCAGAGATGTCTAACTCAACTTCCTCCATTATCACAATTTTCACAGGGTTTGGTTGTTGCTGTTGATAGTTTGGGTTTATTTTTGTTCGTGTGTTAGTCTAATCACTTACTCTATACTAGGCATTGTGTGCGAAGCACTTTCCATGGCTTATCTCTTTGTATACCAAAAAATCCACAAGTCTACTGCTGTTAGACTTATTTTATGGAAAACTGAGGCTTGGAGATACTGAGTAAATTGCCTAGGGTCAGAGAACCAGTAAATGATGCCTTTGGGACTTTAACCCAGAACCAAGCAACTGCAGAGCCTGCCCTTGTAACAAGCGTGCCAAGGGCCACCTTTAAACCCTCATGCATGGCAAAACAGAAATCACCCAACTCTTCTTCTCTCATAGCCAAGATTGCATTGTTATTTTTTATATTTTAAAACTGAGGTCCAGATACTCAAGTTAATGAAGCAGGGCCTGTAATGTACCCAGTGGCACTGTCAGGACAGAACACAAGACTCCCTCTTGAACCACACACTCTATCCGGGACCATCTGTAAGTCATTTAAATCACATGGCTTCCCTCTACTTTAGAAGGGACTCACTGCCTCATGAGGTTACACGCTTTGCATCCCCCTACCTCTCTGATGGTTCCACCTAATTTCTCTTTGCTTGAGTCTCTTCTTTTGCCTGCCCCTCCAATGTTGATGTTCTCTGGGGTTCCCCATCTTCAGCCCCTGTGCTTTTCACTCTTCTCACCAAGTCTGCCCCATTCCCGTGAGTGCAGTTGTCCCTGACAAATCATTTCCAAATTTCTAACTTTTACCTGAACTGTCCCCTGAGCTCCAAACCCAAGTATACAACATCCCCTTCTGAACGGCGCAGAAGCGCCTAAACTGACGGTGTCTAATATTAAATACATCATCCCTTCTAACCCATTCTCCCCATCTCATCCCCATTCATTCCACCTGATGCTCAGAACCCACCAGTGAACGGGTCCACAAGTCCTGTTGATTTTTTATCTCCTACAGTAGCTTTTAATTTTGTCCCTTACATTCCATTGCATTTATTGGTTTAAAATTTCATCGTCTGTCATAAATACATGTCACAGTAGACTCCTGCTTCATTTCTTTATCTTCCACTCAAGCTCCAGGGCGATATTTCTAAACATAGACTGATGACATTACTTCCCTGCTTAAAATCATTCATTGATTCTCTATCTCTGATATGGAGGAAAAAAAATCACACCATGTTCTACGTCATGGCCGACAAGGATCCCCGTGGTCAGAAATTTTGGGAATACTCTAGTCTCAGCCCTCTGCTCCCAATTCATGGTTTATTCTACAAATCCCAAAGTACTTGGGGCTCCCCAAAGCTAATTTACGTTTTGTGCCTTTTCTGGGCTCTGTTATAAATATACCTCCCCCACTTACCTTTCCTCTCATTTTAGAGCATTTCTAATCAGCGTTTAAAACAGACCTCACATGTCATTTCTTCCACCCACACATCCTCCTCTGGTAGCATCTGTTCCTGATGGAGATAATGCTTCTTGTGCATCTTTGTTCCTTGGACACCCACTGGGGCACTTCCCACAATGTGGGGTAATTATTTGTATAGGTGTCTGTGTAGCCCTTTGGACAATGAGTGCCTTCAGGTGTAGAACACACGCGTGGTGTCTAGATGTCGTATCTACTCAGACGGTGCTCCCGCTCATTCAGATCTCCCACATACTCCTAGGCTTCACATGTGCTCGCTCAGAGCTTTTTCACAAACAAACAGGTTCACTTTATCTACACGGATCATTCAAACATTACCTGTGCCTGTACAGACGTCACAATTTTTGTTCAGGTGATACGTATGTCCCTTAAATGTTACATGTGTTCATTTAGATATTAACTTAAATGTTACACACAGGTGTTACACATACTTAAAACAATGGTTCAAAAAATGTGGTTCCCAGACCAGCATCACCTGAATGCATATGCCTGGGCCTGACCCAAGACCTCCTGGTTCAGAAACTCTGGGCCTGAGTGCCCAGCAATCTGTTTTAATATGTCCTGGAAGTGATTGTGGTGCATGCTCAGGTGTGAGACCCGCGGACACGGATGCTACACATCCTCATTCAGATGATCTGCCTGCTGTGCACATCACATCCTTACTACTGCAGGTGATATTCACGTTTAGTAAACTGTTACACATGTTAGCTCTAAAAAGACATACTTACTTAGTAAACAGCTCAACCATCACACACTGCTATTCAGATTGTGCATGTGCTCGTTCAGAAGTCACACTCGAGACATTGCAAGCCCCCATCAGATGGTACACATGCACGCTAGATGACACACGTGTTCAGTGTGTCGTTACACATGTTTATGTAAATCTTGCGTTTGTTAAACTGTTCACTTTGATCTTCCACAGCCAGGTGTTTGTTTAGATGTTTTCTCTCCTTTTTCACAAAATACATATGTTCACTTGGGTTTTACACATGTCCATACATGTTTCACAGCACACACACGTTTCACAAACCGATTCTGAAGTTAACTGTGCTTATTCAGATCGCAGTGCACAATGGGATTATTCAGTCGTATGTCTGTCACTCAGATACTGCCTTCCATGCCCTGTGGGCACTGCCAACCAACCCGAACTAGAGATGAAGGTCATCTACTATTCTGGCCATGTCCCTCTCCTTGATTATGAAATTTTTTAGGAAGTTTCATCTTCACTTGGTCTTCTGTGGCATCTGGCCTCCCGGGTGCTGTTGGCGTGTTACCCCCTTTGCAGAATGTGCTGAGTCACCAGCTGCCTAACTGCTTTTGTGATCTTCAGGATAGCCCAATCACACCATCATTATGCAGAATTTATATCAGCTCGCCACACTCAAATACCCTCATCTACTTGGGGAAAGTTGTTCCAGCCACTGTAAGCCTTTCACTGGGTTTGAATGTGCTTTTAGCCACATCTTCTGTCATCTGTGGGTGATAGGGAGCCATTGAGGGTTTTTGAGCAGGAGAATGACTCAAGTTGCTTTATCTTTTGGGAGCATCTCTCTGGCTACAGTGTGAACAACATCTGAAGGAAGGCAAGGCAGGAAAAAGGGAGTCCTGCTGCAATCGCCTCCTGGCTGCAGTGCAGATGGAAGATGATGACCCTCTGGATTAAGCAGTAGCAGGAGGGATGAAGATGGGAGGACAGTGGTGTTAGTTGATCAAGGGTTGGGGAGAAAGACAGAGAAGTATGTACTATCACACTGTCAAAAAAAAAACAACAAACCCTGCGAGTATTACATCAAGTATCCCAAAGGGGCTGGAAACAGAAATCTGCGCACACCTACAGGGTCGCCCCTTTGCAGAAGCACCCAGAAACACTGGCAGTAAGTCACAGATACCTAGTCAGTCATGCATTCTGGGGCTTTGACTGCTTCTGCTGGGATGATAAAGCAGCATAGTTGATCTAATGAAAAGAGATAGTCACAATCTCCATTTCATTTAGCTAAGATGATAGAAGCAGCTGCCATAGTGATGGACTTACATGTCAATTGAGTCGATAAATGGAAATTCTAAAGTTAAAGCAGAAGGACCCAGATCGAGTGCTAAATTGGTCACTGGCTATGGTGTATTAGCTGGATGCATAAAAAATGGACAGGAAACTATTTATATGCCTCCTGAGTGGACAAAAAGTTTGACACCCTGAATTTCAAAGCTCTATTATAACTGCCACAACCAAAATATTCAGTTAAAAATGTCAGGGTTACATATTAAGTGTGCACTCAATTGAGTGAATAAATAAATGAATGGATTTCTCTGGAATATTAAATCTAGCTTTCAAGATTCCCTGGTGATTACATTATGGTTCACATTTTCTACATGGGCATGGTGATGGAATATTAATAACTGAGAGTGTTGATTAATGGATCAGTAGTAACGTGGGAGGAAGTTTTAGTGGCATTCCCAGGCTTCTGTACATAGCTCAACCCTGTTCAACATTTTTGTCTATAGCATGGATGAAAGCACAACTGTCTCTCATCGAAATGACGGAGAGCTGATGACTTCCCTCTCTCCTTCCTTCTCTGTGCTCTGTGATGGTCAGGGCCGGCCTGATCTTTAAGAGGAAAATGGGAAATATAGATCATTTAATTGCTTTCTAATTGGGGGAAACTAAGAGAAAGGGAAGGGGAAGTGAGGAAGAGAAAGGGAGGAGGAAAAGGCAGAGGGAAACAAAAGGATGAAGGGGACAGGGAGCGGGAGAATGGAAGGAAAGAAGGAAAAAAGGGAGGAAGAAAGAATGGCAGGGAAGAAGGAAGGTGATTGGGAGAAAGACAAGAGAAGAGCCATAAAACACAGTGTGATGATTGTTGGAAGGAATGGAACCTAGAAAAGAGTCTTGGCAGTATTAACTGCCTTTAAATACTTGAAGGAAGTCACAGAGAAGAGAAAATCATTTTATCTTGTATTGATACAGAGGGCTGAGATGAGATAAATGGAGAGAATTTAAGAAGATGGTTGTTGGTTTGATAAATGGAGAGTTTTCAAACATTCGGAGCTATTGAAAAAATGTAATATATGGACATGTCATAAGCTGCCAGTGACTGAAAAAGTTCATAAGTTATCCGCCCAGGCTTCAGGGTTGGTGAATGTACTTCTGCCTAGTATAGAAATTGGTCCCAATGATCTAAGGATCTTACATTGCTATTTTTTTTTCTTTTTCTTTTAATTGTTGTTCAAGTACAGTTTTCTGTCTTACTCCCATCCCAGCTCACCCACCCATCTCTCTCCACCTCCCTCCCATTTCCACGCCCCCTAGTTTTTCCCCATGTGTCCTTTATACTTGTTCCTGTAAACCTCTCCCCTCTCCTCTCTGGTCACTGTCAGCCTGCTCTCTATTTCAGTGTCATTGGTTATATTTTGCTTGTTTGTTTTGTTGTTTAGGTTCCTGTTAAAGGTGAGATCATATGGTATTTGTCTTTCACTGCCTGGCTTATTTTGCTTAGCATAATGCTTTCCAGTTGCATCCATGCTGTTGCAAAGGGTAGGAGTTCCTTCTTTCTGCTGCATAGTATTCCATTGTGTGAATGTACCATAGTTTTTTATCCATTCATTTACTGATGGGCACCTAAGGTTGCTCCCAACGCTTGGCTATTGTAAATTGTGCTGCTATGAACATTGGGGTGCATAGGTTCTTTTGGACTGGTGTTTCAGGGTTCTTAGGATATAATCACAGCAGTGGAATTGCTGGGTCAAAAGGCAGATCCATTTTTAGTTTTCTCAGAAAATTCCGTTGCTATTTTAATATAGACAAAAAAACACTTTCTGTGCTCATGCATTTATAAGTTACCCAGCTTGCACAATGAAGAGTGGAAGAAAGGAGAAAAGGAAAGAAAAAGAGAAATTTAGAGAATAAAAGGAGAGGAATTCATTCATTCATTCAATCATTCACATTCATTCATTCTTTTTTCACCCAACAAATATTTATTTGTGGCTAGATGTAGATATAATGATGAATCAAAATATAGTTTCTGTTCTCATGCAATTTAGCCTACTAGTTAGGCAAATATTAACTAAATGTCTCTTCTAACTAATGCAGAAATACTGAGATAATGCTCTGTGTGTTTTTCTTAAAATATAACAAGAAAGCCTGACTGGGAGAGGGATGGGGTATGCTTAGTCAGCTTGGACTGCTCTAACAAAATACCACAGACTAGGTGACTCAAACAACAGACATGTGTTTCTCATAGCTCTGAAGGCTGAGAAGTCCACGATCAAAGTGCCAGCCAGTTCAAGTGTCTGGGGAGGACCCTCTTCCTGGTTGTAGATGGCTGACTTGTGACTGTTACTTTGTCTTCCCATGAAGAACATAGAGAACTCTCATCTCTTTTTCTTCTTAAAAACACACGAATCCCATCATAGGAGCCCCACCCTCCATCTAAACCTAATGACCTCCCAAAGGCCCAGTCTTCACCAATCATCGCATGAGAGTTCAGTGCTTCAACATGTGAATTTTGGGGGGAGGGACACAAATATTCAGTCCATAATGGGGAGAGTCAAGGAAAATTTCCCTGCGGAAGTAAGCCCGGGGCTGAGATCTGGAGGATCAGCACGGGCATGAGAATTTATCGCACACAGAAGGTGCAGCATGGGCAATGTTTCTGCAGCCCAAGGGGGAAGGGCCCTGGCAGCACTGAGAGGCCAGTGTGTGTGCATCTCACACAACCAGAGTGAGAGAGCGGTAGGATGAACTTCAACGCGCTGGACCAAGCAGAGCCACTTTATCTGATAAAGGGTTTAAACCATACTGATTCTTTCTCTAACTCAATGAATCAATAGTGAGAATGTACTATATGTCAAGCACCAACTAGGCACTAAAAATACTCTAGGCCTAGTAAGCAAGGTACGACTCCTGGTCTTCATGGAACTCAGACTCAAGAGGTTTAGAGAACAGCAAAACAAACAAAGAAAAATCACCATGCAAAAATAGTAAGTGCTGATACAGGGAAGTAAGGAAAGCCTGTTCTGGAAGATGGGGATCAGCAAAGGCTTCCTAAAGAAAGTGAAATGTTAATGAAGCCTGAAAGAAGACTTTAGCAAAGTGAAAATTAAAACTAAACATATTCTAGTTTTAAGGAGCAGGTATGCAGTCCAGAGGTAAGACAGGGTAGTACATTGTGTTGGAGGAAGATGAAAGTTCAGAAGTAGCTAAAATAAAGGGTGCAAGGAGATTGTGCCAAGGTGAAGGTGGGTCATAAGCAAGGGACCCATCTCCACATTATAAAATGCACCCAGAGGGAAGCGGTTGTGTAGAACAGATTGGGAAGGGAAAGCCAAAGGCTGGGAGGCCAGTTAGGAGATTGTTAGCATAATTCAGGTGAGAGTTGACCAAATCTACATTATATCCTAGACAACAAAGGAAAAGGGAATTGGATGGGGTGGAGACATATTTAGAAGGTAGAAGTCATTATACCTAGTGTCTGATTAGCTAAGTAAGGGGTGGTAGGAAGGATAATACCTACCCAAAGATGTTCCTGGAGCCTATGGATATGGTAGGCCATATGGTAATGGGGAATTAAGGTTGCAGATAGAATTAGGTTGCTAATCAGATGCCCTTATAATATATGGGTACTGTCCTAGATTATGTGGGTAGGTCCAAAGGAATCACGAGGATCCTGAAAAGTGGAGGAAGAAGGCAGGAGAGAGAGAACAAGACATATCAGTAAAAGGACTCAGTCTGATTTCTCTGGCGCTGGCTTTGAATGTGGAAGAAAGACAGTCCCTGTGGGTTTTAAACATTCACCATTTGGAATTACCGTTAAGGTGTCAAAATATTTGTTCCATTAGCTGAGTACTAACATTTGGGGATCTGCCATCCAGCACAGCAAATTCAAACAGCTTTTTACGTTCATACCATGGACTTCAGTATAAAAGTTATAATTTCAGTATAAAGAAATTTCTAGAGAATGAATAATAAAAGACTAAGCAGGTTAAAAATGTTTGATTACTGTAAGACAAGTGACAGAAAATACTGCAACCGTTTCCCGCTGTAATTTTCTTGCTGTGATTTCCTCAGAGCATCTTACAGCAACGCAAAATGTGTCTTTGCTCATGTAGATCTCAGCAATGGAAAACTGTATTACTGATCACTTGAGATGATCTGATGTGATCACTGTGAAAATTAGCAGTTACTCATGGGTATAGAGCAAAATACTGTGTTTTATAGAAAAAAAAGGAATGAAACACAGCGGTAGACAAGTGGGCTATTTTCACTTTTTATTCTATCTTCTGGGTCATTTCATTTGCCTACCATATGGCCTATATGACTCCTACAAATGGAGAGCAGACAGCAATTTCATAGACAAATAAGTCTGTACTGATCCTTAAAGTCACCTTCTTTAACTGGCCGCACCTGCTACATTCCAGCAGCAATTCCGTGCAGCTCCTTGCTATCTCTAAATGCTGTTAGTCATTCCCATGGGGCTTGGGGTGGTGGGATTGAAGGCAGGGGAAACTTAGATGCTTCTGCGCACATTCCACACTTGATCAGTAAGAATCCTCTTCTAATGCTTGAAAAGGCTTACTCATGTTTACCCATTCAGTGATGACAAAGCCTCCACCACGAGCTGCTCTCTCTTGCTTATCCAGGCATTTCAGGGACAGAGAGGAAACTGATGCTTGTTATTGATGAGTCCAATTTCAGATTAAAGGAGTGACAAGTTATTTCATCTGTGGAAGAATCACTTGCCTTTAAGAACAGTAACTAGAAAATTTTGCTGTAAATAGTACTGAAGAGTTACTCTCACTTCAAGAATAGAGTCAGTGTTAATTTCTCCCTCCCTACTTCCCAGATAATCGAGTATGTAAAGACCTTAGAGGATTATTTACATAAAGTGTACTGACACTCCACATTAGTGTAAATATGGTTTCCTGTTCATTATACCACATTTTCTGAGAACAAAGAACAAGTAAATTCAACCCAGTCTAGGTTGATGTTAGAGGGCCACTGAAGTGAGACCTAGAGCAAGAAAGCCAGAGTAAAAAAAAGTGAAACCTGGAATAAAACAAATATTTATCCTCAATTTACAAGCAGCACTTCTGATAGAAATAGACATGACTTTTTCATCTTTTTCTTTTTTTTCTCATGCTTTCTGGTGATTACTAGGTTCCCTGAGTAACACTTATGGAGACTTTCAGTGGGAAAATGAAGACAAAGATAAGATGAGCAAAGTGAATAAACATAAAACAGGCATTATTAAAGTACATTTTCAATTAGAAATTCTCTTTCTTAAATGAAGACAGTGTCACTGAAACTGCTTCCCAGTTACATATTTTTGTAATTTGGGGAAGCCCTAATTCTCATGAGATAACAGGTAGATTAGTCATCAAAGCCTCTGAACACTCTGGGTGTAGACTTTAGTGTGTGTGCTAAGCAGTCCAAGGAGCACTGTGGGGCCCTGCTGTGGGTCTGTGGCTACTGGCCGATTGTGTATGGCTTTGTCCAAAGAGCATGAGGGCTACCACAGACTTTCGTTCCAGGAGGTGTCTCAAACTTGTCAAACTTCTGATAACAAAAACAAACCTTAGGTCAGAGTCTGAGATTTCTATGACTGATAGCGTGGTTGGCATAGGAACGCAAGGCCCAGATCACCCTTCAAGGAAAGACTCATCGCCCAAGTGATCTAATACACAGCCTTGAGATCACAGTACCTTCAGTGACCCGTCAGTTGCAGAGAGCTACCTGGCTCTGGGGCACACCCTCTGTGGAGCAGCCCACCATCTGGTTACCGAGCAACATGGGGCAAAAAGACCCAGTCATTCTGACCCATAACAGGACACTTTCACGGAAATACGTGTTCCAGAGCTCCCTGTGGGATTGGCTAAAACTTTGTCAGACGTGTATAGCAGGTTGACTGCCTCCGCCCAGTCTTGTTTCTGCCAATTCTTTCACAGGCATTGATCTTAATAAAACTCTTGCGGTACCAATTCTGTCCTACTGGCTGCTTCCAGAGAACTTAAGTGATGACATAGGTTGAGTATACAAAAGAAAATGTTCTCAAATGTTCAAAAAGCTACATTTAAAACAGTAGACAAATTAATATAATATACCTTATTAATAGATTAAAAGACAAAAGCCACAAGATCAGCTTTTCAAAATAAAATCTGACACCCTTTCATATTGAAAATATTCAGCAAAATAGAAATAGAAGCAAACTTCCTCCAAAGGCATCTGTAAAACATTCATACTACCATCATACTCAATGGTAACAGACTGAATGTTCTACCCCTAAGATCAGGAACAAGACAAAGATGGCCACTCTCAGAACTTCTATTCAACATTGTATTGGAAATTCTAGTCATGGCAATGAACAAGAAAATGAAATGAAAGTCATCAAATTGGAAAGGAAGTAAAACTATTTCTGTTTGCAGATGGCTTGATCTTGTATATCAACAAGAATAGTGTTAGTACTAATAAACAAGTTCAGCAAGGTTGCACAGTACAAGATCAATATACAAAAATAAATTACATTTCTATACACTAGCAATGAACCATCCAAAATCATAATTTAAAAAAAGCAATTAAATTTTCAATTGCATCAAAAATACAATATTTAAAAATAAATGTAATAAGAGAAGTACAAAACTTATACTCTGAAAACTAAAAAATGAGCGAAGGACCTGAATGGACACTTCTCCAAAGAGGACACACAGGTCACCAATAGACATGAAAAGATGCTCAATGTCACTAATCATCAGAGAAATGCAAATTAAAACTACAATGAGGTATCACTTCACACCAGTCATAATGGCTATCATCAATAAATCAAACAAACAATGGGTGCTGGCAAGGATGTGGAGAAAGGGAAACCCTTTTGCACTGTTGGTGGGAATGCAGACTGATGCAGCCACTGTGGAAAGCAGTATGGAGATACTTCAAAGAATTGAAAATGGATCTGCCTTTTGACCCAGTGATCCCACTTCTCGGAATATATCTGAAGGAACTCAAAACACTAATTGACAAGAATATAAGCATCCCTATGTTCATTTATAATTGCCAAGATATGTAAGTAGCCCAAGTGTCCATCAGTAGATAAGTGGATAAAACAACTGTGGAACATTTGCACAATGGAATACTACTTAGCCATAAAGAAAATTTTACCCTTTGTGACAGCATGGATGGACCTGGAGAACATTATACTAAGTGAAATAAGCCAATCAGAGAAAGGCAAATACCATATGATTTCACTCATATGTGGAATCGAGTGAACGAAATGAACAAACAAGCAAAATAGAGGAGACTCACAGACAGAGAGCAGGCTGATAGCTATGTGGTGGGGAGGTTGGGGGTGGAGAGCTCAAGTGAAAAGGAAAAAGGACTCATGGACATGACAATAGTGTGCTGATTGCAGGGGGAGGGAAAATGAGGTATAAGGGGGTTAAATAGTAATGGAAAAATACAATAAAAAATTAAAAGAAAAGCATTGTTGAAAGAAATGAAAGAGCTATATGAATGGAAAAACATCACATATTTATTTATCAGAAGATTTACATTGTTAAAATGGCAATACTCCCAAACTGATCCAATGCAATCACTACCAAACAGTATCAAAATTCAGTCACTAAGCAAAATAATTCAGTGTAATAAGTATCAAAATCCTAAGTGGCTTCTTTGCAGCAATTCATAAGCTGATACTAAAATTCATATGGAAATGTAAGGGGCCAGACTATCAAAAAAAATCTTGAAAATTGGCGGACACACACACTTCCTGATTTCAAAACTTACTACAAGGCTACAGAAGTAGTATGGTACTTCAAGGTAGTATGGTACTAGCATAAAGATGAACATATAAATCAATAGGATAGAATTGAGAGTCCAGATGTGAACTCTTATTTAATGGTCAATTGATTTTTAACAAGGATGCCAAGACTATTCAGGGAAAAAAATAGTGTTTTCAACAAACAGTGCTGGAACAACTCAATATCCACAGCAAAAGAATAAAGTTGGACTCCTTCCTTACATAATACAAAAATATTAAACTAAAAAATGGATCACATACCCAAATCTAAGAACTAAATTTATAAAACTCTTTAAAGAAAATATGAGACAGTCTTTATCATTTTGGGTTAGGGAATGTTTGCTTAGATATGACACCAAAAGCAAAAGCAGTGATTGAAAAAAAATTGAGTGTTATCAAAATTAAAATTTTTTGTGCTTTAAAAATAAATAAAAAAGACAACCCACAGAATAAGGGAAAATATTTGTAGATCATATAAAAGATATAAGGCTTACATGTAGAATATATAAAGTACTCTTAATAAAAAGGCAACCCAATTAAAAATTGGACAAGAATCTGAATAGATATCTCTACAAAGAGGATATACAAATGGCCAATAAGCACAAAATATTCCACATTATTAACCACTAAGGAAATGCAAATCAAAACCACAATGAAATACCTCTTCCAACCATTAGAATAGCTATAAATTGAAAAAAAAAAATAAGGTGAGGATGTAGAGAAATTGGAACCATCATATTTTGTTGCTAGTAATGTAAAATAGTATGGCTACTTTGAAAAACAGTTCCTAAAAGGTTAAAGTTTCCATATGACCAACCCAACAATTCCACTCCCAGGTATACTTGCAAGAGAAATGAAAACATATCCACACAAAAACTTGCACGTGAATGTTCAGAGCACTGTTACTCATAATAGTCACAAAGTGGAAATAATCCCAAAGTCCATCCATCACCTGACAAGTGGATAAATAAAATGTGGTATATCCACACAATGCGTTATTATTTAGCAACAAAGAGAAATGAAGTATTTGTGTATGTACAATACAGATGAACCTCGAAAACACTATCGTAAGCGAAAGAAGCTAATCATAAAAGGTGCCAATTGTATGAATCCATTTATGTGAAGTGCCCAGAACAGACAAATCTGAAGAGGTGGGAACCAGATTAGTGGTTTCCTGGGGCTAGAGTGGGAGAGCTGGAAGAGAAACGAGGGGCAACTGTTCATGAGCACAGGGGTTCTTTGGGGAGGGGGTGGTAATGTTCTACCATAGATTGTGGTGAGGGTTGCATGACTCTGAATACACTAAAAGCCACTGAATTATGTACTTTAAATGGGTGAACTGTATGATATGTGAATTATATCTCAATAAAGTTGTTTTTAAAAATCGAGCTGGCAACATATAGCAGGGAAAACGTTCACAGAATATGTTTAGGGAGGGTGGTTACATGTTTCCTGACACCAAGAAGGTAGCAACACCTTAGAGGGCAGATCCAGGTTAAGATGAAGCCAGTGGAGCCGTCCTGGCCCGTCTCCAGTGAGGGAAAAAGGACCCTAAGAAGCCAGGGTGAGTTCTGAGGACAATCTAGAGAACTTCACAGATTGCCCCAGTGCCACCAGCCCCAGCCACTCCTCCTGAAAACTAGTCCCAGCCTCCCCTCCTTTAAAGCTTTGTCTGTGACCTACCTAGGAATACCAGAATCATTTTCCAGCAGCTTTCTGGCAAGAGTTCATTAATTGTGGCTTTAGCTTCAGGTCCAAACAGGAGCTAGCTTTTGCCCCCATCATTTTCCCCCCAGTTCCCATAGTTGCCTCCTGTATTCTAACTCTGACCCCCACTACTTTATTTTGAGTCCCCACATCTCTGTGCCGAGGCTTGTGAGTACATGTGGCCCCATCGGCCCTGTCTTCTGTGGATGGATCCCTTCCTCTCAACCTTGACTTTCCGCTCCACCTCCTTCATCTCTCTTACTGCCCTCACAGGCAGCCCTGTGAATTAGTCAAGTCACTTTTAGTTACAAGCGGCAGAAACCCAATTTATACTAGCTCTGGCTAAAAGTGAAAGAAATATCTTGGAAGGATATTCTAGAGTACCATTTTCTATACGTGAAGAAATAGTTGAACAAACAAATTGCGGGAAGGGTGCCACTGGGCCTCAGGGACAAGTGGAACCATGGACACGAGTGCCATTTGAACTCTCACCCCTCCTTTTGTGTCTGCTTCTCTCTCAGAGCCCACTCCATTCTCCCTGTGGTGGCATCCTTCAGAGCAGGAGTGGTGGCCATTACTAGGTTCCTAAGCCTCTGTATCAAAGTTTTCATTACAGAGGTCAAGATTCTGTTCTCATTTTAATACAAAAAAAAATCCAGAGAAAACCTCTTATTGGACAAGAAAGTAGAAAATATCCAGTCCATGAGATGTAAAGCAATGCCAGATCTAATCCAGCCCAGAGAGAAGTTCTGCTTATCTGGCAGGGATTTTTGTTGTTAATGCCACTTAACTGGAACATCTCTAGTTAGTGTATGCACTTTCCAGTTGGCCTCAGGCCCTGTCACACTCACTGGTGTCATGCTGCATGGCTGTCCATGAAAGAACTTGAATTTGGCCCTGGCTTGTGTTGCTCAGCAGACTGAGCACTGGCCTGTGAATCAAAGGGGTCACCGGTTGGATTCCCAAGTCAGGGCACATGCCTGGGTTGCAGGCCAGGTCCCCAGTAGGGGGCATGGAGGCAACCACACATAGATGTTTCTCTCCCTCTTTCTTCCTCATTTCCCCCCTCTAAAAATGAATAAATAAAATATTTAAAAAAAAGAACTTGAGTTTGTAGCCAAATCTAGACTGAATTTCCTAAGGACAGGCTCTAGGCCATTTTCATTTCATTATGCTCAGTGCCTAGCCCAATACTTGCATACAATATCTCAAAGAAATCCTTAAATTGAAAATTTAATTAAACTGTAAAAAGGCCAACCGAGCATTGCAACATGAATTGCCATATTCTGCGTTAGAAAAAAAAATGACTCCCTCTGGAAGCTCTGAATTTCCACTTTTTTCTTTATCAACAAAAGTCAGATACCTTACTTTCTCCCCTATAAACTGGGTATCACATTAGTACCAACCTCACCGAGAACTGTGTTGATTAAAGAAAATAAAACAAATAGAATTCTTGGACCTGAGCCTGCAGAGTAGCATTTAATAAGTCATCATTGTCATTGTCATCATTGTCATTGCCACTCCGCTTTCACTCTTAATATGGCCAGCCACGTGGATCTAGTGATGTACAACAAGGTTTTAGTCCTTCCCTCCCACTGGTAGGGATTGTCACCTTGCACTTTGCTGGGCAGAGCATCCCCAACCCACCTCACTCTTGAATGTAGAAAAGAGAATAGGTCCTAGTAGGTCCCAGAGGCACTGCACAGACTGTGCTGCTCCTCCGAGACCTGGGACCACCTGAACATTTCTAACAGTTTCCCTGTTTAAATGGCCTCCAGGCATCCCCATACAGACAGCTGAGTCCAAGGTCCCTGGTGTTCAAAGCTTAGAATGGGCTTCATCATTGTGACTGTAGAGGGCTCCTTTAAAACCAGCTATTTGGGGCAAACACAATTTATCTCCTCTGTTCCTCAGTTATTAGATCTACAGATTGAAGGACATTAAAGCTACAGATTGGAGGACATTAAAGCTGCGTCCTCCTTATGGACAAACTGTGAAGATTAATTAGGCAATAGCAGCCACGTGGAGTTCTCCTGAGGTTTACATATAAAGGTACTCACTCATTCTTACGAGGGTTGGAAATATTCTCTTTCTCTCGGACCCTTAAGATAATACACCTGACCATTAATAAATAAACAGAGGATGGATAGACCTTGGTATTCAACATGGCATTCCTCAATCAAGGTTTCTTTAAAATAGTTCATGGAACTGGTACTGGAGACGCTGTGTGGTGGGCAATCAGCTGTCTTAAGGGGCCACTTCTTTAGAGCATGATGCAGTTTCCAATTCCATTTTTATTCAATCTCTTATGAAAGCTCCACCTGGAGTAGACAATTGACTTCCATCAGTCCCTGGAGTGAGTGCTGAAAGGAGGTGACACGCATTTCTTTTCAGAGGTCCCTGCTCCTTTATGAAATGCGTTTGGTTTAATAAATAGGAAAAAGGAAAACACGTCATTGACTCGGAGCTATTCTTTTCACAGTCAATTCTGCATTACCTTTTTAATGCCAGAAACCCAGTTCTGAATCAAGGATCCTTTGAATCATGTTGATTTTCCTACCCTCAACTTCTTTTTTCAATACTGTTCTCCAGACCTGGAAACGTATGAGCTAGCATGTTTGACAATAAGGATGTCTGGTGTGTGATGAGATAAATTCTAGGGAGAACTAGTGGGCATCCCATAAAGCAGGATCCATTCTCTTTTTTAATTAAACTTATTGGGGTACCATTAATTAGGAAGTTTATAGAAGTTGCAGGTATACAATTCTATAATACATCATCTGTATATTGTATTGTGTGCTTACCACCTGTAGCCTAGTCTCCCTCCGTCACCGTGAATTTGACCCCTTTACTGTTTTCATCCTTCCCCCGGAACTCTCTTCTCCTCTGGTCACCTTCACTCTTGTCTGTGTCTATGAGTTTGTTATTTGTTGCTTTCTGTTTTACCTTCCGCAGACGAGTGAAATCATTTGGTGCTTGTCCTTTTCTGCCTGATTTATTTGGTTTAGCAGGATATCCTCAAGATCCACCTATGTTGTTACAAATGGCTGTATGTCAGGATTCATTTACTAGTCTGCTGTGGAACCCAGTTTATCCGGGTCACAGCCGTCCATAACTAACGTAATTCTCATTTTACTAACAAGGAGGCCGAGATTTAGAGAGGTTAACTCACTTGATCAAAGGCACTCACACACATTTGGAACCAGGTCTGTCTCACTTCAAAACCTATACTCTTTACTCCCATGTGACACTGCCCCCCAAAACGAGGAATTAGAAAATCCTGGTCAAATAGATAAGCGTTATAATAGGTGCTGTCCTTCCAAACTTAAATCCAGAAAGCACAAGGAGTGGCCAAGCTTCTACTGCAAAGTAGCACATGACGACTTCATTTTCTTGAGTTTGGCTTTGCAGTTAAACATAAATCCAATCCAATTTCATGGCACAGCAAACATAGCTTTCTCCCTGCAGCGCTGGTTTCACACACACAGCAACACTCGCACCTAAGGGGGCTTCGCATGGGTGAATGATGTTAACAGTTGTAATCCCCTCCTTGTGAGAAAAAAGTCTTTCCAGCTCACTCCAACACCCTGATCCTCAACATAAAGAAAAAATTACCAAAAAATATCTAGATGAAATTACGTTGTAACTAACAAAGAGTAACAGAAGAAAAAAAAGCAGAACAGGTAAAAACCTAAGGCCTCTGAAAGGAGAGCAGTAATCCTCCACCACTTTTCCAGCAAGAAATTGGAGGATGTATTACTAATGGTAGATTGTATGTGGTTAAGTGTTTTTCATAGCAGCTGCTAGAACCCCCACTTCCCCTCTACCATGGCCACAGAGTCACTGCCCATCTGGCACCAGCTACATTCGCCACCCTTGAAAATGATGCCCAGCACTAAATTAGATGGGAGTTTATCTCAGGGACGACTTGGCAGTATCCAAACATGTATCCATGAAAGCGTTACATTTGCTTAAAACTGCAGATATTTCTTCATCCAGACAAAGAGAAGAGTGTGCTCGCTCCTGCACTAATTGCTGGGCCTTACAAAGTCGATGCCAGCCAAGTGAAGATTCAGGCTTATGCTCCCAGCTCTTTGTAAACTCAGCTACTCACCAGTTTCAGTGGATTCCCCTGGTTACGCATTTCAACATCCACACAGTCCAATTTCTGCTATTATCTAATCTCTATTCCTCTTTCTGAAATTCAAATACATCCCTGATCATCTTAAGGACAAACAAAATCAAATCATGTCAATGTGTAGCACAGGGGGAAAAAAAAATCAAACCTAACTTACCGTAGCTATTTGTTTTCTAATGAGAAGTACAGGGATAGAGGTGCCGTAATTCGTATAACTCTCTATCCTTCCAACCCAGTTCAGAGACTAGAGGGGAGAAAATAAGTCTGAAAGCACTTTGGATTCACGATAGTGAATGAAACACATGCATTTAACTCTGCTCCCTCTCTCAAATCCCATGAAATCTCATGTAAAGTATTTTTTAAATGCATGAACTCACAAAGGAAAATGGGATGATGAACCAAAATGTTGGGGGTTAAAAAGTGGGTGGATGGATGGTGACCGACTTGGTAGACTTAAAGCAAAATTCTAAATCAGCAGCAGGGAAAGGCAAGAAGCAACCTGCTTTACATTGCAGAACTCCCAGGAGGCTCCAAGTAAATGGCACCAAGTACTTCTAAAGGGATAGAGAAGGTGAGGCGAAAAGCAGTCAGTTCCCCAAAGGCTTTCCCCACCTTTCTCCTTCCATGTTGTGGAAGCTTGGAGCTCGACTTGTGGGAAAGGGAAGAGAGGGTCTCTGAGCTGGAGGACACAAGGCACAGCTGAGAGGTGGGCCCCAGGCGGAAAACAAAGGAATAATGGAGCATTTGCCTGCGGAATGTTCAGACGTTGGCCCTTTTTCACATCCACTCAGCTCCCAGAGCTGGGCAGCCAGGCCAGGGAATTGGCAAGGTCTTCTCTGGGGATTGTAATCAGAGAGAAAATTCTGAAGATGTTGATATCAGAAATTTTCCACAAAGAGTCCATCCAATCACCTGACCATGAAGACCAGAGTCAACAAGCCTCTTATGGTGCTCAGAGCTTCCAACCAGCTGCACATTAAAAAAAAAAAAAACCACCAGATAAAGCAGAGAAAATGGAAGAGAAGCAATCACCAGCAAAATAATTCATGAAAAGTCCCTATCCACAAAAGACATGGATATCAGATTGTAAGTTCTGACCATCATAATGGTTTGACATAATGGGTGAAAATAAAAGCACGTGAAGGCATTTCACAGTGAAATGTCATAACTTTAGGGAGAAAGAAAAGATGCTCAAGAGTCCCATGGGAAAAAAAGTATACATTTTACACAAAGAATGAAGAATCTGAATGGTACTGAAAATGAGAAGACAATGGAGCCATGCCTTCAAAACGCTAAGGAAACAGAGGTTTTTAATCTGGAAGTCTTTTCAACTATCATTATTTAGTGTGAGGAGAGAAGAGAGACAATTTTAGACATGAAAATTCTAAAAAACAAAACAAAAAACAAGTTTCTCTCATGCACCCTTTTCTTGGGAAGTGAGGAATGTGCTCCAGCAAACAAAGGAATAAAGTAAGAAAGAGGAAGCCACGGAATCCAGGAAACAGGCTCCTGCACCGTAAACTAGAGAAGAGGATCCGCCCACGACAGTGAAGAGTGATTTGCAGCCTGCCTAGACAGTCACCAGCTAGACTGCAGTATGTCACAAGACTCCAGGAGAGATTTCTACAAGAACATACGATGTAAAGCTTGCCTAATGGGAAAGAAAGTGCCAAGAGGAAGTTTACTCCAAGGCACAGAAAGTAGATGTGTTTGGGGAGGCAGAAGTAGCAGGCATCCGTCTGAGTCCCAAGGAGAGAGGAGGCATAGACAGGAATGGAAAAGGGGCTTTCTCTTGCAATGGCTGTGAGATTTGGAGAAGTCGAGGCAGCACTTCTTCGGGCTTAGTGTGATTATAGCCCCAGCAGGGAGTGTGCGAACAGCCTTAGCACTAGCCCTGCTGGGATGCGGGCACAGAGCCAGAGGGCATGTTACAAAAGGCAATGCCTCCAGGAATGGGAGATGGTGTATGGTAGTTGTGGCACAAATAACACATCCTCATATAATGTTACTAGACATGTCACAGGAAGGGAGGAAAATAAAGAAGCAAAGGGAAAATGGCAGGTGTAAGTGGGGTTGAGAAGCTTTGTTCTAGAAACTCTTGAATCATTGTTGGAGACCCCATAAATATCCAAAGGGATTTTATGGGAGGAAGATTAAATTCACACTCCAGGAAGCATGCTTTACATCACTCACACACACCCCTCTACCAAATCTGGGCTCTGATACCCAGAGTAAAATAGACAACATTAATATATAATGACCCTAATTATATTTCATTGCTAAAGCCTACTGTTTGTTTCAACTAGAAAACTCCCAATTGATAATGGGTTTGCCTTTCCACATGCATGTTTGAATTTCAGTTATCTGACATCTCACAGTAGGGAATTTCTATTTGCATTTTTAGGTAGCGACATCTGGAATTAGGGCATGAGATTGAACACAATTATCCTTCACAATGAAAGTAAACAGAGCCCGGCATGAATCTGCTAATTGTTCTTTCCTACTGAGCTACAATTTTTAGTTAGAATATATACATAAAAAAGTAAGTACCAATCTGTCCATTCACCTCACAGTTATCTTTTTCAAGGCCTAAATCACATTAGTTCATGCTTAAAACCTTCCAGTGGAGAATAAACTCCCTGTTCCTTATGACCAACAAGGCTCTAGACCAGTGGGTGAGGAGCTTGGGTGCACACAACCCCAGGAGGGCTGGTTAAAACTCAGAGTGCCAGACTATACCCTTGAGGCTCTGATTCAGTGGATCTGAGGTGGGGTCTGAGAATTGGCATCACTCACAGGTCCCTGGCAACTCTGATGCTGCTGGTCCAGGGACAGCATGTTGAAAACTACTGCTCTGCCTGCTCAGTCAAATCTCTGGCTTCATTTCCTAATCCTCACCTTCTTGTAGATTGTGCTGGTCACCTTTCTGACCCTCAATTCTTCATGCTTGTTTCAGTTCAGGTCTTTGCACTTACTGTTCCCTCTGCTGACATCAGTTTTCTCCTTGACTTTCACCCTCTCAGGTGAGCCTTCTTAACCACCCCAGCTAAGGGAACTCTCTGCCGACCACCTTCATCTATACCGTTGTCCTATTTCTATGTCTCTCTATCTGAAGGTATGCTATAGATATTTGCTTATCGTCTGTCTCCCCTACAGGGAGTTAAGCCCCGCACAGGCAGGCACTTCCTCTGGCTCTTTGGTTTCTCTGTAGCAGTTGAAGGCAAATAAATAATTTGTGGATGAACAAAAACATTTGTAGAGAACAGATCTAGGCACAAGAACGCTTTCATCACTAGTCAGACAGGCATCTAACAACTCTGCACCAATTGGGCTCTTTCCACTTCTCTCATTTCAACAACCTTTTGTTCCCGATGTCATCTGTAATTAGAAAACTTATTCCACACGTCATCTGTAATTAGCAAATTAGACCAGGAGGTATAATTTAGTACAAAGCTGGTGGAATGTCAGTTCAGCCTAGCAGAAGTACAGTAATATCAGCCTTATTCAAACAAAGAAAATCAAGCTATTTTACAAAGGAAGAATAATGGTGTTGTAAATAAATTAAACATTTTTAAATGAAGCAGAATTAAATCTATTTTAATGTGAAGCTACATCTCTGATCCCAGGTATATGACCCTTGACAAATTACCAAACCGCAAATATATAAAAGAAAAGGTTTTCAGGATTTAAAAATAAAATGTCATTAGACCCATTTAAACGACTCAGTTTTCAAACTAAACAAAAATAGTTTTTAAAAAAAATCATTTCTCTTAGACACTAAAATATCTACCTGTCTGTTCTTCAGCTCTAACAAAAAGCTTGATTTTCACAGCACTCACTTGGGTGCTTTCTCACAACTCTCGGCAATGAAAGTTTCTTTTCAAGAGAAGCGTAATCTTTGGTTCAAATTCTATGGCTCGCAGTAAGTGATCTCCCTTAATTTCTTCCAGTTGGGAAGGGAAGGAAACCACTGCACTTCAGAATCGGACCACTGCAGGGGGTTTTAATGGCACTTCATAAACTCGCATCTGCAATCTTCCACCCTCAGTCACTGTACCCAAAGGGTTTCCATTATGTGGACTTTTCTCTGGGCAATCACGGGATAATCAGCCTAACACTTGGTCCCACTAAGTATGTAAACATACTCACCCTTCTCTTGCTGGCCTGCTAAACCCTGCAGGGTAACTACCACATAGTGATGTTTGGCGGGTACTTAATGAGTGACCGACACAGCAATCAAAGAGGACGGGAGCACGAAGTCATGTTTAGAGAAAGGAAACCTGTTTTTATCGTGGCCTAGACTGCCCATGACCTCAAAGAAACTATTTTATTTAAGAATAGACAGAGCTTTGATGTTTGTTCAAAGAGGGGAACATTTAGGGGCCTGTTTCTGCAAATGGGCTACCATATGATGTTGCAAAATTACTGGTAATTAGCTGGGCTATCTTGGGCAAGCTGTTTTCATCTCTCTGAACCTCACTTTTCTTTTGGGAGAAAATTAGGCAGTTAAGGTGATTAATGAGATCCGAAATTCCATGCTCAAATACTAGACCCATTTCTAACAATTCCTTCCAGGAAAAAGGAAAAATATCACATCATACATGATTTCTGTAACAGCTAATCACCTGAACTGAAGTACAAGTGTGCATTCACGAGCCACCAAACTAATGTCTTACATTATGGATCCAAAGATATTGGGTGCCTGGCTCACTTTTCCTGATGCACCAATACACCACCGTGGACTTCAGAACTGAACTAAGTTCAAGTTTCAGAGCCAGTTTGTTCCTATGGCCAGGCCTGAAATCATACTTCGTTTTTCTGCTCTTTCTTAGCTCATTTCTCTGGGACAGAAATTATACAGGTTACCCCAGTATTCTTTCCTTTCATATTTAAAAAAATATTCTGTTTATGCCATTACACTAGTCCCAGTTTTTCCCCCTCGGCGCCCCTCCACCCAGCCTCCCCCCGCCAACCTTTCCTTTCATATTTTGAGATTTTTATGGTGAATGTGTTTAGAATATCATCACACGATAATAGGATATTAATATTCATGGTTTCATTTTCTTTCTCCATAAAGCAGATTCATATAGATTAGCCCCGTCTGCTCCAGTGCAGATACACACACACACAGGAGCCGGGGCATGGAAATCCACGAACGGACAACTTAACTCAGAAGGAACGAAACAGATCAATCTACTTTCATCGTGTAAGCCAAACACATTGTTAAAATGAGGCAAAACAAAAGTCAAGTGTGACAAGGATTTGAGTTGGAGAATATGGTAGATTGCTATCATCAAAGCCCAGAGGAAAACACGAGGCTAATCTTATTAAGGTTATCTGGGTACGTGGCAACAACCAGCCCCAAGAAACCCTCGGCACTACAATCAATTTCTCCGCCAAGGGAACTTAGTTTATTCAGGCTAATGAACTGAGGGAAGACATGGGACTGGAAATAACATCTAAGCATTTTTTAAACTGAAAATGTAAATAATTCAGCCTGCACACAAACCAATAGGTCGGTTCACTCTTAATGAAACATGCAAATTTTCCTTTGCATGTGGCTCCGAGAAGTTGCAATTGAAGAGAGCTTTTCCCCTGATTAGTGGCCCTTTGAATAACACCCTTCACGATGTAGTCATTGAGATGAAACACATGCTGTGCGCAGCTGCCTCAATTTATGCAATAGATCTGCTGCAAACAAATTTCAGCTGAGAGTCATGTATTGGCGAGCTACTATTGAAGTAGAAGTTCCTTTGAGAAATAACCCAGCAAAATTAGACTTTTAAAGGATCACCACGCTACACAAACACGCCATGATTTATTACTTTGTGCCTAGCTCACCCGACTCGGACCCATTCCTCCATAGCTGTCTTTGTTATGGCCACATAACAATAATAGTAGCTACCTTTTATTTTCCAGGAACTAAAATTGAGGAGGAAATATAGGTAACATACCCACCACAATCTTCAGAACAGGTGTATACGTAGTTTTTAAAAAATGACAGATTTTTCCCATTGCGTTGCAATATATATCTCTTAGTAAACCAGTAAGTATTCCTAACCTCACCAATTTGGATATGTACTTTAAGCTTTTAACTAACAGTACACATGAACGGTGAAGTTGTTTTCTTTGATAAAATATAGGAGAATAAAAAGCTTTCATATTAATGCAAGAACATCTAAACCTCTCTGTAAACTTTCCCATGAGTTGCTACAATACCATTTTTCTCCTTCTCAAATAGCATCAGGGAACAATTTCAGTAGCCTGTGAATCTTTTTATTGGTGGCAGTTACATTTGGAAAGTGTATCCTTTGCCCATAGGCCCCCTCCATTCCGTGCTCAATCAGTAGCAATTTACTGTCGAGTGTATGTTTCCCAAAATCTATGGAATACATTACCTTCCTCTTTATTCCCTCAATTCATCTTTATTAACTCACCTTCATTACTGTGGCAGAACCTACTAATTTAGACAACAAACTAGTCCCCCTTTTCTCTGGGCACACAGACTGTATTTCCCAGCCTCCCTTGTGGTTGGCTGATGCCATTGAATTGCATTCTGGCTGATGGAATGTGCCTGCAACTGTTGTCTGATCCTTCTGGACGCCTCACGGGAGCCTCTCAGGAGAATGTATCATCCTTTCTCTTTTGCAACCCATGAGCTGACTGGGGGAGGCCCCAAAGACCTAGAGCAGGGGTGTCAAACTCAAACTCATTTTCAGTGGGGGCCACATCAGCCTTGCAGTTACCTTCAAAGGGCTGAATGTAATTTTCAGACTGTATAAATGTAACTACTCCTTAATAGTTAAGCGAGAGCTCGGCGCTGCCACCAGGTAGAAACAAGGTGCCGGGCCGGATTCAGCCTGTGGGCCTTGTGTTTGCCACCTGTGACCTAGAGGATGGCTAAGCCACAGCATATAAGGAGGCTAGGGGCTTGAGTTACAATTTGGAGGAGGTCTGTCTTATATGAGCCACCTAACCAGGAACACCTGCAGCGGACTCTTGTGAAAACCAGATGCAACTTTCATTGTGTTAACACTAAAATAGTCATTTGACAGAAGACAGTTTATCTGAATAATACATTACTACAATAGCCTCATTTCCTGGCCTCTCCCCTTTATAATCCATCGTCTGTACTAAAATCACGTCTATGTTCCCAAAACAGCACTTTGTAACCATCACCCACGTTAAAAATAATTCATAGATGTACTGAATAGACACATGCTGAGCACCTATTGTGTTTCAGGCTAAGTTCTTACGGAATCTTACAGCTGAAAACCCTTCACCTGTCTCGGCTCTCCATGTGTTCACAGCTCGCCTCTCATCACGCCCAACACCCCGTGCCTTTAAATGTCTGACAACCTAAATTATTTGCTATTCCTCACATATGATTTAGATTTCTTTTTGCCTCCATGCTTCTGACTCCTTTGTCCTCTCCCTGTTTCTAAACCTTGTTTCCTTTAAGCTTCGGTGTGAACACTTTATTATCAGAAAGTTGCATTCCCTTACAGCTGAAAACAAGCTCTCTCCATTAGGGTCTCTCGTGCCATCTCTTCCATTCATTTCTCTCTCCCTCTTTCTTCCTGTCCAGCACTTTGTTTCTTTACATAAATTCTCCAGCAGCAGGGAAATGGATCCCCATCTTACTTGTGCATCATTGTATCCCTTAAAACCAGCACCATGCCTAGCAGCACAGACTAGGCATTTTTTTCAAACTATTAGAAAAAGTTTTAGAAAGTCACAGAGGTGGAAGAAGTGAGCTGTAGAACAAAACAGGCTCAGGAAGCAAGTTATAGAGGCGGAAAAAAGGGGGGGGCCTTTGGAGTTTAGGAGAGAGGAAGGTACAGATAATGCTCCTGGGTGGGGAGAATGGGAGCGAGAAAGGCGCTGGCATGCTCCCGAGAGGGACTGTGCGCCAGTATTTTTTGAATGAAGATCACTCACTCATGGGCTTAACGTAATGCTGGCAATTAAAAATAGTTATTTAATGAATGTGAAATTCAAATTTCCTCCAGGTTATATCAGAGCTTACTACTTTACAGTAGCTTTACTCTGTCTCTCCAAATATCTGTTCTTCCTTAGCGGTCTCTATCTCAGTGCTGGCTTTTCATCCTTTCCGTGGTTTAAAGCAGAAGTCTAGGATGAGTTTTCTCTCTGCCTCACCTCCTTAAGCTAACCCCTGAGGATGCTACCTCCTAGGCAGGCCTTGAATGCACTCCATCTTCTGCAGCCCGTTCCCCTTAGCACAGGCTGCCACTGTCACCAAACTGGCCTTCCTGCCTTTAGTACAGCCCTGAACTTCTGCACCCCACAGGCCACTAGCTACACAGCAGCCACGCAGTCTTTCTAAAATCAAGGCAAATCCAGTCTTGTTCTTCACCCACTTAAAGTCCTGAAAAGGCTCTTGACAAACTTCGCAGTCAAGTTGTAGGTAAAGTAAGCATGACCTGCTCTTCAGAACTTGCTTACTTAAGAAGTACATAGGAAGCACCTGTTCTGAGTGCCAGATTTTGTTCCCGGTGCTGGAAGAGGCACTGGAGGACAACAAACAAGATCTGGGCGCTCTCTGAGCTTGCGTTCTCCTACAAAGACATGGGGCAAATGAAGACAGAAAGGAGCAGTAGGTAGTAACACCTTAGAAGTTTTTAAGTTTTACAAGGGGAAAAAGAGCAGATAGTGAAGTCAGGAGGAAAGGTTACAATTGAAATGAGGTGATCAGGGTAGAGCCTTATTGAGAAAGTATTGACTGAGAGAGAATGAACCATAGAGCTAGAGAAAGCGGCCAGCGCCAGCCAAGTTCCCGGGGCGGAAACACATCTAACCTGCATGAAAAGGGTGATCTTCCAAACCCTAGATAATCTTTGCTTGAGCCAAAAACACCCACTTCTAGTTCCTGAATATACCATTCTTTCTCTTCTGGGAGTTGGCATATTAACCCATCTGCCCAGAATACCCTCCCCTTCCTTCTTACTCTTTGCAACGCCCCCTGTGTGAGGTGGGCTGGGCACTGCCGATCTTTTATACCGTAGTGTGCATACGAATCACCTGCGGTGGAGCCTGGCGGTCTGCATGTCCAACAAGCTCCCAGGTGAGGCTGATAGTCCATGGGCCACAGGAGCAGCCAGTCTTAGAAGGCTGATCTAGGTCGGTGTGGTTCTCAGCCTTGGATCATATTGGAACCACCTGCGGAACTTTTAAATACCTCTCCCTGCCACAACAACACCACGTCAGACTAATCAAGCCAGAGGTTCTGACGGTGGGGTTCAGGTGTACCAGCCAATTTTCAAGTCTCCAGATGATTCCAATGGGCAGGTTCTCCAGCTGAGAACCTGTGGAGTCCCTAAAAACTCCTTCCAACTCAGAAAGCCATCACTGCAGTGACCGGACCTTTCCAGACGGAGCATCGCGGACACTACACAGGCACCCACACGGGCGTTGCCATTCTAGCCACAGGTCTGTCGCACAGTGGTTCCGATCACTGGCTCGGGAAATGACAGGTGTGGCTTCACATCTCAGCTCTGTTGCTTGGCCTTAGGCAAATTGTTTTACCTCTCAGCCTCAATTTCTTCATCTCTGAAATGAAAACATTATGTCTAACACATTGGTCTATTTAAGAATTTTAAGAGGTGGTTATGCACAGTACTTTGCAGGTAGCCAGTAATTTGGGCTGCTGTTGATATTAAATATGAGATTTATTATTAAACAAAGATGCTAGCTTGTTCTCTTGCTTTCCTCCTGAAGAGCATCCACATGGAAAATAACAGCCACTAGGGAAGCCTGGATCAGCTTAAGCACCATCAGGGGAACCCTTTCCAGTAGTTAATTTCCTCCTCTGTCTTCCACTCCCAAAGCTATCATGGGAGGAAGCGACTGTTTTATTTTATGAAACATTTGCCCACAATAATAGACAGTAATTTTAAATAGTCTTTTTCTTATCCCCTGTCACCCTTTGCATATTAAGCAAAGTTGATGTCCTCACTAGGAATAACACTCTTGCCTGTCTTCATTAGCTGGTCGTGGATTAGGGTGCTGATTGCCTCACATGAATCAAACGCTCTCTTGGTGGAGGCTGCAACAGCAATGAAATCATTAAGATGGTTCCACCTAATTAGTAAGTTGTGAGCACATTTGTCTCTTGTGGGGAAGGGATCATGGAGCCGGTGAGGCCAGGTTTGCATTTCTTCCAAGCCATGGGCACCCAGAGAAGCACGAGCATTTTCCCTATTTTTTGTTGATGAATTTTCACCCGCACCAAATGTTTGGGCATTGGGGTGGCCCTCCAAACCTGCCTGTTCCCACCCCACCTGGCCTGGCTAGCAAGTCCCGAGGAAGAAGATATGGAGAAGTTTACCGTGGAGTTGGGTCTGTGGAGCCCTTCAGTGATGGCTGAAAATCTTGCGGCAGTGCCTGTTTAAAACCCACACCCAGAACTGTCTGCTCTGCTCACTTCCTCCAGCTTTCATCCCCTGCATGCCCATGACTTACACTGGAATGTTCTCTGTCTTCTCTCTCACCCCTGAAATTTGAGAAGCATTTTCCCTAAACATAATATTATAAAGGCTGGTTGGATTTAGTAACATTATTAGTATAATTAATCTAGTTCATATATGAAAAGCACTAATATTAATGTCTACATGGTATAGGCTCAATCAATGTTTGGCATTAATAGAATTATTATTGTCAGCTATATTATACTTTAAATAGTCTTGTGGGCTGACTTGTATTTTAGACACCTTAATAACAAAGGAGTATCGAGCATTATGCTAAGCACAGTGTATGCTTTACCTCAATTAATTCTCACATCAGCCCTATAAAGATCATACTATTATTCCTCAAACAATTAAGAAACTGAAGCTCTGGAAGGGGAAAGAACCTAGTCAAAGTCATTCAACGAGTAAGTGCCAGAACTAGGATGAGAACACATGGCTACTCCGTCCTTAAATCTTTTCTCTTACCACGCTACAACATCCTAATAGCACAGTGCTTGGCACTCCCCGTCCATTTTTTGCTGCTCTCAACTCTGAACTGTTAAGGCCCTCAGAAACAAGGAGAGCTTGAAAGCAATAACAGTCTAGAAGCGTCGAAGGAGACAGGAAAAACAGAGGTAAAGTGGGATCCAGGAATAGAAAACAGACATGAGGTCAAAACTAAAGAAATCTGAATCAAGTGTGGAGTTTAGTTACTAATCATGTTTTATGAATTTTGACAAATGGACCACAGAAATGTTAATATGAGAAACTGGGTGCAAGTTATATAAGAACTCTTGGTAATATTCTTGCAACTTTTAAAAAGTCAGTGAATCCTTATTCAAGGTCATACTTGGAACAGCATAATATTTCTAACTATAAAGTCTCAGTAAAGAAATGGGGGTTGGTTTGGTTATTGTACAGTTGGGAACTTGGAGTAATGTAGCAGTTAGTGAGTTTTCTAATCTAAATTATCTGCATTTTAAAACATCTCACTAAGTGAGAAGGTGAAGGGATTAGCCAAAGAACATACACATATGAGTCTGCAGACTCAGACAACAGTGTGGGAGGGCCAGGGTGGAGGCGGGCAAAGGGGAAGAAACGGGGACACCACTAACAGTGTAAACAATAAAAATAAAGTTAAAAAACCCCATCTCATTAAATAAGTTCAGTGAGATGGTTAAAAAGCAGGACCCTAGAATTCATGGTAATTCCTTCCTCTGGCATTCTAACCAGAGTAAAAAATATTAGACACATTTTTTTAAAACTGCTTTAATGAAAACAGAGAATGTGTTATTTAGAATATCAAGGCTGGAAATCCGAAACCAATTATTCTGAGAAAAGCTCTTTTCTACAAATGTGCCAAAGCAATGTTAAGGATTAATGCAGCCCAATTCCAATGGTATGAAAAGAAGTGAGTTCTCAATTCACTGTCAGTGTGTTCATAATATGATATCTACAATGCCCTGTAAGGAGGCACTTTTCAAATTCAAAGTCCTGAATATATACATATCTTGGCTACTTAAAAGAGGTCTGTGCAGGGAAAATGTCAGAGCCACGGAATTCCTTGGTGGCCTCTGTAGAATGTAGGGTGAGAGAGAAAGCCTGGCAATAATAGTTCGTTCCCTCCTGCTCAGTATGATGGTGTAAAAATGTGCCCACAAATTCTCTGACACCATCCTATCCAGATCCGTGTCCTCTATGCTTGAAACTGTACGCTTCAACCAATAGCACGTGGCAGAAGTGACACGATGCTTCCAGAGGCAGGTCTCACAAATCAGTCTGCTCCTGCTTTGCTCACAGGAATCCGTGCTCTTGAACCTTCAGCCTCTGTGTCTGCAATGGGCCCACTGTTGCTCTGGCTCCGGCCAGTGTTTGACCATAAACACATGAGAAACTCTGAGCCAGGATAACTTAGTCAAAGGCTTCCTGGATTCTCAATCCACAGAAATCTGTGAGAAACGATAAAATTATTATTGCTGTTTTAATTCACTAAATTTTGAGGCAATGTGTTATGTACAAAAGCTAACTGAAATAGTTTCTTATGAAGGGTCGGGTTACTATAAAGTGTCAATATAGAGCAATCACGATTCATTGATTATGTCAAAGCTAGGCGCAGAAGCATAAATATATAAATTTATATTAAGAGTAAACAATGATGTTTTAGTTTAACATTGTAATTATTTATTTATTACCCACAGCCTCTGCCTTAATTGAGAAAATACTTGTTAAGCACCTACTATGTCAGTCACTATAGCGGACATTAGGAGTTCAATGGTGTAAAAGACAAATATCTACCTAGTTTCATGGGGCTAACAATCTGCGGGGGCGTCAAACTCATTTTCATCGGGGGCCACGTCAACTTCACAGTTGCCTTCAAAGGCCCGAATGTAATTTTAGGACTGTATAAATGTAAGTACTCCTTAACTAGGGGCAAGGAGCTCAGCACTGCCGCCTGGTAGAAACAAGGTGCCGGGCCAGATAAAACAACGTGGAGGGCCAGATTCAGCCCGTGGGCCTTGTGTTTGCCACCTGTGATCTAGTGGGAGAAACAGAAAATAAAATAAGTAAATAAATCAACTGACTACCACCTGTAATAAGTACTACAAAGGAAACCAGCAAGGTGCTTGGAAAATCCTACTTTTGACAAGTGGTTAAGAAAGGTCTCTCTGGGAAGATAGCACTTAGGACAAGACCAAAAGGTGAAGAGAAACCGGTCATGTTAAGACAGCAGAAATGTTCCTAGAAGAGGAACAACATGGGTAAAGCCCTGAGCGAGAAATACGCAAGCACCGGAGTAAAGTCAGTGTGGCTTCAGTTTAATGGGCAAGAGGAGTACAGGGGAGACAGCTTGTATGCCACCAAAGAATGCCCCTTCTGGGTTGGAGAGATGCTTGGAGGACATGGCTTTCCCATAAGCAATTTTACATCTCAACTCTGCCCTCTTGCATACAAACATAATCATGTGAATGAATCTGGCAAAAGAACGTGGGTGGAAATGCCACCACTAGCCCGGCCCATTCAAATGCTCCACTCTCTTTGCTTACGTGCCAGTGGGACATTAATACCTAGCAGGGGTGTCCAACCTTTTTGTGTCTCCGGGCCACGGTGGAAGAAGAGTGGTCTTGGGTCACACATTAAACACATTGTGACACATAATCACAAAAAAAATCTCATAATGATATAAGTAAATTTGTAATTTTGCGTTGGGCCACATTCATGGCCATCCTGGGACACGTGCAGTCCATGGGACACAGGTTGGACACTCCTGATAGAGTGTCCTTGAAAGTTACATGGGAAGATGCCATATCACTGTTCATCTCAGCCCCTAAGTAACTGCGTGGAGCACAGGCCCATCCTTTCTCCCTCTTTCTACCAACTGGACTTGCATGAGTGAGAAATAAACCTCTATTGGTGGTAAGCCATGAGATTTCAAGGTTTAGCTGTTAGAGCAGTTAGTAGTACCTTAACTCAAACAAGGGAGAGTGATATAAGATTCAGCTGGAATTCATAATCAGGGGCCGGGTCAAGCAGTAAGGAATTTGATTTTTACTTTAAGAGCATTGAGAACACATTATTGTAGGCAGGGAAGAGAGATGATCTGATTTATAATTTGAGATCACCCTGGTCTCTGTAGAGACTGGGTTGGAAGGCAAAAGAGTAAAAGTACTGTGCTGAGTTTTTGCAAAAGGTCAACATGAAGTAAAGAAATTGAAGTCCCACGTTCTGCCAACTGGGAACTAACAGCTTGGGTCCAGTAGAACAAAGTGCACAGAATCAGAATTTTTTAATGAAAAAGAATAACCATCTGGTTCAACAGAGTGATCTGGACATTACCTGGCAGCTTTTAGATTTTTCTGGAACTCTTAACACTATATGTTTTACATACTTGTATGTCATCTCAGTCTGGCTACATTAAGGAAAGATTGTCAGGCTTCTTACGACTTGAATTCTTTGTAAAACAGTTGACCAAAATCACACAAACACAGGGTGATCTCTATCAAGCCCAGTCCCACCCAGTCCCTCCTAAAACCAAACTCATAGCATGGCCTAAGACTCTACAGCAAACTAAGATGCCACCATTATGAAGACTGAAAAAATATGGTGGACACGATAAATCTGGTGGACATGATAAATCTGGAATAATAATCCAAAGGCAACTATCCATACTTCCAAATACAAGCCCAGTGGGAACACAGGAGACAGAACACTTTTCATCCAGATCATCCAGGAGGCCAGGAACCATCCAGTTGGCCAGGAGGGTGCCTCATGGGGTGAGAAGAGACCGAGGACAGAGTTTGAGTACAAGTTTGTCCAGCAAAGGGGCACTGTGTCACTCGATAGAGCCTATTATTTCTTTGCTTTATCTTACAGCTTCTCTCTACCAGATCTTTTGTTACAGTCGTTTCTGAAGAAAAAAATCTTTAGCCAAATACAAAGTTAAGGTGATTTTAATTACCTTTCCTCTCTACATGATATTTCATGAGTTGGTATACTTTCCACGCACTATTATAATTTGTCATAATATATTCTAAACATGTTCCCCCAAATGTAACTGTTAAATCAGTCTGAAATAATAAAGGCTAAAATGTGAAAATATACTATGCATATAATGTAGCATGATGAGGGAGTTTGCTGCTTTCTATGTTTAAGTGTAAAGTCTATAAAAAAGGCCTCTCATTCTGCAAAGCTCCAGGTCACTGATCATAAAGGAACATAGGCCCCTGTGTGGCCTCGGGAGTGCTAAGGTGACATAAATGCAGGCATCAGTTAGTCCCACTGACATGTTTATTCTCTGAAAACTATATATATATATACACATTCAAATTATCTTCTTTCAGACACCATCTGTCAGTTTGAAGAGACTTTTGTTTTTGTGCTGTGGTAGTGAATTTTGTTTTAATGTGGTCTTTAACATCTGCTTTAAGACTTGGGATTTTATGAAAAACATCCTATATAACACACACACACACACACACACACACACACACACACACACATCAAACCTTGTCATACCTGTGAGTGCCCTAGAAATACTCACAAAAAGCAGAATTTGATTGACAGCTAGGAACTACATGCATTAACAATTTTTAGCTTTTACCTATTATTTAGCTTTGACCCATGTAATTACTTGAGCCAAAGGACAAAAATGCAGCTGTTTACAAAAAATTTGAAGTGATTCCCAAATGGCATGGCAATTCTTGTCTCTCCTGAACATTCTAGAATCAGGCCAACCATGTTGTATTTCTTGATTTTCCCACCTGAAGATTTTGTGCAGATTAAAGAGAAGCTGTTGAGGGTTATCATCCTAATGCATCGTAGTTCAAACTGACTTCCAGAAACCCTGCCCAAACAGCTATTCATCCATTATACAAACATTAAGAATTCACTATGTATCAATATTGAGGACCCTAGATAAATGTGGCATCATCATTACCCTTGAGAAAGGAACAATCTCTAATATAATGCAATGCATGTTTCGGGAACATAGACAAGGAACAATTCACCCTGCCTGAATGATCCCAGTCCTCAGTAGTCAAATGAGTTCATCTTAACATGAATTCTCATGTTTTGCTTGTTTAGTATGTTCCCTCCAAAACATCAAACCTGAGGAAAGCCTTCCCTTAATATTTCAAGGAGTCTTTAGGAGGCATCTCATATCATCTTTCATTCTCCCACCAGCTGTCTATGTCCACTGTCATCGCAGTCTCCTTTATGCGCTGTCACCGATAGGCCCGATGCCTCATGGCTGGAGAGACATCGAGTGGAGCAGGTCCCTCTCTCGCAGTCGGGGCCACCCTTTGCTTTCTAGTCATCTAAGCAGCTTTCAGCTTCTGGCCATAATCTCCTTCTCCACAGAGCCATACTTAGTGACAGGGACCAGATTGGAACCCATGGCCATTTCCTTACATTCTGTTTGTATTCAAATGATATTATATTGTATGTATTCTTCTGCAACTGCTTTTTAATGTATACATTTATACAGAGACAGAGAAAGAGACAGAAAAAAGGGGGGAAGAGAGCATGTTAGAGTCCTTTAAAGCTCTTTGCATTCCATTGTATGAGCAAGTTTCTTACTATTCGAGGCAGGTGCCCAGCTGCTCTCTCTGAGAGCACCGGTTTTCCACAGTCTTGCCAACCCCAGATATTATCAACTTGGCTTCTACCAATTTGATAGGTGAAAAATGGAATCTCATCAATTTTTCCCTGATAAGGAATGAGGTTGAGCATTATACTGGACACATCTTATCTGCTTCCGTATATCTCTTGGCCTCACTTGCTTCCCAGGTAGCAACCAAGGGACCTCACACGTGCCTGTGATTCTGCCTCCCAGAGCCAAGCAGTTACTTGCTCAGGAACACAGGACTCCGCTTGGGCGGCCAGTGCAGGCCTGCCTACCACCTCTATGACTCTTCCTGCCACTTACTGGATGGTGAAAGGCCACACCACAGGCACAGAATCCTACTTCTGAGTGGCTATTGAAAGAGCTGAATGTCACAGCATGAAGGGGTTAAGCACCACCAGACTTTCCACAGTCGAGAACCAGATGATAGGGATCCAGGAAAATGCATTTCATCCCCTCCCTCACTTTCACGGCCCATTGTAAGGTACAATATCTATGCACAAGCTGTTCTGAAGATAAGCCATGCCGCCTAGTACACAGATATGCCATTCAACTCTCTCGTCTTGGCTTTTTGCATTGCTCCCCCCTCTCTCTGCCTCACCTCCATTCTCCCTCATAAGCCCATAGCAGCTTGTACTTTTTTTGGAGGCAACAGGACTCATTAACAATCGCTGAAGAATGCATAGATTGGATCTGTTTCAGAAAGATGACTCTGGAGACATAATGGAAACTGCAGAGAGACTAAGACAAGAGGACGTGGTTTTCAAAGTTTATTCCATTAGGGGCAGGGGCTAGAGTTAGGGCAATGGAAGTAGTAATAAAAAGATGTATTCAAGAGAGTTTGGAGAATGTAAGTATTGATTAGATCATTCATGGAAAAAATGGAGAGGGAGAAAGTGTAAAGTGTGGGGTAACGATAATTGTTAAAGACTGGAGAAAGAAGAGGCATTGAGAAAGCCGAGAAAGGCAGGTCAGGAGGTATGAGAATTTGAGGAAGGAGAGACTAACAGCTCAACATTGCAGAAGGTCACAAGCCTGAGAATGAGGGAGGAACAACAAGTCCAACGACAGGTATTACCTTAATAATAGTATTAAAGGAGGGATGTCATCCAGAAGAGAGAGTCGATCTCAAACAAAGATAGGCTGGTAAAAGGTAACGATTAAACGATGGTCTGAAGGAGTGGGAATCCAGGGGTGTTCAGGGCACAGGAGGACAGAGGGCCTGGGAGCCCCACTGAGAGAGGCCAGGGGTGCAGTTTTAATGCAGGGCCAAGGGATTGTGCCAATATTTGTCAAACAAGAAAGTGTAAGTATTTTAGGGAAAAGCTGGGAAGGAAATGTTTGTTGATAACTGAAAAGAGGTTCCAGAGAATTTGGGGAATGGGATAAAAGAGGATCAGTGGGGGGAAGTTCTTATTTCCAAGTAAAAGTGCCCCATTTAATGATTCAGTTTTGTGTAAATTTAGCTTCCATTTTCTAGCTAGCCCCGAGGAGTTTACGGCCATCAACATGTTTGGATGTATGGTTTTGTTACCGTTGGTATAGAGCTAGAAAAGGGGAGCAAAAGGAACTAGACACTGAACATAATAAACTGAGGAGCATAAGCCTGCTTGCTTAGCCAGGAAGCTACAGCCTTTCATACTCCAAGGGACCGCAGCATTGCTCCACCAAGGGGGTTTACACTCTTCCCTTCTTCGCTCTGGTACTGGGTTCTTGGGGATGCACGGGGAGATGCTGGGCCATAGAGGCCTGTCAGTCTAATTAGGGTGTGTGGACCCATCCAAAGTCCATTGAAAGCCTGGGAAATTGAGTGGTCATGTTGAAATTCTGGGAAATTTTGAAAGAGTACCTTGTCCATCCCAGGGCCAAGCTAATATAATCATAAGGGAACAAAGAAGCCACCCCTTCACTCGGGAACCCGCATTCACCCCATGCATTCATGTACTCTCCCTCTCTCTACAGTCAAGTGATCTTAGGAGCCACATGGCCAGCAGCCACGTGGACTCCACCACTGGAGCAGCTGGGAACAAGCTAATTCCCCTGGATGGGGACTGAGACCACTTAGCAGCCGATTGCAGTCTCCAAGGGACTAAGGTTAAATATGAAGCAAAAACTCTGGACAATGGCTGTTGTCTTGGCTTTGCTGAGGACACAGTTGGACTTTTTCCATGGTGGGACAGAGGGAGACGGGACATTGCAAACCCTGGGGGCAGCTTCTTTTCCCACACGAATAAACCATGCCATAACACAATGTCCTAGGCATGGGTTCTTGGAGTGCTTTCCTCACAATCCCAGGAAAGGGCCTAATTCCCATCTACCACAGTTCCCTGGGAAGCCATTCCGTCCACATTACTGCATAGCACCAGTGCCTGAAATACCACCAAACAGAAATCTACTGCTTTGAAATTCACCTGTTTACAAATGCCTCTGGGTCAGTAGCCTGCACTGTGGTTGTGAAGATTAGAGGAGAGAAATGCACTGCGGGAATTAGGTACTGGGAATGTCAGGGGCTCCAGAAGGTAGGGGACGGGTTCTGAGAAGTTTAAATTCACCTACTTTATTATTCTTATTTAGGATAATGCCTCTTTCTAAAACCCACTCCTTAACCACTCCTTAACCTTCAGGTAAGTTATTATGTTTCCTGCACACACACACACACACTCACTCACTCACTCCTACTTCTCTTTTTTTAAGTAAACTTTAGAGAATGCAAAAAAGAACCTTCATGCCAGTCTGTGTGAAGTACTACAAATCCAAAGGGGGAACTAATCCCAAACAATACGCATCAATTGTTTAATATGTGACTTGCGCTCCATAATCAAGATGTCTGGCTGAGCTGGTTTTCAATCAGGAGTCAGAAGCATATCTTGCAGCCAAAATCTTCCATTACTGACAGCCTCCTTCAAAAAAAATTATGAAGTATCTTGCAAGTTATATCTTAATTAACATGTTATTTTTAAAAAGGATATGACAAATAAAAGTTAACAGGATGAAGAGTTCAAAAGGACACCTCACACAGGCTAGAAATTTGCTTCTGATTCACTGAAAAATCAAGATAGGAGAGTAGCAAAACGAGATTACGGAGCTTTCCATGTGAGGCTACAGAGTCACGCCGCCTTCTTTAAGAGCAGACCGGAATCTGTCCACTGGAAGGTCCATAGGCCCAGTCAGGGCATTATCTGCCGTGGGGAGTTACTGAACCATTCCCAACCTTTTAGGGGCTTCCTCCGCAGTCCCTTAGATTTCTTCAGTGGTGACACTGAGAGACCAAGACTGGTTTGGGGATGAAGGCGGTTCAGAGTGTGGTTTGGTAAATAAGAGAGATGAGATGTAGGATAGAGAATCACTATAATCGCTATGATAAGGATTGTCTACATTCTTATATATTTTAAATCCCATTACCTTATAGCCATATTGCATATTCCGTGTGATTATAGGGAGCATTTTATATACACAGAATTCAAAAGTCTTCTGTTGACAGGTGGTTGATGAGTTATCGAATCTTTAATTCATAAATTTAACTTGTTATACTCATTTGTTTTATTGTGTGTAATACACACAAACCCTGAATGATTCACACAAACTATTTTTTACTCATAAAAACATGCCAAAACCTTTTCTGAGAGTTGCTTTTGTCTCTTTTTAGGGAGCTCACTCTTCAGTGTGTATAAACAAGCAAATGCTTTGATATTCAAATTAATGAAAGCACTCGAAAGGAGAAATGAATCCATCTGAAAATTATATGCCTCCAATTTGATGCATGTTAATGAAAAGCTCACACACCAAAAAGTTATTTGAAGAAGGTATCTATCTTACATGCAATGAAAAACTCCCTTGCAGGCAAAACAGACAGAAAGGTTATTTTACAGCTAATCACAAAAATTTGACTTTTCCTTCTGCCTCTTCCACAGTAGTAAGGGGCTGGAAGTGTGGACTTTTGAGGTCAGGGAGATACGGATTTAAAGACTGTAAGAAATCAGTTTGAAGAAGTAAGAAATCAGCTATTTGACTTTATATGACCCTGACCAAGTTAATTCACTTTTTTGAACCTTAATTTATGTATCAAATATATGAAAATAATAACAATACTCATTTCACAAAGTAATCTTAAGAATTAAATAAAAGTGCATATAACTCGCTTAGCATACTATCTGGGACTTAATTAGTTGTTGTGATTTTATATAATTATTAATTTAAAAAACTTTTTTCTGGGCATTGGTTTCTGTCCAATAAAATGGGATGGTTACCTAATTGATCGATGCAGAATAAATGAGATGACATAGAAAGTTTAAAGGCTATGTAATACTGGGTATGGACATGAAGTCCAAAATGTTATTTTGCCTGTAGGCAAAATAAAAGGCCTTATTCCCCTGCCATTTCAGACTAAATACATGGGGTTTGGTAATTTTTGTTTTTTTTCTGGTGTTTGTCACACATATGCCCACTTTCTGTTTTGCTAAGAAAGAGGTGTTTAACCGTGCAACAGTCTCATTCCCACAGAGGAATGTCACCACTGCCACTGTAAGAACAGCTGCAGACCAGTAGTGGGTTTGGGAATTTCAGACCAAGGTGGCTGAGTTTCTCCCAGCGCCACCAACGGCAGGATCATAGAAGGTATAACAAAACAGATTCCACCGGTTCCTGCCCCGTGGACTCAGGGAGGACCTGCAGGCACGCCCACAGCCCACAGCCTCAGAGTCACGGCCAAGTATGTGTGGTGGCCCGCACAAGGTATCTCATGTGCGCTGACAACATTTCTCTTAGCTCCTGTCATCACGGCCCTGGTTAGGTTCTTCCCCTCCCTGTTCAGCTCTCCTGTATCCACCAGGCTGACGGGGGTAGAGGAAGCCAACACAAATTACAGGACTAGTGGTCCACAAGGGAGTCCAGGCTCCGACGACTCTGCAGGTCAACCCAAACCCACCTTTGCTGAGGGAAACCCCAAAGAAGTTCCACTAATGCCCGAACCAATTCTTGGCAGCCCTGTGCACCATGAAGGAATCCTGAAATCAAGCTCTTCCCTGGGCTCTAACTGAGAAAAGAGAGCTGAGTCCCCTCTGCTCGTGTACCCTCAAACTTCTCTTTTCTTTGTCACCCCCCACCCAGTCTCTGCTTGGGGGAGTAAGGGGTAGAGCCCTTCTTCGGGTCCAGTCCTCAGCTAGGCTCTCCTTACATCCATCCCTCCAGCTCTCTTTATCACAAGACACGTGTGGAATATAATATTAAAATGGTGCTGAAAAAGTAAGAATTATCCTCTGCCTTCCCTCCCTCCAGGGCCTGGGGACTCTGGCTAGTTGGCAGAGAGGCTTATAACCTTGGAGAGGTGAGGCGGCTTGGGTTTTTACTCTCATGGGTGGGGTCATCACTGTTCTGCAGAGCATTTTCAATGTATCTGGAATCTTCCTTCTTTTACTTATTCTGGCTGAGAGGAAATTCTGCTTTTCCTTTCTCTTTGCTTCCTCAGTTAAATGAACAAGGGTATGTGTAGCCCAAAGGAGAAGAAAGAGGGAACTTGAGATCTGGGACCTTCAAATTGCTTTCTAAATACACTGAGAAGTCACCAGGGAAGAAGAGGGAAAATAGATTAAAGTGGACATTTCTCTTTAGGAAAATTTGAGCATGAGAAACTGTGTACAGAAAGTCCTATGAACCAATAGCATTTACCAGGAGCTGTTTCTTCTTAAGTGACAACCTAATAATCCTAGGGGTCACTGAGCCCAGAAGGTAATAGGGGCCACCATTCAGTGGCAGTGACTTCTGCAGCTGGGACTGAGTCGTATACCCAAGACCTGAATGGCTACTCAGCGACGGGATTAAGAAATCTTAAATGACTCTGAGGCATCTGTTAAATTTACCAGCCTTAGAAACCTTCAGAATCAAAAGGACACTAGAAATGTATAAAGCTCTCTCATAGAATGCTAAAGGTTGATTTCTTTTATTTATTACTTTTTGTATCATGAGTTACATTCAGGTAGCCCTCAGGGCCAAGGACTGAAATTCTGACTTGATGTTAAATTCGTCCTAGTTGGGAAGTCCAGGTACCTGTGGGTAGATGGAAGATCTTGGCCCTACTCAGCAATGAGGGAACCTGATTTCCCAATTCAAACTGGATCCCTTGGCCATCCACTGAGTTGTCCTGTCTCCATAAGATAACCTCAGAATCTGCAGACAATATGGGATTGGCTGCAACCTGAAGGTGCCCTTGTTTCAGAAAGGATGCAGTGGGTGCAGCCTGTTTCAGATCGGATAGAGACACATGACCAGAAAAAGAATTAGGGGACAGAAATAGCCCAAGACAGTGTTACTGAAACACCAGGATGAAGGAGAGATCGAAAAACAGTCTCTATAGAGTTATCTGTAGTTCTGAGGAGTGAGTAGCACTGTCCCGGGACTAGGTAAACCCATGGGTCCAGTGCCCAGAACGTACTTCCGAAAAGAATTAGGAATGTTTTGCTTCTAGAAAATAATCCACAGGGAGAGCTGAAAACCACTTCGCCTAGCCGAAATTCTCAAAATGCGACCAATGAATGAAAGCTACAGGAAGACAGATTTCAAAGGCATTTCAGAAAAAAAAAAAAAACATTTTAACAACTGCAAAGTGGAACAGGTTACCTTCAGAGCCTATAAAATAAAATGATTAAGAACATAGGTTTGAGAGTCCAAAGACCGTGTTTAACTCACACTGGTTCTGTTATTCAACTTCTCTTGATGTCTCTTTTCTCACCTGAAGATTACGAATAATAATAGTGCATACTTCCCTGGAGTATTGAAGGATTAGTGAGATAATGTATATAAAACACTTACACCAAATCTGGCACTTGAGAAGACTTAGTAAACGGAAACTGTTATTGTTACTGCTTTTGTGTGAATAACCAGCAGAAAGTAGAAGTTGCCAACTACAAACAGAGGAAGTGGTGAGCTTTTGAGAATTTATATCATGTAAACAATGTTCCTGAGCAAATGTATTCTAAACAAACAATGACTTTAAACTGACAGCTCCAAAGAGATGAAATTAATTGTGTCCACTGGCAAGAGAAGACTCAAAATGTGTAAGTCTGTTCACTGTACCTCTCCATCCTACCCACAGGATATGGCACTGCACAGCCCCGCACAATAAACCAGACAGATCAATAAAGTTTAAACAAGAATTCCCACATGAGGTAATGCAGGAGAAAAAAACTATCAAATTGGATTATGACATAAAGGGCCTCTGTGTGCGTGTTGAAAATATCTGTAAGTGATTTTGTATGACCTGAAGCAGACTACCAAGGCCTAGTGATTACGTAAAGAATGGAGCAGGGAGATAGCAACAATATTTAAGGTTATTCAAGACAATGAGTAAGCATAAAGCTGCCATTTGAAATGAGAATGTCTAATCCAATTTCATAAGGAATTAATCAACTGATCCTTTGAGTTACTTGAAACACTTGAGCAAACTGCTTTCAGAAAGACAAATACAACTGTCTCGGCTAGAGAATTAAAGGTAAGCCCTGTCTTGAATGAAAGAAGAACTCATAACACATTTCAATCTATTATTTGGCTTTAGAGATCGTCTTTATTAGATGGGTATCAAAAGGATGCTTCCTGGACTCGCACAGGAAAGGAAAAGTCTAATACATTTCAGACCTTTTTCATTGTCAGCATAAAAGCTCAAAAACAAACTAATGTTGCATATGATGCTGTACAGAGGGCAGATCCTTCAAGGTCTTATTCAAGTACAGAAAAAAACCCATGTTGATGATACACTTTTTATCCAGTCATTGGTTTCAACTAAAAGGGACCCCCAGTCTTCGACACTGAACTGATGAGTTCAAGTTAAGCAATCCACATGGAGCCCTTTGTTTCTGAAATGACCATGCTGTTACGGAGGAGCAAAGCAAAAAGCAGCTCTGCTCCACCCTGGCCACAGACCACCCCCGCGCTCATGCTCACAGCAGGGCCAGTCACTCTCCTTATTGGGTTCCTGCTGGTTCAGCTCCTAATGGCCTTCCTCAATTCCCACTCTGTCTGCTTCACTTTGGGCTGACACAGCAAACGCACGCAGAAGAGGTTTGCAGCTAGCAGGAGTCAGGGACTTGAAACAAAGAAGTCTCCTGTTATACATATTTGTTTGTTTGTTTGCAATTCTCTCCTTCCATTGAAGGTCAAGGATTTCAGGGGCTGGCACCAAGGAAAGGCACTGGAAGAAATCAATTTTCAATAACCTCAGAGATCACAGGGCACCGGATAATAAGCATTAAGTCTTTGTGAAGAACAAATCCTGTGTAAAAGAGGGCGACTGGGTTTGGGCGAAGCACAGCTGAAGGCAGGTGCAAAGGCATCATAAAGATATTATACCTTGACTTTAGTACAGCAAAACCACTTTGGATTCTGTTCCAATTGACTGTCATCAACATGCTTCAGAAATGTGACCGGGACCATCTTCTGACACAAGTCAAAGGTTGTGTCCAAAAAAACAAATGCATGAGAGGAGCTCCGGAAATTATTTTGTGAATTTGAAGACTTTGTGAAAGTCAGGTTATAGAATTCAGGCTATTAAGTAGATTAATTTTCACTGGGAAACTGTGATTCAACATGGAAAAGAACATTCAAACTAATCACTTTTTGACATTGAAATATACTGTAAATAGGGTGTGATGGTTCCCTTTCTAGAGATTGTTTCAATAGCAGAGGCTAGCATATGCTCCTCGTTTCTTACAGAATCAAATTCTATCTTCTCAGCCTGATACACAAGGCAATTTACAAGGGAGACCCCCCAAAAAGAAATAGAATTATCTTGTGGAGAGCAGGCCCTTGTAGTACATGCTTCTCTCACTAGGTGAGTGTCCTAGGAACCCACCTGTATCAGTGTACCAGCTGGCGTTGTTGTGAGAGGCTGTGTTTGGCTTCAGTGAATTTTTCTAAACGACTCTTTCAGTGCATTTACCTATTTCATGGTGGGTGATTTATGGGCACCCCTGCTCACACTGCACTGCGTGTTCAGCAGTTTGGGACCGGAAATGGCATGACCTTCATGCCTCACCCTCCCTATTCACCTGATCTCACCCCAAGTGACTTTTTTTTCTTTCCCCAGATAAAAAAGTCCTCAAAGGGGAATGTTTTGCCAAAGTGGAAGAGGTGAAACAAAAAATAGCAGAAGCACTAAAAGGCATCAAAATTAATGAGTTCAAAAACTGTTCTGAGCAGTGAAAAAAGTCTCCATAGGTGTATTTCATCAAATGGAGAGTACTTTGAAGGTGACTGAAGTTTAACTGTATAAGAATAAACACACAGTATTTTATAAATAAATTCCATCGGGGGGGGCTCTCCCCTCATATTTCCATTTCTCCTGGAGCAGGAACATAAATGCCCTGCTAAGGAATTTGAACTTAATTCCCATAAGGACATGGAGATTCCACAAAGTGCATAAAAATGCAAGAGGTTTTTGTCATGGAATTGACCTGGTCTGATTTTTATTTTGTAAACACAGCTCTGGAAGTATTGGAGTAGGGGGTGTTCTGGGGTAATACAGAGAGGACATAGAGGGTATTGTAATGACCCGAGCAAGGAGCAATAAAAGCATAAATTAACCCTCTGCTGATGGCAATAGGGAAACATGAAATCAATATGAGAAACCTCACGGAGGTTAAGTAATCGAAGGTGAGACTGAAAAAGGAAGTAAGGGAGAGGGAGGTTCCAAGAGGAAACCTGGGTTTCTGGCTTTGATAACAGTGCTGCCATTAACCGAAATAGGGGGTCTAGGAAAGGCAGGTTGGTGGGAGAAAGTAAATCCTTTCATGTCATCCGGCTCAGGTACTGTGTGACATCCAAGCTGAGATGCCACCAGGCTGTTTACCACGTGAATCACAGCTCTTCCGAGAGGGAACATCAAAAGCGAATTAAAATAAAGTTTCTAATTTGTTCTGTGTCTGCTCTTTTACTTTCACCTGACTGATCAAAGACTCTAAGTGCAAATATCTTTTTTAACACTAACTTGGAAGTATTTGTGAGATAATGAAATACAGGTGACTGCGGGGGAATAAATTGGCACAGCCTTCCTGGAGGGCAGTTCAGCAGAATGAGTCTCAGTTATAAGCGTGTCCAACCCCACGTGGTAGATCTTTAAAAAGCCACAATGGTTTGCAGTCCCCCCCGCCATTAAAAGCAGAGTCTACTTCTCTACCCCTTGCATGTGGGGTTGGATAAAGAACTTGCTTTGGACATTGGACAGAAAACAACCACAGGCAGAGGACTGAAAAATATCTACACAGTGGGGTTTTTACTCTCTTATGGCTGAGAAACCTTCTGCCACCACGTGAGCAAGCCTGGGCTGGCTTCCTGCAGGAAGAAACACAGTGTGGAGAGAGGCCCCAGCTGGTTACCCAGGCACCTCAGTCATGTCAGCTGTGCCCACTGGTGCCTTGAACACCCTGGGTCGTGGTTTCTCAACATTATCACTATTGGCATCTGGAGTCAGGTAATTCTTTGTCGTGCAGGGCTGTCCTGTGCATTACAAGATGTTTAGTAGGAGCTCTAGCCTCCACTCGCTAGATGCCAGTAGCCTTTCCTCCTCCATTGTGTTAGCCAAATATGTCTCAGACATGTCCCCTGTGGGCAAAACCACCACCACTTGAGAACCACTGTTCTAGACCATGTTTATGGTCATACGGATATATTCAGGATACGGTTTTATAATAATAGCAAGTAACATTTATATGAATATGTCATATACATTATGGGAAATATTTTATATGGATTATATAATTTAATCCTTACTACAAACATAAGAACGAGGTTATTAATATCTCTATTTTTTGGATTAGACCATTCAAGTACAGAAAGGTTAAATATTCTGCCCAAATTCACCTAGTTAGTAAGTAGTAAGGCAGGCACTCGGGCAGTCTGTTCCTTAACTCCTGAACTACCACTGCAGCCAACCCACTCAATCCTGACTTTCCCTTTGGTATTAAATGAGGTTTTTAGAAAGGAATATGTACAGGTTGCTATCACATTACTTGTTAAAACGAGGAGCACTGTATGTAGGCATAAAGAAATGCAAGGATATACCTCACAATATTCACCTTGGTTATCACCATCTGGGGGTTGGAATTACTTATATTCTTTCTGTATATCTAAATTTAAAAATAAACACTACCTCTCTTCAAAAAGGTGCACAGGGAGGGAATGGAAAGACTATGCATGTGCAAAATAGCTATGAAGCCGCAACAAAAATGAAATGAGCACTGATCAAAGAAGAGACTAGAACATGGAAATTAAGTAGAATACTATTATTTCTGCATAGGAGCATCTAAGAAGGTAGGGGAAGACTTCTTAGTAGGTTCTGAAGGACGTTAAAATTTTGAGAGGTAACTATGGCACAAGAAGGTTTGAAACATGGGAGTGAGAAGGTGTATATGCCTGTGGAAAGGCAAGGTGTCTTATGCAGCCTGAGCAGGTAAGAGATGCGATCGGGAAGACAGCTTGGGGTTTAATACTGGAGGATACTGAGTGTCAGAATGAAGAGCTTGGGTATCATGGTGCGCTACTAAAATTACTGAGGAGCGGGGCGACATGATTAGAGTTGTATTTTATACACATCAATCAGACACCAGTAGTTACAAAGGACTGGAAAGAGTGGAGATAAGAAGCCAATTAAGATATAAGTGAAAAAAATATATGCGCAAAAAATATGACAGCCTTAATTAGGACAGTGGCAAAAACAGAAAAATGCTATGAGCATTGGGGAAAGCAGAGAATGGAGGCTCATCAACACCAACTTTTTAAAAAGAGTTTATTTATTTTTAGAGAGAGGGGAAGGTGGGTGAGGAAGAGAGAGGGACAGAAGCATGGACTGGTTGCCTCTCGCATACCCACAACCGGGGACCTGGCCCGCAACCCAGGCATGGAAATTAAGCCGGGGACTTTTTGGTTTGTGGGAAAGATGCCCAACCCACTGAACCACACCAGTCAGGGCAACACCAGCATTTAAGGGAATGAAAAGTAGGCTGAAAATAAGAAGCCAGAGAGGCAAAAGGAAAACTAGACAGGATTGTCACATGGGAGGAGATGAAGTGGACCCAGAGTGACAGAGAGTCTGGGTGAAATGTTCTGTTTACAAAGAAAAGGCGGAGCCCAGGTAGGAGGTGGTAGATGAAAGGACAAGAGCAAAGACAGAGGGAAGTCTAAGAGGTACACAACTGTTTTCCCTATAACATTTTACGTAACTGTTAGAGGAAAAACTACGTGGTACACAACTGTTTCAGAAGTTCAGGTTTTAATAGAAGGGAATAGTTCTGGTTTGTCCAGGATCAATCAATACCTCCATTAATTGGCATCAACTTGGGCCAGTTGACTCATAAATATGTTTTCTGCTGACTTAGCACTACCAATAGAGAGACAAGATGCACTGAATTCTCTCATCATCCTTTGGGACCTCCTCCCGCTCCTGGGATCCTTCTTCCAGCCTATTTCACAACACTTCAAAGCCTTCTTACAATATTCCCCATCCCTTCACACTTGCTTCTTCCAGGAACAACTGAAATGGCAGAAAACACAGCAGCTACTCATTCAGGATATCTTCCTCATATATATCAGAGCATCAGAAATTAAGACCCAAGCCCCACGTGGAAAGCTCAACTATACTTAGCTTTCATTGCTTTTCTGTCTTTTACATTCATGGCTTCATGTTGAAAACACAAACTGCTCTGTTTTTCCCCGTACCACACAGAGTGGACAGTAAATTCCCCCCAGTACATAAATCTTTTGCCAAAAAAGACATTCAGGAGAATTCAAATCAATTTTGAGAAAACAAAATCACAGATCTTTAAGGAGGCTATTTTAGTTGTTTGGGTAATAAACTCAAAGACAAATGGATTATCTTGTTTTCAAAAATGATCAAGGCCATTATTACGAGCATCACATTTAATATACAGAGGTGGGCAAAAGTAGGTTTACAGTTGGAGTATGCAAAACACTTTATTCCAGGTTTATTCTTGTGCTATTATTCATTAATTATTGTATTATTTTCCATACAAACAACTATAAACCTACTTTTGCCCCACCCTGTGTATATGCATAGATATGTACATGTTTATATATATACACATGTGATTATTTTTGAAATTTTTAATATACAAATGGGATTTTACAACAACCATCACTTGAGGAGAAGGGCACCCCGGTCATTAAGACCATCAGCTGTGGAGCTATCCCACAAAGCCTTAAATCCTAGCTCTACCAGGAAGCACTCGTGTGACCTTGGAAGTCATTTAACCTCTTTCTGCTGTATTTTCTCAACTGTAAATTGGTAGTTGGGCATTTGAATGAAGTAATATATGCAGCTTAGAACAGTGCCAGGCACATGGTAAGCAATATATGTTTTAGTTACTATTATTAATTTTCTTTTTCCTCTTGCCAAGGGGTAATGGACATTCCTCCAGGTGCATAAACATAAAGATATGCCTTTCAAAGTGGTGTGATATTTCAATTTATTTAGTATTCCATAATTTATTCACTGCTCTATTCAGTGAATAAATATTCAGATATTTTTTCAATAGTTTAGTTACTAAATGCAGTATTCTTGGATATATACATTAAGTATATCTCCTTAAAAATCCAGGCCATTATTTCCATAGGATATTTCCCCTAAAGTCAGATTACTGAGTGATAAGGGGTGTACATTTCCAATTTCGAAAATATTTTCCAATTAAGTTCTGAAACTTGTAATAATCCACACGACCAACAGCAGTGTGCAAAATGTCTGTTTTTACACATACATGCATACTCCCACATACACATTTACCACCCTGGAATAAAAACATTAAAAATTATTTTTTAACAACCTAATGGCTGCAAAATGGTATCTTGAGTTTTTACTTGTTTTTTTTCCCTACCTGCTAGTGAAATTGAACTTCCCTGGATAGGTTCATTGCCTATTTGCATTTTACCTTTTATGAGCTTCTTGTTTGTACCCTTTGCTCATTTTACTATCATCTATTTGTAGAGCTCTTTGAATAGCACGGTTATTAACCCATTGTATGCCATATGTACTGCTATTCATCTCCTGTTTTTGAAGGCTTCATCATACATGCTTTAGTGAGTGACCAGTCTTTCGACAATGGCTCTGAAATAGAAATCTTTGCAGGCCTCTGAGGACTTGTGGCTATTGAAGTATGGGCATTCGATGCAAATGCATTAGGAGATATGCATATTTCCTATTATAAAATCAATGCTTCTAAGAATCTCCCTGAAGTGAAACAGCTTCACATCAATCTTCATAATTTACCTTAAAAAGAAAGAAAGAAAACCTTTTCCTAGAAAGGGATATCTGGTTTATTCACTACCTCATTATGAGCCCCATGTCTCCAGGACAGTCTCTCATCCCAAAGTGCTGTGATCTCCTCTGACACTTCATAGGCATATGTGGGACTCACTAAGAAATTTACACAAAGGATGCTAGGACCCCTGTGGTTTTCAATTAGCTCAGGGCAGGCCTGGTGTACCTTACGACAAGCACTTGCTAGGTCAGGGATCATTGCTGTTTTATGTCTATGTTTTTTGTCTTCCCGAAGAAATGGTAAACTCGGTTGTCATCTTTCATTTTGCTTTTCAGGAGCCCGATGTTTTCTTGGATATAGAACAAGGCTATTTGGCATTTGTCCCTGTGAGTAATGATCTATTTATGGACTTGTTCCTCTGGCACATTTCTCCTGACACAGTTCTCAAGACACAGAGAAAGAAAGAATGAATTCGGGCCAAATGGCTCCCGACTATGGCAAATGGAATGAAGGAGCAGGAGATTCATTCAGTCGGTCAATGTATAAATATTAATTGAGTCTCTTTTATAAAATAGGCTGAGTGCCCACCTACCAATATGGTACAATTTGAGGAAAATCACAAGACTTATCTAAGCTAAAGCATCTCCCTCAACAATAAAGGTTCAGTTCTTAACATCAGCCAAAGTTAGCAGCCTCTGAAAAAGAAACACATGGCCAATCAAAAGGGGCGAGAAAAGAAATGGAAGGGTTGCTCCAAGAGAGGAGGGCGCACAGGGCAAACTGCAACCACAGGTGGATCTAGAGAGCATGACCATTATAAACATATTTTTAAAGGAAATTAAGTTGATTTTATTTATGTTTTACACTCAGTATTATCTTGTGTTCACTTCAGGTTTATAGTACAGTAGTTAGATAATCATATACTTTATAAAGTGTCCCCTTGATATTTCAGGTACCCACCTGGCACGGTACATAGTTATTTCAACATTGTTGACTATATTCCCTAAGCTGTACTTTACATCCCCGTGATTGTTTCGTCACCACCAATCTGTATTTCTCAATCCCTTCACCTTTTCCATCCAGCCCCCAACCCCCTTCCCCTCTGGCAAAGATCAGTCTTTTCTCTGTATCTGTGAGTCTGTGTCTATTTTGTGTATTTATTGTGTTCTTGAGATTCCACATATAAGAGAAATTACATAGTATTTGTCTTTCTCTTACTTATTTCTCTGAGCATAATTTCCTCTAGTCCATCCATGCTGTTGCAAATGCTAAGATTTAATTCTTTTTTATGGTCAAGTAATATTCTACTGTATATATATGAACTACCACTTTTTTATCATCTACTCGTGGGCACTTGGGTTGTTTCCATATCTTGGCTGTTGTAAATAACACTGCAATGAACATAGGGGTGCATATATTCTTTGAATTAGTGTTTCGGGTTTCTGCAGATATATACCCAGAAGTGAACATGCTGGGTCATAATACAGCTCCATTTTCAATTTCTTGAGGACGCTCTATACTGTTTTCTAAAGTGGCTGCACCAATCTGCATTCCCACCAATGTTTCTCCACATCTTCACCAGCACTCATTTAAACATGTATTTTTTAAAATACAAATACTGAGCATCAAATGATGAGGAAATCACATGTTTAGACCTGAGAGTGGATGCATGCCAGCTACAACCTAAAATGGGAGTTAAATAAATGAAAGGAGAGAGAAACAACGGTGATACCATGGTCAGAGTATAATGGACACTGCCTGGGCTGACGGAGAAAATGACTTGTGTGCTCCTGATACAAATCACGGAATGGCCACCAGGGTGAGGCAGAGTGAGGATGGGAGACACACCAGCCAGAAGACAACTGGCTTTGCCCAGTGCTCACATACACACTTAACATTCCTGTTGTGATTCCATTTCTCAAAGAGCAGATGAAGTCATTGGGTGGACTCCCACTCTGTAACTTGTTCTGATCAACAGCTATGTGGAGTGAGGAAAACATCTCTAAAATGGGAACTTGAGAGTTCCTGATAGCCAAGGAGGAATATTTCAAGGACTGCGGAGAAGGAAGGAGCAAAATCCCTTCAACTAGAATTCTAGAAATGTTTGAAAGGACTAGGTGTATATATGCAAGGGGAGGAGAGACTCTAGAGTAAAAATATGACTCAAAAACTATAAACGATGCTGCTGGGGAAGGGGAGGTGAGTTATCTATAAGCTCCAGTTTAAAGACTATATAGTTAAAGATACACATAACCAAGATAAATGCATAAAGATAAATTAATTATAATATTTGTTAAGAACAGCAACAGCAAGAATAAACTAAAGGAACTAAGGGTTCAGAAAAAATTAAGAGAGAAAAAGGGGGTTTCATGGGCTCTGATAAGAATAAGGGAGATGACAAATTGGGGCACATGACGTAAGAGAAAAACATGGTTTTGGTGACTTTCCAGTTCCCTTGGGTGGAGGCATAGACTTCAAAGGAGGGAGGGGGTGGCAGTCAGGCATTAGGGCTCAGCAGCAAGGGCTGTCTAAAGTGGTCAAGAGAATAGATGAAAAGAACTGGAAAAGAAAGGGAGCTCAGAGAAAGGGAGCACAGGCCTGGGAAAAAGTCAAAGGAGAAGCTATTCTGGGTAAAGTCCACAGGGCGCTACTGGTAAGGTGAAGTGTGTGTTTGGCAGGCCCTCAGTTTAGTGCATTTCTAAACACAAACATGCTTAAGAATGCATATTGGCCCTGGCTGGTGTAGCTTAGTGGATTAAGTGCGGGCCTGTGAACCAAGAGATCACGGTTCGATTCCCAGTCAGGGCACATGCCTGGGTTGCAGGCCAGTTCCCAGCAGGGAATGCACAGGAAGCAACCATACATTGATATTTCTCTCCCTCTCTCCTTCCCTTCCCCTCTAAAGATAAATAAATAAAACCTTTAAAAAAAAAAAGAATGCATATTGGATTTTGTAGGAGTAAACCAGGGTTGCTTAGTGAATGTGAATCTCTGAATGTTGGAAGAAGTTACAGTCCTTTGTTCATTTTTAACATGCCCCTATCTAAAGGGTGCTGTCAATATTTTGTTCAAGAGTAAGGAAGAGAGAAGGCAACTGACCCTTATTAAGACGGAGATGGAGAGACAGCTCAGGCACTCCTTAACAATAATCACATGAGGTAGGTGTTATTGGCCCACTTTTAGATGAGAAAATTAAAGGTTCGGAAGGCTAAATATCTTGCCCATATCAAAGCCGATAAAGCAGAACTGAAAATTAGCTGTTGGACTCCAGAGCCTACTCTCATCTCAATATGCTACACTGAGTACATCTCTGAGGAAGTATAAGGATGTCACAAACTCTTTAAGCATCAGGTGGCATAACAGCTTACTGCCTACACAGCCTTGAGGCAAGCCTCTCAACTGACACTGTCTTGCTAAAATATATTTGTTAAGAGCAATCATTCAAAATCTCTAACCCAGCACATTTTTGGCTCGCTCTCCCCTGCCCATTGCCCAATTAAGTTGCTCTGTTAGGCATCCAGCTTCCAACTCTCAGAAGCTCAGGATAATCCCATTCATTCCTGACTCAGCCCACTTACTCATTCACTTAATCTTCCATTTACTCACCTACTCAGCAAATATTTGCTGCATACTCAAATATGTCTACTAATCGAAGGGAAGGAATGTGCCCAGTTCAACTGCTGCCCGTCATTCAGGCTTCAGTTAGCCTCTCCAGGTCGTGCCTATTCATTTACTTGAATTTTCCTGGTAATTTTCATCAAAAATGGTTTTGGTCTCTCCAGCTCTACAGAGCTAAAGGGCATGGGACGCTTATGTGGTTGAGTCTGACGCTTTCAAACCGCACAGTCCTGTCTGGCAGGTCTCTTCTTTCTGTTTTAGGTTCATGTAAAAGAGCGGGTTCTGCCTGGATCCGCTCAGACCCCTCCTCCCTTTGACCTCTTCATTTTCCTTTGCTGCAAGCACCCCTCCCCCACCCACCTACAATTTTCAAATCAAGGCTGAGAACCTACTCAACTCCTCTGGGAAATCTCAGACACACTTCATATTAAAAAGGGAGCATGGTAACCATAAAACTTAATAGCTTTAGGTAAGTGATTTTGGACAAACGAGGCAGAGATTTCTGTATGAATGCTAGGCATGTACTCTGCTGACCACAGAACACTTCCGAGTCACATGAGAAAGAAGCACATCTGATCCAGGGTGATTTACATTTTCAGCCAGCACGTGCATTTCCATCTGATTTATACTACATGCTTTGGTTTTCAATCGCTAAACGAACAGTAAAAATTTGAGCCTCGCATTCCTGGAAGAGTTACTTCATTTCCTTTCATTTTCTATAAAACGGTGGTGCTGAATTAGAAATAATGCATTAATAAATGAGCACTTGTGCAGAATTTTAGCGTTTACCCTCTCACACATTATCTCAGAATGATTCTTGATGAGTTACTCTGGTCCACATTTTACAAATGAAGCAATTAATTCTAGAGAGGTTAAGAAAACTCTCAGGACACACAGTGAGTAAGTGATGTACGTAGTCAGGGTTCAAACTCAGATCTTTTCATAAAATCTCATACGTTTCACTACATTCCACCACTTCCAAATAATCTTTACGTCTCTTTCAAGGGCTGGAGGTGGATATGGGCTGCAGAGTTACCTGGGGGAGTTCTGGGAGTCGTGCATTAGTAGCAGCAAGGGCTGTATAAACTCAGCAAGAGTGTAGACAAAAACAGTGCCAGGGACAGAGACTCTGGAGAAAGAGGGGAGAAGACTGGAAAAATGGCAGAGGAAGGCTCCTGGGCAGAGCCCGTACAGAACAGTCGTTAAGGTGAAGTTTCTGTTTCATCTCCTATGATAATAGAACAATTATTCTTTGTATTCACACTTTAACAACATTGAAATCACCTTCATTTATAAAATATCACCCAGCTAATTATCATTTGCCCAGGTAGTTATAATTTGATAACACTTCCTTTTGGTCAAAGTAGAATGGGTTGACAGTCACTTTTTAAAATCAAATCGAGAAATAACTCAGAATTATGTTTGAGGAAAAAGAAGAACACTCAAGTTTCTTCCTGTAGTTCTTAGATGTTCAGAAGCAGATGTACTTGAAAGCTGAATCTACTGTAAAAGTAACTTACTATTATTTTTAGGACAGGGGTAGGCTGGGGTCTAGCACCTGGGAGGAAAAAATGAGGAAAACTCTTGGTGGGTAGATATTTCTCTTTCCTACTAGAGGAAATGTGTGGAAGGCCAGAGAAATTCCTTGACAGAAAGTATCCTTTGGGTGGCTTGTACATGTTTCTGAAAGAACAAGAGGAAGAAGACTGCATGCAAGCATATGGAATCTAGGGAACCCATCAGTACAACCAAGGAAAATGAGACTTAAGGCACGTATTCAACCAACAGTGATTAGTAACGTTGTCTTAAGGTTTGAGGAAGGCATACATTTTCATCAGTTCCAAAGCATTTCCATGAAAATACAGTAATGCAGAGAAAGAGGGCTGAGATTCATTCTTTAGGGGTCCAACCCGTAGCCCACGGGCCACGTGCGGCCCAACACAAAATCATAAATTTACTTAAAACACTGTGAGATTTTTTTGCGGTCACGTGTCGCAATGTATTCAATGTGTAGCCCAACACAGCTCTTCCCCCAGTCTGGCCCAGAGACGCCAAAAGGACAGACACGCCTGCATGATTAATGCACAGCTTTGGTGTGTAATTAAGTCCCTCCATTTCCCCACATCTCGCTCTGCTTCTGAATTCTGAGGCTCCTAGGTCAGCAGCGACTGAAGGTGATGTTTTGACAAAATCTGACAAATTTTGGGGGGTTACCAGGATAATGAGTCATATTTTCAGCTTCTTAGTTTAAGTCTTAATTTCAAAAAACAACAAAAAAAGAAGATTAAAGTGTTATGGAAGAAAGGGTAACAACCTAGTATTTTATTTTATTTTATTTTGATTAACATGAATCTCTATTTTTTTTACAACCCAGAATTTTAAAACTTGACATCTAAGTGATTCTGAGAGCTGTATCAGCTATATGAATGTGTAGATAATAAATAATGAATAACAGTTGCGACAATTTCCTTAGTTCTTATGTTCTCAACTCTGTATTAAGTCAAGTAATTTATTTATTCTTTACAAAATCTCTGTTGAGGGGAGGGTTGCTTCTATTACCTCTGGCTCACAGGTGAGAGATCTCAGACTTGGAAAGACTAAGGGATTCGCCTGACATCACAATGCCACTGAATGGCACACCTCGGACTGGAACCCAGCTCCACCTGATGCCACAGTCCAAGCTGTTAATCCACCACATGACCCTGCCTCCATAGCAGGAAAAGACAATTAGAGTATTTCAGAATTAGAGTTTCACTTATGCTCCCATCACAGAGAAAAGTCATCAGTTAATATAAGAAAGAGTTCCTGCCTTGATTAAAGCTGGCAGGGGAAAATGCATTTATTTTGGAACTCATTTCTTCAGGTTCAAGATGGAAAGAAGCAAAACTGCAAAATAAACCTCTATTAATAGGTTTATAGAACACCCTGTCCTATAGGGTGTAATGCGGTATAGAGAGGTAATGCGGGCATCCTCTCATCTCAGCTTTAGGGTCAGATTGTAGCCTACCTTCAAAGTGTTGCTGAAACGGGAGACTATTTAGCCAGGGAGGAGGAGAAGATGGAGTTGGGTGGAGTTAGATGGGTGCGGAGGGGAGAATACAGGGGTGTTCTCCACAGCATGTTGTGGGTGACAATATTTACATAAAGCATGACTTTAAATTTGCTAGGGATTCTTTGCTCATACTAGTGCTGGGAAGTGAATTCCCTAGTTCCCTCTCTCAGATGTGAGGGTTGTTTTGCAGGCTGGTATAATGGAATCAGCACTGGCTTAATAACAGGCTGAAAACCAGCCTGTCATCTCAGCCCCTCCAATCATCAGCTGTGGGACCCTGGACAAGTCGCTTAACCCGGATGGACCTCAATTCTCATCTGGAAACATAAGACAATTGGAATAGATTATCCCTTCCAGCAATTCTGCGAGTCAAGGAGAATTTACAGCTGTTGCCATTCATTAGGTTCAAATTAAATCCTCCCATTACTTTATCTCTTGCTAGGATGTGACCTCCTGAAAAGCATATGGTGTAGTAGGTGGCTCCTAGGAGGAGCTCAGAAAATATTTGTTCATTGATGGTATCTACAAAATAGACATGAGGACAGATGGCCAGAGGACCCTTGGGTATGTCAGCTGAGATCTATTTTAGGATGAAAAGTAGCATTCATTCTTCTCATACAATAGCAATACTTACCAAATGCTTACTAATCTAAAGAAATCACTTTCATTTGAAATTGTAACTAAAAGTACAAGGTAAAATAATATGTAGAGCATATTCCCACCTTAAAAAAAGAAAGTATATTAACAAGGAAAATGGGGACACTCATAGATGGAGAGCAGGATGACAGCTAGTTGCAGCAGGGAGGTGAGAGGGTGGGGGTATTGAGCAAAAAGGAAAAAGGACTCATGGACATGGACAACAGTGTGGTGATTGCTGGGGGAGGGGGAATAAGGGAACTAATGGTAATAGAAGAAATACAATAAAGATTAAATTTTAAAAAATGAAAAAATGACATTTTTAATGAACATTTTTCAAAACATAAAAAAATAAGATATGTAAAGGTTAATGGACTCAAAATGTTGAAGGAACATACACCCATTGACAGTGGTTTTCTGGGAAAGAGGTTACGTAGAAATTCAACTGATTTTTACTTCTACACCATGGGCTTCATTACATCTGCATTTTGTAGAGCGTTGTAGTACCTACATAAGAAGTTTAATTGATTTTGTGATTGCTAAAATACTCTGATTGTTCCCAACTTGCCTGGCCAGGAATTGGTTGTGCCACACGTTATATGTCAGCCCATAGAAAAACAACCCAAAAGGTTTTCTCAAACCTAGAGATATTGCTTTGCTTTTATACTGTGACACACACACACACGCACACAGAGCTGATGTTTTTTTTTCCAGTTTATACAAGTGTGAATGAAAAGGTCTTACTTTTCTTTCTTTTTTTTTCAGTTCCTGTGACCCTCAGGAGAGAAGGCTGCAGGCTGATTATTAGAGCATTTGAGTGTGTGGGTTTGCCAGGAAGCACTAGCTAGCAAAGGCTGGAAATGGGAAAAATGAATGGCAAAGCAATACTCTCAACTAGATTTTATTTCTGGTTAATTATATCTGCTTTCACTTGATCAGTGATGGTACTGAATTTAAAGTGTTTGGGTCGGGGGTCACAGCTCTCTGTTATTCATCAGAAACATCAATAAAAAGAGCACCCCAGAAACCCTTGACTGTCAGCCGCACAAACCCATTACCCCTCATTGTGACAGATCTGCTCCAGTAATTATGATCGCCTCTTCCGTCTGGGTCGGGGAGCGCTGCTAGCACACTTGATGCCCTAGCAGCAAAAGCCCCTTCTAACATAATGGAGGCAATGTAAAATATGTGCGTTTGTGTCGCATAAAAATTTATGACATTCACACAAAGAGGGGTATTTATTTCCTATGTGTATGCCTCTGCTTCTTGTTGTTATTGATGAATGGGAAAAGATAAATGTAGTGTAGGAAGAGAAAATAATAGCAGAAGGGGAGCTGACTGCTGATTTCCCATCCATCGACCCCGCACACTCCCCTGAAGTCCTGCACCTACGGGTTTGGTGACAGCAGAAGGTAATAGGGTGATCTGTCACCCCAAGCCTCTGAGAATGAGAAGGATAAAATGGGATGAGTAAAGGCTTTAACCCCAGACCTGGGTTTGAATCAAGCTCTAGCTTTGAAAGCCTGGGTAAGCCAACTCACCTTTCCAAGACTTGGTTTGCTCAGCTGTCAAATGGCGATATTAGTACCTATTCCAGCAAGCTGTAGAAATTAAGGAAATCATATATGTAAAAACCCCTTTTATACTTGACAGTTGTACCTCGGATGTTAAGTAGCAGATAGATATTCCCCTCACAATTTCCTCCATTTATCTCTTTTTCTCCTTTCCATTAATGCTTCTTTTCCTTCCTTTCCTATTTTTTGGGGCAGAAAGACAAAGTTTTTTTTTTTTTAATCTTCTAACCTCGAATCTTCAAAATAGGCCAGTAGTGCCATAAACCAAGACCAGCCAAGTTGCTGGCTAAAATAATTTCTTCCTTTTTCCCTCTTGGATTGTTAAAAAACTCAAAAATATAGTACATGTAAACAACATACATAAACATATAAATGAATACAATCTCTATGTTGTCCTTTAGCCCCGAGATATATAAATAGACAGGAAATAGCTAGATGGAGCTTTCATTCAACTTTCCCTTTTTCCTTTTGTCCTTGCTTTTATACTGTGAATGTAATGTTTACTAACTGGCAGGTCAGCCAGGCCAGGAAACGTTTAGCAACAGCTCACACCACCATGTCGCATGCTGTTTCCTCCGCTATTTTCAGTGAGGGCCCGTGCCACACAGTGTCACTGCATTCTCACACCAGCGTGGGAGGCCCAGGGAGTCCCCTCCCGCCTACTTCGTGGAAAGTGCAGAGCTGGGGCCAGTCTGAGGAGAGTGAGGCACCTGCTTCTGGCACAAAACTGAAAGGGGTGCCCAAAACTCAGTAATTGAGATAAACAATATTTTGGTGCAATATTTAAAAAAATCAAAATTAATGCCAAAAAATCCATGATGAACAAATCATCAACATTTTAAGTAAAGATAGGAACCAACTCTGCCTCCCTCCACTCAGCCTGATCCTGGCCCTGGGTGGACCCTGAAATCAGGACCTGGGGTACTGGCCCTAGTTCTCACATGGTTTAGCTACATGGCCTCAGGAAAATCACCGAGCCTCTCTGGTGCTCAGTCTACTCATCTGGTTTCTCTTGGTAGTCTGATTATAGAATTTGCCAGTGAAACTTTGCACTTGAAAACTCTATGATTTTCTATAGCACGAAGCTGCATTATGGGGGCATCAGCAATGACTCAAAAGAACAAGATTCATTCATTCACTCAGCCAATCATTCAATCCAAAATGTTTGGTGAACAATTATTATGTGCAAAGTGCTATGTTAGGTGCTAAAAATACAAAGTTGAGGGCTACAGAAACACACACACACACAAAGGAAGCCAACTGTAATGCTAAAAGGTCGGGGCAATTTTCCATAGGAAGTGATTCTGACCTAGAGGACTAATGGAGTTAGGCAGGGGAAAACAAGAATGGGATTCCAGAAAGAGAGAACAGCTTGGTCAAGGACCTGAAAGTTACACACAAAAATCTCAGTTGGGAAACTATTGATGTGATAAAGTTAGTATAGCTGAAGCATAAATAGGATCAGTGAAACAGACAAAAAAAATCAGCTTTTGATCGCAGAACAATTAAAAAAAAAGTATTTGGCAGAGTGTAATGTAAGCAGTACTGGACAGACCCGGGTTTCAGTCACTGCCCTGTTGCCACCTCCCTAGCTGATGGGGCTTCCAGATCCCCTGGGATTCTATTTTTGAACACACCACAAACATTTTCACGAAGAAGGGAGGCTTTTAATTCCCAAAGAATGTCGCCAACCTCACATTTGAGATATTTAGAGTCTACATCCCTCAGCACCAAAGAGGCACTGTAATTAATACATGTCGTCACTTCCCTGAAAACAATTTGCTAAATAGCTAAGTAGCTGTTGTGTGATGCCCGTGAGCCTGAGGAACGTGAGGACCAGCCTAAAAGCAAGCAAACTTTTTTGTTGTTGTTCTGGGCAGCCACATGCCACATGCATCTCCTCCACCTAGACTTAATGATGGCGGAGCTGGCCTGCCCCTGCCATATTTCTGTCTGCTGATTTAATCCCTGCACTTGGGAAGATAGGATTACAGCCAGCAATTTACAACCAACCAAAATATATTTAAACCATGCAGAAACACACAATCTCTAGAATCCTGAGCAGGCTGTCACATATAATACCTACTATTTATTGAGCACTTATTCTATCTATGCCAAGCTTCGAAAACATGAGCTCATCTAATCCTCAGAACTTTAGGGGATGGGTTAGGGTGGTTATCTCCATCTAAAGGACTGGAGTGACCTGAAGCACAGAGAAGTAAATCATGTGCCCAAAGTCATGCAGTTGATGAGTGGCACAGCCAAAATTCAAACACAGCCTAACTCCAGAGTCTGTTCTCAGTCACTGTGCTACATAAACAAGATTCATTGTCCTGCACGCCCGAGTGACACCCTTAAAGTACAGCACTCAGAGACTGCTGAAGTTTCCAGAACGCTCAAGGATCTGAATTCTCTGGGAGTCAGTAAGCCCTTCAGTAATTTAGTTATGGGGGAGAAGGGCATGTCCCACATCTGTCTTCAAATCCACCTTTCCACGCTCTTGGAAGGAGGCACCCTTACCCCATCTCTTCTCTCATTTTCCACACCTTTTGTTCTGCTTAGACACCAGCTCCTTCCATCTGTTCCCCCTTGATAAACACTGCATTTGAAGCTCACCGAACCCTCCCCCTTTGGCCACATAATTCTTTCCCCCACCAGGCATCAGAAATGACTGATATGTACACCTTGCCTGGGTTTCCTCACTTCCCATTCCCCACTGAACTCCCTGACATAGGCTCCTGAGCATGCTGCTGTACTAACATTGTCTTGTAAATGGTCACCAGTGAACTAACTCCTTGTCATTGCTTTTTTTTTCTCCTTGTTTTTCAGTTCTCTACTTTGTCTTTTTCAACCTCTCAGCACTTAAAATCTTAAAATCATCCTGGTAATTTACACCTCTGATGAGAAGCGGCAGTTTATGGGATTATTAAAATGGACTTTGAGACCCAATTCTGCCACTTACTGGCTTGGTAACTTTGGACAAACTCTTGGAATCTCTGTCTCGGGCACCTCAGCTCTTGATGGAGAAGGGAGCCTCAAGTGGCATGGGGATTAAATGAGATTCCACGCGTGGGCACTCACCCAAGGCCTGACACACAGGTCTGATGGTTTCAGTGAAGTCTGATCACCACGTCTCATGGTCTCTTAGGCTTTTTTTCATGCCAGTTCATTCCCATCTTTTCTGAGTAGCCTATGGTACTTGTCTCTCTCCTTACTTCCTAAATTTTGCTAAATGCTGAGATGTACTCTTTGGCTTTGCGGTCTCCTGCTCTCTCCATCCTCTCCCTTAATAAAAACAACAGTTGGCATTTACTGTGAAATCACTACACACTGCGATCTGTGCTACGTGCTTTCCAGGATCTTCCAGGCTCACCCTGAAATTAATTTCCACAAAACAGCACTGAGACTTCCACTTTTCTGAGTTCACACCCCTCCCCTATTCCTCTACTGCCATTCATCCAGCTGCCAAAGGTCAAGCTCAACGCGCTTTGATAACTCCTTCTCTTTCAGCCCCTGTAGTCAACCTAAAAACAAATGCTCATGTTTTTGCCCATTCTGACATCTCTTACTGGGATTCTAAGATTGTAACTCAATATACTTGGGTTTGGCTCAGTAAGGGACCCAATTCCTAGAGCTGCATGGTCATGACTGGAACGCAGGTGGTGCAGCCCTCAACCTCGGATGCCAAGATGCTGCGAGCTCTTTAAATGGGACCCTGTTTCTTACAAACTCCCTGGCCCAAGATTACCTGAAAAGTTTGAGCAAAGCACCTGAAATGAGAAAATCCATATAAGTCAGGGGACTAGGAATCAAGAATTGTGCTAAGTGCTGCTGCTTCCAAGAGGGGCTGACAGTATAATTTTTTAATCTAAAAAATGTCATTCCATGATGCTGCTTTTTTATTGGCACATCATAGGACAGTTCCTTATAGAGGTAGTCTCCCTGGATCATTTTGTCACTGACCTCCCAAAGCTTGATCACCTCGGAAAAATGGAAGTCTACTATTCTTATGCAGGAACCATCACTTCATGACTGAAGCTCCTCATTCATTGATTTAATCATTCATTTAACAAATATTTATTGATTCCCTACTTTGTACCAAACCTGTGATGAATGCTGGAGATATAGCTGTGAATACCACTGCCCCAAAATACAGGAGAGTGAGCCACACAAGTGAATGCAGAGGAAGTGGAGGGTAGTGTGGGAGCACAGAGAGGGAGGCCCTTCTTAGGTCAGCAGGGTTCTCTTTGCTCACTTGTCTCCCAGTCACAGGTCCTCCGTTCCACCCCCACTGCCTCTATCCTTATCATTTCACGCCTATATTTCCACAATAAGCTCCTTGCCCCCAGCCTCACCACCTGCAATCCATCCTCCACACAACGGTCACAGCCCTTCCTTCTTTAATGTATATCTGATCATCTCAAACCTTCCCAACCTCTGAACTCTCTCCTAGCCTTCTGGATAAAACTGAAGCTCTTTTGCTTGGGATATTCCCATTCATATTTTATCTCTGTCTATCCCCCTGGCCTGACAGTTTGCTACGCCATGGAAGTAAAAATCCAGATCTCTCACAGCAGTCATGCAGAACTACTTCCAACTCTCATGTAGTTTTTTCTGCCTGGCAAGCCCTTCTCTACTTCTTGTCCTCCAATAGTCAGCCACCTCCAGCTCCCTAAGAAACCTTCTTGATCTTCTTTCCCTCCTGCAGGTGGATGCCCTCCCTAAGTGCTTCCATGGCATCCTAGGCATATCTATATCCAAACATTTACTCCATGACATTAGTTGTTAATTAGTGTCATCCCGTTGCTGTATCTCTGTATCCACACTCCAGAGCCAAGTGCTCTAGCTACATAGAATGGCTTATAGTTCATTGCACACTCTCACAGATTTCCTTTGCTTGAGATGTCCTTTCTATCCTTCCCTACCTGGTAGAGGACTATTCATTTTTGAAAATATCTGAAAGATCACCTGCTCAAATCCCCAAGGGGAAGAAAAAAATTCACTTACATGTCTGTACTATTGGCACTTGATTTGCCCTACAATTATGGCAATTAATCAGATTGTATCACAGTTAGCTAAATACTATATTATGTTTCCTCCTCCTTGAAAACTGGAGCTACATTTTACTTCTTTTGTTTTGTTTTTCTCTCCAGCCTCCACTGCATAATAGGTGCTGAGGTGTGCTGTCTAAAAGTGAGAAAAGCATCCAGGAGCAAGGATGCAGAAAATAGCATACATGTTAAGAGCTTATGGTAAAATGCAGAGCTATCTTACTCTTGAATTGTGTCTTGTGTGTTCACCTTGTATTTACAACTAGATCATAAACCCTTTGAGGGTCAGAACACTGTTAATACATTTTTATATTACCTCCAATGCTAAATATGGGATAGGTGAATTTATAATGAATACTTCTAAGTACAATCTTAATATAATAAAATGAATTGAACTTGCAGATGTAGGAAAAGGAAGTAAATCATAAAGAGAAAAAACATAGTGCTAGTAAAAAGCAAAAAATAATCTTAATTTTCCCTTGTCAAATTTAGCAAAGAAAATGATGAGAATGTTCACCATGAAGTAAAAGGACATATCCTGACAATTATATTTAAGCCCCTTCTATGCCAATTTCAACTTGAAAATATTTCTGGAAAGAAATATTTCACTAGTTTAAAAAAGAAAAAACAACTTTCAGGTTTCTATCTTACTTTTAATACACCATAATGCTTTCAAAATACCATAAAAGCAAAGTTGTTTCAATAACACTAATCACCATCCTAATTTTCTTCCTTTTTTCCTTTCTCAAAAACTTCACCTTTCACTATGTTGACTTACGAGTCCAGGTCTCTTTCATGTGTGAACTTCCTCAGTTAACGTCATGTATATCATGTTTTCTCCCACTTCAAAAAAGTTACAAAATGTTAGAAACAGAAATTAGAAAAGGCCCCCAGAGTGCAGAGAGCCGGCCTCCACCTGTCATCTTCATGTGAAGAGAATACCCTCTGACAACCCACAGCCACAAGTACTGGGTCTCAGCTTCTAGTGCTTTCTCCTGCTTGGCTTCCGGATTCCCCATGCACTTTTGGAAATCCAAAGCTCCTGAGGTAGAGAAGGGTCAAAAATACACCTTGCCGCCCACCCCACCGTCCAGGTGTGAATAAAACATCAAGATGAAAACCCTCACACATCGCGCTTTCTAGACTCCGAGAATGGATTTGGGATTGTGCTAAAGGTTAGCGCAGGAATAATCAAGTCTTTTATAGGCCAGATGTGACATTCCAGAAATCTCCAAATTAGAGTCCCACTAATGAATAAAAGCCACCTATCACAGCAGAAGTAGAAGTGATATACGAATTCCCTTAAGACTGCTGAGTACCTTGCCTCACACTCGACCTCTTCCCGCCTTAATTGGCCTCTAGTCACTCCTCTCCTAAATGGCCATCATCTGTCCCTCTTCTACTCGCCTTTGTCCCAGTCCTGGACCCCTATCACGCTGACCCAGTCTCTACTGTTTCTAAGAGCCATTAGATTTGAGGCAATTCCCAGGCGCACTCTGAGACTCGGACCCAATGGGGCTGGCATTTTAGGGAATCCTTTCTCCGGACCTCTTCCCTGGGACCAAAGCAACGGTGCCTGTCCACCAGCTAGGTATCGGGCTACAGAGAATCTTTCCCACGAAAGTGGCTAAAAGGCAAAACGATATCCCCACAAAGAAAAATAACCCAGAATCCTCCACATTTTCCACGTGTGTGTCATAAAACCCCAGGACAAAAATAAAGCCCAGCTTCCCTTGGCTGCAGCCGCTGCCACAGCAGCCCCAGCCCAGCTCCCAGTGCTGCCGCCTTGGTGTGCGTGAAGACAGCACCTTCCCGGGGGAGGAGAGATCCTGGCGCCCAGCGTTTCTAGGAGGTGATTATGGCAAGCCTTTCAGTAACTCATCATTCATCCCCGCACTGACCCGAGCCTCACCCCGGCGCCTCTGGCACAGGCGCTGAATAAGAAAGCCAAAGGCTGCCCCTCCAATTCTCCAGGTGACAACTCCCCTCCACCACCCCTCCACCCTCCACTACGATGCGCCTAGAGTGCGGGGTTGGGAGAAGGAAAGGATGACAGGTGCCCCCGCCTGAGGGAAATTCAACGGCCACACTTACAGCTTCGGGTGAGAATCCCAACCCCGCCCCGGCGGGGAGGACTTGGCATCTGCTACCTGCAGGGCGCCCCCGCACAGCGGCTCTCGTCGCAGCCCGGAATCCAGCCAGGAGGGTGGAACGGGACAGAGGGAGCCTCCACGCCCCCTTTGTCTCCACGTTTCCCAAATGACAAGGGAGGAAAGTTTACGAGCGGGGACGGTATAGCTTTCTGCTGGGTCAATCTGACACCTCGCAGGAGGCGACCCTCCCTGGGATCTCCCTCTCGCCTTGCACAGCCCCAGCGCCGTGTTCATCTGCACCTTGAAACCCGCAAGCCGGGTTTGGGCCACCTGCACCGCCACGTCCGGCTGGGAACCTGACCCTGCCCGGAGTCCCGGAACAGCCCGCAGCTGCGGGCACCCTACTCACCTCTGGTGGCGGAGCGTCCTCCGGTGCGCCCTACTGGGCCGTCCGGCTCCTGGGAGCGAGGTGCATTCAGGCAGTGGCCGGAGACACGCTCGCGGGGCTCTGCTGCATTCCGCCTGCGTGGGAGAGCGAGCCGGCTAGCGTGCGGCGCGGGCGTGGACGAGTGTGTGTTAGTGCGAATGTGTATGTATGTGTGTGTGTGTGTGTGTGTGCGTGCGCGCGCGTGGGGTGGGGGTGCGCGGGATCACAGATCCCCCTCGGTGCCCATCCCGCGCTCTGCCTCTGCTTCCTCCTGGTGCTGGCGCTTGCACAGGGTCCAGGTTTCAGGATCTCCTGTTTGTTTAATGAAAGGAAGGAGCAAAAGGCTGGCGGGGAGGGGGCGTAGGGGGCGGCCAGGGGGCGGGAGAGGCGGGGAGGACGCCGGGGTGCGCATGCTCAGAGAGGGACTCTAAGTGCTCACTCTGGAGCTCAGGCAGAGGGAGGAGCGAGAGCTGCGGGTCCAAGCGAGCAAGACTGCGCCCACCCGAGCCTCAGGGACTCCACCGGCTTCCCGGAAGGCAACTGGGAAACCCGACAGCGAAGGTGCGCCCTGCGCGGGGATTCCCCAGCACCTGCGGTGCCGGGAGCCGGCAGGCGGCAGCGGGTTCCCCGATCCATCTTAGGGGACCGCCTCAGCCGCGAGTCTCGGCAACGCCGGGCTCTCCTCTCCGAGTATTTTTAGTGCTGGCTCCGGGGTTCCCGTGCACCGCTCTCCTGCCTCTGCGCTGCGGGGCACTCTGGTGCCTCTACCCGGAGGTCCAGGAGGAACCACAGGCAGCAGGTTTCGCATGAACTAAAATGAGTTATCTGATCTTCGTTCTTCCCCTCCCAACTTCCACTCTGTGAAGCTCAGAAAAGGACGACTGTCCACTGGGGTCCCCAGACAGGTTTGGTGGGACGAGGGCGGGGAGGGCGATACAAAAATCCTCTTCCAGAGAACAAAGCAGGAGTGGGAGGAAGGTGAGTCTCAGAGGGCTCCATACTCAGCCTCCTTGGGAGGCCGGGTTGGGGGGAGGCAGACATTTGCCCTGTTCAAGAAGGCCAAAAGAACAATAGATCCATTGTCGCCCTTGCCCCCAATGCCATAGAAGCATTTCTTCCTAAGTGGGGATTCTGGCTACTTGGTAAAGTGGAAGAACTGTCAACGCTAAGAGAGCCCAGTGAGAGAACCTGAGCCCGCTGTGGCGATGGCGCAGTAACCTGAGGCCAACCGAGACACCGGGTGAGAGGCTTTGTGAGTGGAGTGGAGTGGAAACTCTTCTTTGGTGAGATTGTTCTACGAGCAAAACAGGCCAGTGGTTAGGACCCACTCAAGACCTTCCATTTCCAACCTTCTCCCAGCCTAATCACCCTGTCTTTCCCATTCTCTGTCCCGCAAAAGACATCCCCAGCAGGGACCTCCTTGTGAAGATATGCCTACCTCCGGTTTACTCATTTTTGGTTCCCCTAGTAAAGGACTGCCTTTTGGTCACCCAGCTTTGGAGGGATAGAAGACAACCTACACTATGCAAATCTTTTCCAAGCTTTCATTAAAGATCACCTCTGAGCACTTGTATGCAATGCAAGTGAGCAGATGCCTTCTTGCTGAACTCTGACCCCAGTCCCATTCATTTTCCCAATAATGCCAAGTGACACTAGAACAGCAGGCCAATTAGATCAGACCCAAGAGCACACCCAGAGGAGAGAAAACAGCATATCTAAATGCCACAAACAAAAGCAAAGTTTAGAAGAAAAGACATAGAGGAAGGAAAGAAGAAAAAGGGGGGGCAGTTCTTAAAAAGTAAAAGTGCCCTGAGTGTTAGTGGCTGGTTCCTTCTATCAGGAGCTTGTTGAAGGGGTAGAATTGCAGCGTCTCTTTGCTTAAAGGACAGTGAGTCTGAGTCTCCGTGCACCAGGTAGGTAAGGGAGATCAGGTTCTCCTGAAAAGCAACAAAGTCTCTGTAGTGAACCACTAACAATATTTAGGGCTCCCTCTTCCCTTCGTATTTTTCTTAGGTCTTCCTCTTGGCACCAGGGTTCTTGGAAGGCATCCAAGATGGATCTGCCTTGTTACCACTTTACCCTCAGGACAGTGAATAGTGTTCCCTGGGATTGCAGGGTGTTAGGATTGGCAGGAAGGCCATTCTCCTACCCTGGCACTGTGTAAGTGAGTGAGGGTTCTGAGTCCAAGAAGTAGGTGGGAGCTGAAACAGGGAGGTAGGGCTGGGGTAGCTGCTGGTCTCCACTATGTAGGTCCGTCAGTAGAGACGTACAGGGAGTCTTCCTCCTACTACAGTCAGTGTCCAGGGCTGCCTGGCCAACAAGCACACTCCCTTTGTCCAAGCCTGGCCTTGGGTGAGGAGAAAAGGGACACTCTGTTCGTCTCAAAGCTCTAACAAGGTCAAGAGTGAAGGAGACTTTGTAAATCTGGAATTGCAAATAAAGTGCAATCCCTTTATGGTGTTGCTATGAGAGGGTGAACTAGCAGTTGTGGAAGAGATTTTTACCGTTTGGGGAGCATGGGGGAAGCATAGGCAACATTAAATGAGATGGTGTACATAAAACAGTGCCTAGCGCATAGCAAGCCCTGTATAACTTGTAGCTGTTCTTATTTTGGTTATTAACATTTTCATTATTATAATGCTTTTTAAGGCTGAGGAGAGTTTTTTCCCCCCTAAGCTTAGACAAAACAGATGAAAGCCAACTGCTTTCCAATTTTCCTGCTGGCTTCCTCCATCGCCCCTCACACATCACCCTGATCACTGATGTATTCAAATCCATGAAATGAAAAGCATGCTATAAAAATGTGTGGCAGTGTGAAGGGTAAATAACCCCAGCCCTCACCCTGCACACTCAGATCTGCATGTAAGTGTGAGATAGCATGGTTTTTCAGTAATATGCCTCAAGCACTTTTTGCCACTCATATCTCACAGAGATTAAGGATGCCTCCCACCTGGTAGTCAGGGTTTCCTGCTATAATACCCACCTACACTGACTCACCACGGTTTGTATTTTCACCTTTTTTTCCTCGCTTCTAATTTTAGCTCTCTAATGTGTTACTCCTGGTAGGTAACAGAATGCCCAAAGCCAATTAATATGCACCCATCTGCAGATGGTTTTGAGAGAAAAAATTAATGGTAAGAAATTCAGTGGCTGCAGGTATTTCCAATGCTCCTTAAGTTCAGATTTCAGATTTAGCCTTCATCTTCCTTCCTAGTGGACAATCCCTAAACTTAGTACCTGTCTCCACCAGCAAAAAAATCCAGTGGCCTCACTTCCTATGTTAGTAAAATAACCCAGTCTTGTTGGTGCTCAGAATAACATCAATACAAAAAAATTAATAAAAAGCAGTAATAGACACAGTATTTGAACATAAAACCCTCCAAAGTTATGGGTGCCATAGAAATGCCTCAGTTCTTAGAAAATTATATGGAAATAATTCCATTTGATTATGTATTGCTGAAGTAATATAACAACTCCATAGTGATGCAGTATGCTCGTAAGTTCTGCTCTGAATGTTTTCTAATAACGAGGAAGCATACTTAACCATTTGCATTGGAATTGTGTTCTGCCTATAATTCTGTTTTTTTAAAATACCACTCTAAGGAGACAAATAAATTTATAATATTTTCTCCTTGTATAAATTACATGTACTGTGTATACAGAAGCCTTTTCTGGTTCAGTAAAAATGTCAGGTTGTGACTGTAAGGGCAAAACTAGTGATTTGTTATTATTGTAAGAATCCAAATGTTCCTTGCAACATGTGAAACTCAAAAAATACTACCAAACTATCCCTATAACCCTTTCTATGTATTCTTATTGTCACTCTTAATGCATTGTCTTTTTTTTTTTAATGTCTGACTTGCTCCCACCTAGGTCAGTTGTGAGCTATTCAAGGGCAGAGGTTCAAATCTTTTTTATGCTTCCAGTGCCTCTTACAAAAGTAAGCTAGTACATGTTCATTAAATGTTTCAAGAGGGTATGAATAAATATATAGCCAAAAATAAATTTCTGCTGGTAACATGCTGATGTTGAAAAACACTCCCAAGTACCATGACCTTGGTACTACTTCTAGATTATTAAGTCAATAGGAACTATTTTTTAAAGGTGTGTGTGTGTGTGTGTGTGTGTGTGTGTGTGTGATTATCTAAAAATGGGAGTCGAGTGAGAAAGGCAAAGCAAGATTCTGCAGACAGCTTTTGTCCCCTTGGAAACATATAAGTCAAGCCCATGCTTATTTTTCTGGTTGAGAAAGAGAATGCGTTTTAGCTCAAAGTACATTATTATTCAAAGGGTAGCTTCCTGCTGGCCAACCTAATCCAGCCAGAATAACGTTCTAATTTATTTAACTTTTCCCCAAAGTAGGATGAAAGAGTTGAGTCAATAGTGGTTAGAACTCTTCTTCTCTTCAAAAGAAATAATCCAAAAGTAAAGAGGACCACCCCCAGAATCTCAGCCCCAGCATTTCTATTATTACTGCCCTGAGTGAAAGGGACCAGTAAAATGTTGGTTCTGCCATTCTGTCCATCACACAGACCAGCCCTGGCACTCTCCTCAGATTATCTTCATTTGAGAGGGGGGCATGTTTCTTACTAGGACCCTGGGTGATACATATTTAAAGAATTTTAAAAAATGTTATGGACTCACCCACTTTGGACCTAACACTTGTTGCTAACTCATCTGCCCTGATTTCTGGATTACCCCATACACCGAGATTTGCATTCTGGGTACCAACCACCTTCTATGGCCCAGCCTCCAGGATCCAGGGCCATCTGTCGCTGAAACTCCTATCCAGTCTCCCCATCCCCACAGGTGGGACCCATTCACTATCACTTCTTGCATTGTCTAGTTCCATCCTTAGTGCCATCTTTGTTATCTCCTCTTGGACATTTCTGTGGGAATTGTTAGAATTATGACTCCACCTCCCTTGGTCTTCACACATTGTAGACATTCCACTGCTAGCGATTCCTGTCTGCTGACCCCACCCCACCCAGGGGAGACTGATCTGCAAGAGCCCACCCATCCCTCTTCTTCAGCCTGTCCCACGCTGCCAACTGGAACCCTTCACGCACATGCTATTCATGTCTTTATTTTTCTCATCTGCAAAATGAGAGGTCTAACTAAATCACCACTTAGTAGTCCAGTAGGGGTCAACAAACTTATTCTGTAAAGAAATGGATATGAGGGGATGGGTAAAAGTAAGCTTTCAGTTGTTTGTATGGAAAATAATACAATAAGTAATAAATAATACAAGAATAAACGCTGCGTTTCACATACTCACAACCGTACACCCACTTTTGCCCCACCCTGTATTTTAGGCTTTGTGGGCCATGTGATTTCTGTCACAGCTACTCAACTCTGCAGCCACAGACAATGCATGGAAAAATGAGAATGGCTGTGCTCCAATTTTTTTTATTTTTTTATTTTTTTACAAAAACAGGTGGTGGACTGGATTTGGCTGACAAACTCTAGTTTGCCAACGCTGACTCAAATCCTTCAATCTCTGCCCTTCACCTCCACCACCAGCAATGTGTTGGGTAGCAGGAACCTGAAGAAGCCTGCTTTCTGTCCTGTCTGTGGGAATATAATACAAACAATGCAAGTGGTACAGGCAATCTTAGTCCATTGCCAGTTCAGAGGATCCTTGTTATTATGGCTTTCACACTATCTTAAGAATATATTCAGAAAATCATTTTTTCTTTACTACAAAGCAGTTGGCTATGTTTTCCACATGGAACAGTAGCAGCAACAGTAACTATTCACAGCAACTAGCATGTGCAATATAAGAGTTTAATTAGAGGAATATTTTAAAGGAAAATGGAAAAAATAGTGTGAGCACAATATTCCTGCTTGTTAATATTGGGCAGGTAAATATATCCTAATTATAACTAGCACCTAAAGGAAATTGCCTCTCTAAAGATAAATAAACTTAACCCCAATAAAAAAGAATATATTCTATGTAAGTCCCAGTATAGGAACAATACCTTTGCTAAGATGAACTCATACAAGTTTAGCTGCTGGCTGAGCATTTTTACACATTTATGAAAACAATTCAGCCTATCTAAAAATGTCACTCCTCCAAAGCAGTCCATAGATTCAATGCAATCCCTGTCTGTATTATTCAATAGTTTGCTGGAGCTGTCTTAACAAAGTACCACAGACATGGTGGCTTACACAACAGAAATTTATTTTCTCACAGTTCTGGATGCTGGAAGTCCAAGATCAAGGTGTTGGCAGAGTTAATTTCTTCTGAGGCCTCTTTTTGGCTTATAGATGTCTGTCTTTTCCTTGTGTTTCACTTTGTCTTCCTCCTATTACATGTGTATATCTAAATTTCCTCTTCTTTTAAGGATGACAGCCATATTGATTCAAGGGCCACCCTAGTGACCTCATTTTAACTTAATTACTTCTTTAAGATCCTATCTCTAAATACAGTCACATTCCGAGGGTCAGGATTTCAACATGTGACTTGTGGGGAGAGCATAATACAGCCCACAACACTATCCAAATCTCAATAATATTTTTTTGCAGAAATAGAAAAATCTGTGCTAAAATTCATATGGAATCTCAAGACACCAAATCATCAAAACAATCTTTAAGAAGAACAAAGTTGGAAGTATCACACTTCCTGTTTTCAAAACATATTACAAAGCTTCAATAATCAAAACATTGTGGTACTGGCATGAAGATAGATATACAGACCAATACAGTAGAATAGAGAGCCCAGAAATAAATCCTTGCATATGTGGCCAAATAATTTTCAACAAGGATGCCAAGATCGCTCAATGAGGAAGAGCAGTCTTTTCAACAATGATGTTGGGAAACTGGAAAGCCACATACAAAATAATGAAGTTGGACTCTTACCTTACACTTTATATAAAATAAACACAAAATCAAAGGCCTAGACATGGAATCTAAAACTATAAAACTCTTAGAAGAAAATGTAGGGGAAAAGTTTCATGACATTGGATTTGGCAATAATTTCTTGGATCTGATACCCAAAGTACAAGCAACACAAGAAAAATATAGATAAATTGTATGTATTAAAAATAAAGTCTCTGTACATCAAAGGACACTATCAACAGAATAAAAAGGCAATCCAGAGAATGGAAGAAACTATTCACAAATTATATTTTCAACAAAGGATAAATAGTCAGGATATATAAAGAACTCCCACAGTTCAATAACAATAGAAAAAATCCAATTCAAAAATGAACAAAGGACTTGATAGACATTTCTCCAAAGATATATAGTATCTAATGTTCCAATATCTCTTGCATGAATAAGCACATGAAAAGATGCTCAACATCACTAATCATTAGTACAATGCAAATCAAAACCACAATGATATGGTTATAAGAAATGATAGAAAATAAAGTATGATTTTTATGAAAATGAAAAAAATGAGATATCACTTCATCTCCATTAAGATGACTATTATCAAAAAGAGAAAAAGAACAGAAAGTAACAATTGTCGGTAAGAAAGTGGAGAACCCTTTCTCCACAAGAAATTGGAACCCTTGTGCATTACTGCTGGGAATGTAAAATGGTGCAGTCACTATGGAAAATGGTAGGGAAGTTAGTCAAAAAATTAAAAATAGAAGTACTACATGATCCAGGAATTCCATTTGGGGTATGCACCTGGGTATGTCATCCTGGGAGTACACCGGGAACAACAGCCATTCACTCGTTCTTTCTTCTTTTTAGCCACTATGTATTAAATGTTTGATGCCACTGTAGTCAGAGAATTTGAGATCTAGAGTTCCAGGTAGCACTGTGAGGAAATTACACCTAATATTCTGCTTCTGTATATGTGTTATTTTTAGTTTACAAATATATTTGCTAAAATAACAGTTCCATGAAAGGTATAAATGAAATGCCTCGAGAACTTAGCTAAAAACAATCTTATGGTGTTACTGGAATAGTAGAGTATGATCACATAAAAAATTTATTTTCACTCTCTAACCTGATGTAGACATAAATTATAACATAAAATCATTTGATAAATCTTTTTATGTGTATGTCTCCTAGTCCTTGGATCATCCCATAGTCCTTATAACTGGCATATGATGTATTTAGGCACCTAGCAAAATGCCTAAAACACTCTTCTGACTAGTAAATCTCATCAAAATTACTGAACTATATACCAAAGTATACAAATCTCTTCATAAAATAACAATGATAATTAACATGACCATCATTGTCATCAACAGATAATCTTCATCACAATTAGTCACTTTAGTCTACATAGTTTGGTGACCCAAAGACTCAATGACATTGGGTACCTGTTATTTTGGCTTGCAGTGTTCCCCATCTGACCAGTACTGGCATCCGTATTTCCTCCAAAAAACCACCATTCTCCAACTATTAACCCACATAGAACTAGGATGAAAAACCGCTCCCACCTCCAAGCATGGCCATAGAACCCTGACCTGGATTAGCAGAATTTCCCACTGCCCTAGCCATTGTGGAATCTCAGAGATGGCAAGGGTTTCAGACCAGGAAAATTGGATTAAAATCCAGGACTTTTTCTAACAGGAAAGATGTCTCCTTTTCCTGGCATTCTAAACATTTAAAATGTTCTAAGGAGAGAAGCCTTAACACAGTTTTGAATCCCTGAACCTAGCTGTGCCTTAAAATATCACTGGATTTTTCAGTTACTTAAGAAATTAATTCAGTTTTGCTTAAGGCATTTTGCATTAGGTTTTCATTCCCTGGCCCCAATGAAAATGTCTTTATGATATATTAATTTTGGCATCTCTTTAAGGATAAGTGGCAAACAAAAGGGAAAGCAAGCACAGGATGGGAACAATGTTTAAAGGACCACACTGTGACTGATTTCTAGGACTGCACGTTTCAGGCAGCCTTCTACCGGTAAGCATACATCTTGCGTGTCCTCTTCCCCTTTTCTGAATTGCCAGATTCAGAAGCTGGCACTCTTCGAGGCTGACACCTACCGTTAGACAGATGGAGCCGAGGGGGGCAAGGCAGAGGCCAGGCAGACCCTGCCAACTCATTTGGCCTCAGGCCCAGCCCTACTCCATAACCACCTCTGCTGTCAATATCCAGCTAACGGTGGTCTCAGCTCTCCTTCCTGCCAGCTTCTCCAGACTCCTAAAGATGTGGTGTTGGAAACTCCTTGATCCTCCCAGGCCTGGTGGGTTCATGCGCCAGTCACAGCTTTGTGTGGCCGACAGGTTTCCCTTGGCACGCGGGCAGGCTGAAGCTGCCCCCATCCTAGGGGCTCCCACACCACAGGGGCAGTGAGAGAAAATGTGAGGAGCAGCTGTCACCTCTCTGACTGCCAGGCTGATCTGATTGGCTTGGTAGGTGTTCCCTTCTTCGACATCGCTCCCAAGTCATTCAGTTCATGCACGTCACCTTCCCAGAGAAAGAAGAATGTTCTTGTTTGTCCTCCCAGGCCCATCTCTTATTCTGCATCCAGAAGTGATCTAAAATGGAATGACCATGTTGCTGGTTTAACTCGTCAAAGACTTCAACCTGGAGCCCAAGGTTCTTCACGATCCTGACAAAGACTTCATACACATTGGCCCCAAATCTCATTCACAACCCACCCAAATCTTGTCACCTCCCGACCATTCCAAGTGTGTCGAGTTTCTCTCCACAGTACATCCCACATGCTGTTCTGACTTTTCCCATCGTGTCTCCCTAAGTCTCACCTGTCCTTCAACTGTCAGCTCAGACACCACCTCATTCAGAGAGCCTTTTTTGAACAGTCCCAGGTAGGAGGGAGGTCATGAAGTACCCTCTCCTCGGTGTTCTCACAGCATCCTCAGTTTACCTCTAGCCTAGCTCTTCTCATACAGTATTGTCATTACACATTCATACTCACGATTGCCTTTATAAACTGTGAGCAAATGGAAGATAGTTGTGTCTTTAACCTGGTAGGTAATAGGTGCTTAGCTTATGTTTGCTGAATGAATAAATGACATATGCATAGCTGCGCTTCCCTCCTAGAAGTACAGCATGAAATGTGGCAGTAAATGCTGGATTCTAAAGGGATGTCTCATCTCAGGAAAGATGTTATTGTCTTTTACTATCTTTTCTGCTCATGCATAGGAGAGCCTGATTCAAAGTGGACGTGCGCTGTGCTGGCCTGGATACAGAACAAGCAGGAGGAGAAAAAAGAAATCTTGGCTCTGGAGCATCCCATCCCAATTCCCACTGAACCAAGTCACTTTGAGCTCCATGCCCACTCCCCAGGCAGCAGCCTATCATGGTTTTGCACAGAGCATCAGGGATGTGGCCCTGCTTTGGCACATCAGTGGTGCCAGCACCCCCACATGTCCAGGGGCTGCTGTGCCACCTCATGCCTATGTTAATAAGTGTCAGCAGTATTGAGGGCAGTGGGACTTCGGTGGCACCTGCAGTGCTGGCTCAGAGTATAGGTTTTGTCTCAAAGATCAGCATCTGTGCCAAGAATGGAGGACATCAGCAGCAGTTGCGATGTTCAGGCTCCTTTTTCCAGTATCATGGTTTTCCCTTGCCAGCAGCCAGAATTAAATAGGAAAAGGGCTGTTCCTATGCAGTAGACAGAGAATCTTTTCATGTCTACTGGAGACACCACGTGATGTACCATAACACACTAGAAGAAACCAGAGGAATACTTGTTTGCTTTTTCCCCGCAATGAGATTATTTCCTCTACATTGGTATGGCCTAAGATAGCATTACAAACTCTAGGGACTATATTGAAATAGAGCCCCAAACCTTGAGTTCAAATCTTGCTTTCACTCCTTATTTCTCACACTGATATTGGGTAAGGCCCTTCTAAGCCTTGGAGTCATCATCTGTAAGAGAAGCACAATAAAGCCCCACCTCCCTGGATGAATATGTGGACTGGATAAAAAGGTCATGTACCTCAGTGCTCTACACACATGGATTGTGATTGGCAGCCACTCTGCTCAGCATGATGCTTTATACAAAGAAGGTACTCAATGAATATTTGTTGAATCTCTAACTCTGAACACAGCACTGAAATATTGCCAGGATAAATTGATAAATCTTTACTTTCTCCACTTCACACCATTCTACTCAGTTTGGGGGAAAGGATTGACATTTGACAGGTAGTTTGAAGCTGGGTGGGAAAAAATTTAGGACCTGAGTCTTCATTTTAGTTAAAAAGATTCCCTCAAGGTTCTGAAGCAGCAATCATACTTCCTGGGTATCTGTAGAGATTCCCAGAATCCCACCAAGTTCGGCCTTGTGCACTTGAGAAAGGTGAGGAATGGAGAAGCTGCAGGGGGTGGTTAGGTGGATTCTCCCCGAATACTTAACAGCATAGGGTTTTGCTGGTAGGGGGTGACGGAAGCAGCAGACATCACCAAGGACTACCAAATGGAAGCTACACACTGCTTCACCACCAGGTATAAATGGAATTAGTCTTCACTAATTGGCTCTCAACGGATGGCTTGGGAGCAGTGCCTCAGATGACAGTGGTCACAACTCAAATAAAGTAAGGATCAGCAAATGCAAAAAACCTGTCAGGTCATGCAGGGCAACACAGCCCCGTGCAACTGGGTATTGGATCTAGAGCTGAAAGCACAACTGAATAGTTCCTCTAATTAAAAATTACACTCCATCTTTCTTGGCTGAAATGGAGATTCTAGAGAGCAAACTATAATAATTCCCGACAAACTCCTATACTTCTTGGAGACGTGTTCAATGTAGGAAATAGAGCAACATGCTATAAGAAATGCCCCAAGAGACAGAGAACGTGGATAGACACTTCTCCAAAAAGGACATACAGATGGCCAATACACATGCGAAAAGATGCTCAATGTCACTAATCATCAGAGAACTGCAAACAAAACCACAATGAGATGTTACCTCACCAATTATTGTTAATAAATCAACAACCAAAGATGGTGAGGATGTAGAGAAAAGGGAACCCTCATGCACTGTTGGCAGGAATGCAGATTGGCGCAGCCAGTGTGGAAAAGTGTGACAGTTCCTCAAGAAATTAAAAATGAAACGCCTTATGACACAGAAATTCCACTTTTGGGTACATATCCAAAAAAACAAAAACAAAAAATTTGAAAGAATATATGTACCCCTATGTTCATGGCAGTGTTATTTATAATAGCCAAGATATGAAAGCAAGCCAAGTGTCCATCAATAGCTGAGTGGATGAGAAAGCTGTGGTACATGTATACAATGGAACAGATATTACCCAGCCATAAGAAGAATGAAATCTTACCATTTGCAACAGCATGGATGAACCTAGAGCTTCATCCTCTAGGTTCAGTGAAATAAATCAGAAAAAGAAAGACAAATACCATGTGATTTCACTTATCTGTGGAATCTAAAGAACAAAATAAATGAACAAAATAGAAACAGACTCATAGATACAAAGAACAGACTATTGGTTGACAGAGGGGAGGGGGTTTGGGACTTGGTATAAAAGGTGAGGGATTAAGAAGTAAAAATTTGTAGTTACAAACAGTCACAGGGATGTAAAGTACAGCATAGAAAATACATAGTAATACTGTAAAAACTATATATGGTGCCAGATTGGTACTGGAAATATCAGGGAGAACACTTTATAAATTATATGATTGTCTAATCACCACATATATATCCAAACTAATATAAAATAATATTAACTGTAATAAAAAAACACAATTAAAAAGTTTGTAAAGCTTATTAGGTAGGCAATGCGAACATGCATATTCCTGAGTGGAAGGGTCTGGTGCGTGCCCTTCTAAAGCAGGCAGCTGACAGCTGTCATTCAGGAAAGTGGCAAAGTGTTTTCAGTTTTTCATTTTTCAAGAAAATTTACAAATCAGGTTTTGCATAGAACCCTTGAGGTTTAACATTGAATAAAGCCTCTTTGGAAATGCAAACAAAGAAACTCTGTGTTGGTCGACAAATCACATCTGGGATCAGGATTCAGGCCCCGGTCAGCCGGTGTGCGTCCTCTAACACAGAGCTTTTCTGCCACTCGTCGAGATTTCTTACTTTAATGAGGGCCATAGCCTACTGAAGGGCACATCCTGGAGCATGTGGGTGACTGGATTATGTTATAGTCACCAGCAAATTACGGGGAGCAGTAGGACTTATAAGAAAAGAGCACTGATATCATAGGGTACAATTTCTTGTGAAGCCTGGGCAGAAAGGTGCTTGAGGGGCTGAGGTCAAAATCACAGAAGCACATGTGTGCACACACACACCCGGAGTGGCTCTCGTGGATTCATCATATTGGTAGAAACACGTGCAGCAAACTCAATCGGGAAGTACTGCAGGTGAAAGGAAACAGCACTGTGCTAGGGAACACAGACTCCCTAAGAACTGCAATCACCTCGCTTGGTTTCCTCATCTGTAAAATAGTGATGACAATAATGCTTTCTTTGTAAGATAGTTTAGAGGATTCAATAAGATAATGTGTTTGGCACCCAGCACGGTGTCTGGCAAATAGCATATTCTGTTGTTGCTGTTGTTGCTGTTGTTGTAGAAGTTAAGCCCCGTGCAGGCACAGGCTTTCCCATTAACACACGTTTCACAGCACCCAACAGACTCTGGGTGTTGGACCCTCACGAGTGTCATCTGTGGAGCAGCTCCATGCCTTTGCATGTGGCCAATGAGAACAGGCTCACTGGGAGTAGCCTGAGAGACTGGTTTGGACCATTTGGTCACACTGCCTCCTCCTGCAGCTCCTGTCCCCATAAGTCACCATTTGGGTGGGAGCAAGGAGCAGCCCCCCAGCCCCCCAGTAGCAGAGCTCTTTGCCAATAATGAAGTCCCTCCCATTCAGCAGAAAAATTAGACCATGGCCATTTTTATTATAGTTGACATACTTCACCACTGTCTGAGCAAGATCTTGGTAAAATGGGGAAACAAACACTTAATGACATTTTCCAAGGAAGTCTGATGCATCTGGGGTCTGACTGGCTCCAGCTGAAGAGACGGCTGCATGTGAGCAGTTCTGAATTTGTCAACCTGTCCACCTGTCAGTTTCAATGGGCCTTTACTCCTACTCCCTGTCAGTCTTTCGGGGCTGGTCTACATGAATGACTTGTATAGAGATGAGCTATCATAAAATGGGCAACACATGTCAATGTCTGCAAACAAAAAATTAAAATGTAGACAATTCCCTGCTGACCAGCAGTCAAGTGCATTTATCAAGGGGAACCAACTAGCCCAATAGGCAACATTCGATGGGGTGCTCATTTCCTCCTGCCTCTCTTCAGACACCCGGATGATTGTGCTAAAAACTATAGGAGTTGTGGATGAGAATGTGCGGTTATCATTTTGGGAGAAATAACAGATTTCTTTCCCTCTATGTTTTGATAAACATGGAATTTATATTTTCCATTCTAGGGCCTACAAATTCCAATTTAACATATTAGTGGAAGGCTTCTTTTGTAGGATAGAAACCTATTGTTAGGAGTTGAATTATGTGCCCCCTAAGTTCATATGCTGAAGTTCCAACCACCACCTCAGAATACGCCTTTGTTTGGAAATAGGGTCGCTGCAGATGTAGTGAGTTAAGATAAGGTCATACTGGAAATAGGGTAGGCCCCACTCCAATATCACTGAGGTCATCACACAAAGGGGAACTTCTGACACAGAGAGAACGCCATGTGAAGACTGGAGGTATGCTGCCTCAAACCGAGAGCTACCAAAGCTGGGAGCGAAGCCTGGAACGGATCCTCCCCTAACGTCTTCAAGGGAGCAGGACCCCACTGACACTTTGGTGTCTGACTTCTGGCCTCAGAACTGTGGGACCTTACATTTCTGCGGCTCTCGCCCAGTCTGTGCACCTGGTTGTGGCAGCCCTAGCAAACTAACACACCTATAAACCAATAAACTGGATTTTGGTCAGTGGAATATAATGGGGAATCTGTATGAATAAAAGGAATCCCTTGATACTTACCATAAAGTTTCTCCTATAGGGCCACACTTTGTATTACTTTGTTATATAACCAACAGTTTTATTTCTTCTATTTTTATATTTATGCCATTATTTTCTTTTAATTAATGAATACATGTGGTTAGAGTAGACATCCATTTTTCACTTCAAATTTTAGAGAAAAGAAGGATTTAATGTTTCACAATTTTGTACAATGTTATATTCAAAGACATTCTATTACCTTGAGAATTTCTTCTATTCCTAGTTTGCTAAGAATTGTATCATGAAAGAGTGTTAAATCTTGTCCAACTGTATCTACTGATATAATTTGAAGGTTCCCTTTTATTTATCATTATCTTTTATTCTTTTTACATGGTATGTTACATTGGTTGAACATAAAACCAACTTTGTATTACTGGAATAAGTACCACAAGCTCATGGCATATTATCTTTTAAAAAGATATTTCTGGGTTGAATTTTCTAGTATTTTGTTTAGGATTTTTTTCCATCGATTTTCATGATAAATGTTAAGTTAGCAAACTTAAAATCACCTAAATAAGAAAGTTTCAAAAACTAATTCCTTATTATTGTTCCTTTTCTCCCTTTTCCTATAACCTTTTTCTTATACCTATAACACATAGTAAGACAGTTTTATTATTTTGATATTTTTCAGCATGTCCCTTAAGTTCATATCCTTTTTTTTACTGTTAGCCTTTACTAAAAGTTAATATTGTCCCAGTGTTATACTAAGTACTTTACATTATTGTTGCATAACCTCATTTAGTTCTTCCAATAATTCGATTTGGTAGATATTATTAATCTCCCAATATTTTAAATAAGGAAAATAATACTTAGCGGCATTGAATATATTACTCAAGATCATCAGTGATAGAGTCTGGGTTTAAACCAATATTTTTATGATTCCAGGAACATATGATCATCATAATATTTTGCCTCCCAGCATCATCCAGGGATTTAGGAGAAGTACCTATTGACTGTATTGCATCCCGATTAGGAGTTAATAACTGGTGTATCAGTTACCACAAAGCTGATGGACTAAAACAACGGGAGTTTACTCACTCACAGTTCTGAAGCCAGAAGTCAGAAATCAGCGCCTCAGCAGGGCTGTGCTCTTTCTGCGGGCTCCAGGGCAGAATCCGCTCTTGCACCTTCCAGTTTCTAACGACTGTCAGCATCCCTTAGTTTGTGGCTGCCTGTCTCTCTGGTCCATCTTCACCTCACCTTCTCTGTGCCCTTCTCTGTGCGTACGTGTCTTCTACGTTCTGTCTCAAGTCCCCCTCCACCCAGCTTTCATAAGAATGCATGTGATTGCATTTAGGGCCCCCACCCTACCCAAGGTAATCCACAATAAACTCGTGCCTCTCAATATCCTTAACGTCATCATACCTTTTGCCACATAAGGTAATATTTAATCTTTTGCCCAATGAGGTGAGTGTCACATGTTCTAGGTATTAGGAAATGAATTTATTTTTTGAGACAGGGGAATTTTTTCAGCTTATCATAACAAGGTCATCATAGTTGAAACTAGCAGGCTTCCCAGATCACACATACTTTTGGGTGGTGGGGGAAGGTAAAAATCCACTGACTCTTTGGATTTCCTAGGCTGGCTCCTAGGCTCAGTTCTACAAGTGCTCAGTCTGTCAAATCAGCACTATATCACGTGTCCTTGCCTCCTTCATGGGCATTTGGACCAATAAAATGAGATAGAACATGTAAACCACTTTCTAACTGGCATCATGGAAAGAGTATAGGGCTTAATTCTACTTTCTACGTCCTGGAACCAAACACTGGGATTGTATCCTGAGCCAGTCTGCTCGCTAACTTAGTGACCTTGGTCTTTTCATTTATAAAGTGAAGGTAAGATACCTATTTTATTGTCATAATTAAATGAGATAATGTATGTTAAAGTGACTGGCATGCTGCCTGGCTCGTAAGATTCATCGTCTGTCTTCTCTGCTAGAAAAGGTCCTGTGCACACTCTCTGCATTGCTACAAGACGTTATGCAGATAAGCTCAGATCAGTTCTCATTTTAAGCCAAAAGGACAAACACAGATAATAACTATTTAAATAATTAATAGGCTGGAACAAACCATCCACTGATGCTATGCATGGGAAATAAGAGTTCTCTGCCATGACCTAATCCTTGTCCTTGGTCGATACATTTTTCCTTCTTTGTCCCAGGGAAGATGAACACTATTGTGCAAAAGAAGAAAAAAACCTTAGTCAGGGCCTGGAAACATGTAGATCAGTACACTGTAGTTATTTCTACTAAAGTTATCATCATTTTCTTGCATTCTAGAAGATGCTATTAGTAGTATTACTATTCATACACAGAAGTAAATGACAAGTGATTTAAAAGAATAATAAATAACCCTAAGTTCATATAGTAATTCTATTCCCTTTTAAATTTCCAGCTAAAAGGTCCTATTCATTAGTTCTACAGACTGATAAAACCAAGATTATGAATTTAAATGCTAGGTGACCTTTTACCCATGACCTCTTACATGATCACAGATGGAAGCCCTGATGTCTCATAAAGGGGGTCCTTTGACCAAAAACAGGGCTGAATGAGAAGCTTTCTTAGTATTTAAAACAAATCCCTACTCTACTTCCCACCATTTAATAGGTGGTGTTTCCCACAGATTCATTCTCCATATTTCTATGTTTGGGGGCAGGGAGAAGATTCCCTGGAGAATCTCGCACAGTCCTGTGCACTCACTCACATCCCATGACCTTCAAATACATGACTCCACCTGCTGCCCAACCTTTCATCCTCTCCCGCTGCCCTGCTTCAGGCCAGCAGCCATAGCCTTCAGCCTTGAACTCACTCAGGCAGGCAACTGTACCTGGCTCACTGAAGACTCTCTCACCAGATTTAAGGGGCAGCCACTACTCCTTTCCCTGGCCCTGCGTGCTCAGAGCAGAGGGAGGCAGGAGAAGCCGTCAGAGGGCGGAGTGTGGGGGGAGGTAGGAAGATTCTCACTAAACTGCTGACTCAAGCCCCTTTTTGACCTGGCAGATATTTCAAAGTGACTCTAGTTTTCAAGGTGCTTTTCTCCTCTTTTGATAACTTCCTAATATATCTTCCTGACAATTAGAAGTGGCTCCCCTTCAGCGGGTCATCACCTTCGATTTCTGTTCCCAGTGGTTCACCCTCCATGTTTATCTGCTGAGAGCCCCCCTGTACTCTGGAAGATACCCTTGTAGACAGAATGTCTTTTTAAATGAACTTCATGCCTGTTCCTTGGAATCTCATTACCATTGGCCCGCTCACTGTCGGAGGGAAATGTGTTGGTCTCCAGCTGCAGGCTCCACTCTGCTTCCACGAGCAGCTTCAGAAAGCTTCTCCCTCGTACTCTCAGTCCATAGTGTCTGCCAGAGAAGAATCAGCCCCTGCATTAGACCCGAGGTGAGGGAAATATATTCACTCTGCACCCTCTTCAGGCATCACAGTATAGTTCTATAAAAATAAATTTGCACAAAATCCTCTCTAGCCTCCAAAATGTTCCCCTGTTATAGTCTCAACTTGTGTGGGTTTTTTAGTTCTAAAAAACCACTCACTTTGGAATATACTATCTACTGTCTTTTTATGCCTTAGTCAAAAGCTAGTGAGGATGCATCTCATGTTAATATCCTTTTTTCTTAATTGAAGGAGTTTTACAAGGTAACCTTCATGTTTCTCCCTCTTGTACTTCACATCACCATCTTGAGCCTGCAAAGGTAAAATCCTGCCACTATTGCACCTTTATGAATTTACACAGAATGAGACTTACTCAGCTTCAGGTCAGGCACATAGACTCCTTTTTTCATGGAAAGGAATATTCATTTGTGAATTTCATACTCACAATCTCTTCAGTTGCATTCAAATTAAACAAACAGTATGGGTGGACATAACTGGGGCTGGATAAATAAATAACTGAGTTAGTTATGGACTCTCTATTTTAAAGAAACATTAAGTCATGAAGGATTATGACTAGTTAGGTAATTGTTCCTGATCCTAATTCCTACAATAGAGAGTTTAGAGAACTGATACCTGTTAGTTTGCGTAATTTAGCTGCAAAGGAACCGAGTAGTACTAGTCTCAGTCTTCTTGTCCATGTCTGCACTCCTCCTCCTCCTGAGACATAGGGCTCCTTTCACCCCACTTACATGGCCAGCCTTACTCCCGGGTTTGAGGAGCGTATCAGTTTCCTGTTGTTGCTGCAACAAACTGCCACAAACTTACTCTTTTACATATTTGGAGGTCAAAAATCCGAAAAGGGTTGCACTTGGTAAAATCAAGGCTCTATTCCTATCTGGAGGCTTTAAGGGAGAATCCGTTTTCTTGTATCTTCTAACTTCTAGAGGCTACCTGCATGCCTTGTCTTGTGGCCCTCTTCCATCTTCAAAGCCATAAAGGCTAATCAAATCTTTCTCACATCTCCTATTTCCAATTTCTGCTTCTGTGATCA
>CM052540.1:23839198-23912761 GCA_028533065.1 Trachops cirrhosus
GGAAAAAAATCAGACTTTGGAGAGAAAAAAATAAATTGCCCATAAAATAATTCATAATAGATTTGCAGCTAGAACTGGCTATGAGAGAGTAATGTGGTATAAAAGATAAGAAACAGAATTTCAAAAATGCATGGGAACCACTGCTAACTCGTTATACAGGAGCAAGAATAATTGCAAAGAGACAGTTAATTGTTCTGTGTGGAATATAAGAGAAAGACAAACATAAGATAAACAGCATTGCTTAAGGCATGTGGGGAAGAAATAAAGGAAATCTATTTTTCTTTATTCTAATTCTGTAAGAAGGAAATTCCGCTCAAAGTAAAATCAACAAATTGCTTTCATAATAAATGGTACTATGAAAACATAAACAGTATGCCCTATTTTCTCATTTTGTGATAAGAGGGACTCTTTAGACAAAGAATCTAAGAATCAGTTTTAGTAAAATGTAAAGGAACATTACTTAAGTGCTGTAAAAATACGTCCAGACAGGATGTTGGCATGGGCTGCCCTTCCCCAAATTCCCTGGAAAATGACCGATAAAATGTACAAATAAGATCCACATATAAGAAATCAGAAATGGGTCCCTGAGAGAATAGTAGTAAATGGACCGGATTAATGGAATCCACTGAAAACTGACTTGAGAGCTGTTATTGAGAAAGAATAACATACCTAAAAAGGAAATGAGAGAAAGCTCCTGTCTTGAAATGTACGAGTTTGAGGACAGCATAATGCACCACCCAAAGCATTTTGTGGTCTGGGAGCAATTAGCCCAATATTGAGGAGCACTACAGGTAAAAGTGCATGAAACAAATAGAGAGGCAGGTTTTGCGTGCAGTGTGTTGTGTGTGCACTGTGTGTGTTGTGCACAGGTGTGCATGTGTATGTACTGGAGAGAAGACCTCCATGAGGCTCTAGTTGGTAACTAGTAAATAAAAGAAAGTCTCATCTTAGGCTACAGGTGATAGTCCACTTTCCTCACCCTTTGTTCTTCCTCCCTATCTGCATGTGAAGTTTCATTTATAAACATTTAGACAGAAACACACAGAGTCACTCATAGACCTTTCTGAATTTCATTCCCAATAGTGGGTAAGCAGAGATTAGGACAACACATCTATGAAAAATTCCTACTATTCAAAGAAAAGGGGAAATTGGCAGGAATTTTTCTTCTTTTATGTTGTCTTCATCAGGCTTTGATGTCAGTTACCTTTTAAAATGGAATGAAGGCCCACCGAGGGGGACTGCCAGTCAGGATGGAGGCACAGGTAAACATGGCTCCCCTCCTCGCACAACCACATCAAAATTACAACTGAATAAAACAACCATCCCTCCAAACAGTCAGAAATCAAGGTGAATGGAAGTGCAGCAATTATGGAATTAAAGAAACCACATCCATCCAGACTGGTAGGAGGGACAGAGACACAGAACAGGCTGGTCCCCACATCCACGTGTGGTGGATAAAAATTTGGGAGGGGTATCTTGGGAGTAAGTGGTCCCAGCCCCACACCAGGACCCCCAACCCAGGGTTCCAGTGCCAAGAAGATAAGTCCTCATAACTTCTGTCTGCAAAATCAGCAGAGACTGAGTCAGTGGAAGAACTTCTAGAATCCCAAGCAGTTCCTCTTAAAGAATGCACAAGCAAACTTGCTCAGACTCACTACCTCTGAGCTCCAGGACTGGGGCAGCAGCTTGAAAGGCACCAGTGGCACACAGGGAGGAAGTGAAGTGTCTGGCATCAGGCAGAAGCTGGGGGACAGCTTTCTCCCAGAAAGATAGGTAGGTGGAGGCCACTGTCCCTTTTCTAAACCATCCACCCACATGGCCACAGAGCCAGCAAGTAGGTGTTATATCTGAGACTCTATCAACCTGGCTAACATTGTTTGCTCCACCCTGGAGATCCCCTGAGACTCTGTCCCACGCAACTTACAGGCCCACCCAAGCTGTTAACAGTGGCTTTTCCATATGAATAGCTGGTCATGGCTCATGCTTCACAACTTCCTAAATCTTCTCAAACAAGCAAGCCCCCAGGTCCATACCTCTTGCTAAGTGGCCCCAAGCATAGTACTAGCAGCATCCAGCTTTGGATCACAGTTTGGATTTGCCTTGGAGCCTCCAAGCCCAGCAAAAGTAGCAGCCACCTGCAGATTGCTTTATAGCTCATGCAGGGTGGCCCCAGGCAGAACACAAGTGGGGGTTGACTGTGGCCTATACCACCCAGAAAACCCCAGAGACTGCACACCCAGTGAGCAACTACAGACCACATTAGAGCACCACCACCCTGCCCCTGCACACCTGATCCTCCATGGAGAGCAGAGGTTGGTGGTCAGTGGTCACAGCCAGTCCTTGCAGCTGAGTGGCCTGGGTAAATCCCTCCCATTGATCTGCCAACAGCAACCAAGGCCCAACTACAAGAGGAGAGTATACTCAACACCTTGAGTACCCAGCTTGGGTGACAGGGGAGGCTGTGCCACTGGACACTGTAGGACACCTACTACATTAGGCCACACTACCAAGACACAGAGTCAAAGCAGCTCTACTGAATATATAAAAACAAACACAAGGAGGCTGGCAAAATGAGGAGACAGAAACATGGCCCAAATGAAAGAACAGATCAAAACTTGAGAAAAAGAACCAAACAAAATGTAGATAAGCCATTTATCAGATGCAGAGTTCAAAACACTGGTTATAAGGATGCTCAGGCAACTCAGTGAGGACCTCAACAGCATAAAAAAGATACAGTCAGAAATGAAGGATACACTAATTGGAATAAAGAAAAAATTACAGGGTAACAATACTAGAATGCATGAAGCCAAGAATCAAATCAATGATTTGGAACATTGATTTGTTCCAATCAATCAGAACAACAAGAAGAAAAAGCAGCCAAAAAAATGAGGATAGTGTAAGGAGTTTCTAGGACAACTTCAAGCATTCCAACATTCACATCATAGGGGTACCAGAAGGATAAGAGAAAGAGCAATAAATTGGACATTTATTTGAGAATATAATGAAAAAAACTTCTCTAATTTGGTGAAAGAAATAGACACACCAGTCCAAGAAGCACAAAGAGTCCCAAAAAAGATGGATGCAAAGAGGCCCACTTCAAGACACATCAGAATTAAAATGCCAAACATGAAAGATAAAGAGAGAATCTTAAAAGCAGCAAGAAAAAAGCAGTTACCTACAGGGATACCCATAAGACTCAGATGACTTCTCAAAAGAAACTTTGCAGGCTAGGAGGAATTGGCACAAAATATTCAATGTCATGAAAAGCATGGACCTATAGCCAAGATTGCTCTACACAGCAAAGCTATCATTTATAATCAAAGGGTAGATAAAGTGCTTCCAAGACAAGAAAAAACTAAAGGAGTTCATCATCACCAAACCATTATTATATGAACGGTTGAAGGGACTTATTTAAGAAAAAGAAGATCAAAACTATGAACAGTAAAATGGCAATAAATATATATCGGCAATTGAAGCTAAAAAACAAAGCAAAGAAGAACAGAGACAGAATCATGGAAATTAAGAGCATTTTGATGGTTGCCAGATAGGAGGGGAGTGTGTGGGAATGGGTAGAGAGGGGATTAAGAATAGGTAGTGACAGAATAGCCATGGGGATGTGACGTAGAGTATAGGAAATGGAGTAGCCAAAGAACATATATCCATGACCCATGGACATGAACAATGGTGTGGGGACTGCCTGAAAGAGTGGGGGGTGCTGGGTGGAAGGGGGCAAAGGAGGAAAACTGACACAACTGTAATAGCATAATCAATAAAATATAATTAAAAAGCAAAAAATAATAAAATAAAATAAAAATAGAATTGAATAGAATAGAATGGAGGCTCTGGCTGGTAGCTCAGTTGGTTGGAGTGACATGCCATACACACACCAAAATATTGCCAGTTTGTGCCCTAGCTGGTGTGGCTCAGTGGATTGAGTACTGGCCTGTGAACCAAAGGGTCACTGTTTCGATTCCCAGGCACATGCCTGGGTTGCAGACCTGGTCCCCAGTAGGAAGCATGTGAGAGACAACCACACATTGATGTTTCTCTCCGTCTCTTTCTCCCTCCCTTCCCCTCTCTCTAAAAATAAGTAAATAAAATCTTTTTTAAAAAATGTTGCCTGTTCAATCTCCAGTCAGGCACATACCTAGGTTGTGGGTTTGATTCCCAACTGGGGTGTAACCTCTTTCACATTGCTGTTTCTCTCTCTCTCACTGTTCCTCACTCTCACTCAAAATCAATAAACTTATTCCCCAGATGAGGATTAATAATAATAACAATAAATGGAATGAAGAATACCTTCTTTCATGAACAGGTACAGATTAGCAATGGGAATTACCCATTTAAAAGGTTGACACTCATTTGCAAAAACATCTACACCCAGTGTTATTTAAGGAGAGAATTTTCCTTCTTTTTATTGAATCATTTAATTTTTCTTATCTCCTGAATTAAATGTTTTGAGGCTTCCCTCACAAATTCAGTAGAGACAAAAGCAGAACTGTTTTTACAACTTTTGTTCTGACTGCGAGACTCTCAGTTATGGAGGCCTCACTCCACATCACATCACAAATTATTATTATTATTTATCATATTACTGTGCAGAGAGCTATAAAATAATTGGCAGAAGAGATTTTGGAAAGACTTTAAAATTTTTTATTTTGATTATAATCATGTGAAGATAATATATTCACATGATTTAAAATTCAAAAAATTCCAAAATGTATACATGAAAAGTTCCCATACATTTGCTCCAAAGCTATTTGGTTTCATTATCAGGAAAAAATTGATTTATCACATCATCTTCAAGTGAATTATAAGGTTAGTTTTTGACATTAAGAACTTCAGTTTCTAGCTCGCTTCTTGTTCTTTGGCATTTTTCTGTGTGTGGATTTCTAGGCTCACAGACCTTGGGATGCCACAGGCGCTGGCTCCAAGCACCGGGTCTGCAGTGCCCCATCCGCCACAGGGTCCTGGTCCTGGCTCAGAACCCGAGGGGCTGGTCTTCGTCTGCAAGGTCGTTTCTTCTAATCCACTTCAATGATCTTTTTTTCCAGTTTTAGACTGACTTTTATAGAATGGTACCTTAAACTTGCTGCTCTTTGTTCAAAGTCCTTATCATCTTTCCTGGAAGACTGTTGGAAGGTTGTAGAAATGGACATTTGGGATTGTGTGAGGCTAAAAGATTTATAGAGTTTAGAGGGTTTATATTCTTCCCAGAGTAAGGGCTAGTTAATTATACAGAAGCTCTTTTATGGAGCATTCAAAAAAGTGCATTTTATGGTTCAATTATACAAAGATAATATGAGTGTGGTTTTATATGTATACGAGTATATACTACCACTTTTAAAACAAACTTGAATATAATCTCAGATACTTTTCAATGCTTTACATATATACCACATATTTCAGGATAGATATATATATACTCCTTTACTAGGACCTTGAGCGTTGCCTGCTGAAATGGAACTAGAAGTGTCCATCTACCCTGGGAGAGAGGGGATCAGAAAAGTCTGTTTAAAATTGGGGAAAAGATCATTGAAGTCGATTAGATGAAAGGATCTTCCCAGCCTAAGTCCAGTCACCTCCAATATCTGCAGCTCAGCTTTCCATTATGTTAGACACAAGAGCTGCGACAGACTCCCTTGAAATGAACGAAAACAGGCTCATTTGTGTTGAGTCGAAGGGCATTCCAAAGGCAGCTGAGATCTCAAGGTAGTCACGATTTCTGCGTCTCACTGTTTGAAGATGACTTTACCAAGGTGGACAATCACTCACTCCCTCTGCCTTCACACACACTACTGTGCCTGGTGTGGTGTCCACTGCCTGTGAATCAGAGCTCTTGCAGAGACACAGCTCTCCCCTCCTTTATTCATAGCGCAAGTCTCCTGATAGTCTTGCTTATTATATGGTATTTTGTGACTTTAATCACTTTGTAAATATTAAATGCTAAGACTTCTGATATGCTGGAAGCATAGGAGTTGAAGGTCAAAGAGCCCTGTACTCAGCTATGGCTCTGATGACAGTGGAAACACTGCCACAAAGTGTAACTCCCTGGCTCAAAATTCAAGTCAAACTTTGAATTCAATCATGTTCATGAAAATTCAAAGAGTGTTAGGTTTACCCAGAACTATGAATATTCTTATCTAATAACTACAGGTGAAAAGTAGGTATTTATGTAAACACATGAATATGTTTGTAGGGGTAAAGAAGTTTAGGCATTATGAAAATGATGATGATATTTTCCTTCAACTATAACTTCAAATAAGAGAAAGAAGATGTGGTACCTATATACTGTGGAATACAACTCAGCCATAAGAGAAGATGAAACACTGCCATTTACAACAACATGGATGGACCTTGAGAATATCATGCTAAGCCAAATAAGTCAGTCAAAAAAAGCTAAGAACCATATGATTCACTCATACGTGGGATATAAAAGTGGAACTCACAGACATGGACAACACTGTGGTGGTTACCAAGGGAAGGGAGGTGGAGAGTAAAGGGTAACAGGGGCCATAGATATGGTGATAGAAGAGTATTTGGCTCTGGGTGGTAGACACGCAATGCAACATACAGATGATGTATCATAGAAACCTATATGATCCTATTATTCAATGTCACTCCAATAAATTTAAGAAAAGAAACAGTTTTACCAATAATATTAAAAGGATGAATAACAGTAAAAGTCAAAGTTGAACACTTTCTAGAGAGAGATCCTGATTCTTGAAAAAACCAGTAGAAGGAAAACTTTAGGTCACAAGTACCTCTGAAGGTTTTTAGGACCGATGGCAGCATTATCAGGTGGGGAAATCTTCAACAATCACCACTAAAATGCCACAATGACAAGAAGAAAACAAGGCATTGGAAAAACATAAAACTCCCAAATCAGAAACAAGGACTGAGTGTCTTTGTTGCTGCAATGTAGTTAGTAATTATTACATTTAGAACGATTGTGGTAGAGGTGATTGTAACAGTGGAAAGATAGGTATGTGCTACTTAACACCACGTCGGGGATAGAGTAAATGTACACTAAGTGATAACTGATTTTTTTAAATTTATTATTACAGTCAACAGCAAAGAAAAGGAGAACTAAAGTTGAGGTAGCAGAGGGCACACTACTGCGGAATTCAGCACATGAAAGGTTCTGTTATTTGTGAGTTCAAGGGTAATTGTGATGTTACTCCCAAACAGAGAAGGGCTAAACAATAGAAGGCCAAAGGGGTAAAAGTAAGATGAGATTCCTCTTCAACCAGAATTTAATATTAAGAGACTTTACCCATCTCTGTTCTGGTAACTATCACCAGGGAGAGGCCTGTCCATTCTGAAGCACACCAGAAAGCCGCACACACGGTCAGCCCTCCGTGACAGGCCAGAGGTCCCTGCGCACCCTGCCTTTGGAACCGAAAGCACACAGGTGGGATCTGGAATGAGAAGCAGACGGCATCTAAGCAGAGGCTCTGTCTTTGAGTGTCCGGTTTACCAAGAGTTAAGCCTCTGCATCCAAGTGCTGTTCCCAACTAAGGGTATTAAAAGAAGAAATCTTCTCTGATTAAGGAAATTGCAGGGTTTGACGTGTGTTGATGTTGGAAAAGGATATTGTAATATAATACAGTTCTTCAAAATATGTAAATATTCCTAAATTATCCTGTGATTACTTTCTCTGAAAATTAAGAGACAATGATGAGGCTTGTATGAAATGTCTCCTCATTTCCTTTCCTTTCAAGTAACACAATTTTCTCATTTTCCATCCATACTATCACAAATACATGTCTGTATGTGGCACATCAGTCTGACTTACCTAGTCTGAGTTCATCCTTGCCTAAGAAATCCTCACACATGGTCTCGGAAATCCAAAACTTCACTTTTTTAAAAAAAATTTTATTGTTGTTCAATTACAGTTGTCCCCATTTCCCCCCATTACTCTCCCCTGCCCTACACACCCCCACCTCCCATATTCAATCCTCCCCCTGCCCCATAGGCTTTGTCCATGGGTCCTTTATACATGTTCCTTGACTTGACCCTTCCCCTCTTTCCCTTGTTATCCCCACTCCCCTCTGGTCACTGTCAGTTTGTTCTTTATTTCCAAGTTTCTGGTTCCATTTTGCTCACTTGCTTGTTTTGTTGATTAGGTTCCACTCACAGGTGAGATCATATGGTATTTGTCTTTCACCGCCTGGCTTATTTCACTTAGCATAATGCTCTCCAGTTCCATACATGCTGCCATGAAGGGTAGGAGTTCCTTCTTCCTTTCTGCTGTGTAGTATTCCATTGTGTAAATGTACCACAGTTTTTTGATCCACTCATTTGCTGATAGGCACTTAGGCTGTTTCCAGCACTTGGCCATTGTAAAGAACACTGCTATGAACACTACTCTCTTATTTGGGCTAAGTTTTAACTTTTTCAAGTTCATATCAAACAAATAGTACAGAATTTACCTGGAAAAGTAAAAATTACTTTTTCCTTTTTTGTTTTTATAGATCTTTGTTATCTTTTGTAAACAGAAAAAGATATGGAAAATACAGAAGCTTCCAATATGTTACTAGATTTCCCTAGCTGTATAATATACACACTAATCAGGAAATATATTGTGATCCAATTCTTGATATATAAAATAAATTTGAGATGTTATTATAAAGAATATTGGACTGATTAAAATATAAAAAACTTTCTCAGCAAAACCTAAAATCAAGCTTAAGGAGCCCTAGATATTTGAAAAGTGACGTAGAAATTGAAGCAAATGGGATGCACAAGGCTGATCCTTTGATCTCTTTGAACCAATTAAAATTAAACATTTACTCTCTGGCTTCTCGAAAATTGGATTAGATACAGACCCTGATCTCCAGGAGCTCACAGTATAATATGGAAAGTAAAAATAATGATAATTTTTATACTACTTGTCATTGTCCAAACTGACAGGGCTCCCTTAACAGTTTCTTTACCAACCAAGGGCTCCACCCAGCAGTTTTCTGAAAGGCTCCTCCCATTCAGGATAGTTGCCTGAAAAGTATTTCCAGACATTGCCTCCAGGACACACTCGGTTTGCCTTGCCTGTTCCTTTCCAAACCTTTGCTTTTTAATTTACTGCCTTCTTCCTTCATTTCTACCTTGGTTTTAACACTTTGGAGCTTCTCTCTTGCCTGAGTTCATCCTTGCCTAGGACTTAGAATCTGGTTGCTCTCCATTCCACACCTCATAGTTGCCTGCTGTTCTCACTCACCACCTGACTTGGGTGGATCCTGGAACTCCAGCTGGCTCTGAGCTCATGGCATTCTTTCATTTCTGTTGGGAAGTCACAGAATCCTCTCAATGAACTCTATGTAATCAAATGAGGTTTAAGAAGCTGCAGGAACACAATCAATCCCATTAAATCCCCAAGTGCTTGAGCAACTCAAAAGTTAATGGCAATGATGATAGCCATCATTTACCCTTAGGTATTCTATTCCCATTTACAGGTGAAGAAACAGGTTTATATGGCTTAAATAACTTGTCTATGTTCATAAAACTTGTCAATGTGAGACATGAAGGTAATATTTAATCCCAAGTTTGTTGAGCTCCAAAGCTGTATTCAGTGTAAGATTATATACTTTTGTTTCATTTTTAATGACAGTATCACTGCATTCAATTAAGATGGAAAATACTACGACAAAGGAGCTGGATGCCACTGCCACTCAAGAAAATACTTGCTAATATCAACAGCTTACTAGATGCCAGGTATGGGACTATGTCCTTTACAGAAACCATCTCATTTCATCCTCAAAAATAACCCCATGGGATACACGTTAATGTTACTCTCATTTTACAAATGATAAGAAAATACTAAGGCATAAAGAAGTGAAGCACCTTGCTGAAGACCCACAGCTACTAAGGAAGAGACTTAAAATATCCTGACTCCATGGCCTAGTCACCACACATCCCCTTCCTACCAGCCACTCCGCCCATTTGTCAACCTGGCAGATGTGAGGGAGTTCCATCTCAAATGGGATTTGCCTGCTCTCCATTACTTCACTGGTGTCTCTCCCTTCCTCACCTTTCCTGTAACTTCCAACTCAATCTATAAGATCAATACTTGCTGAAACAAGATCTTACAAATTAGTGTAAGTAGTAAAAATGGGTTAGATTTGCCTTCTCCTTTCTACGCTAATGCCGTGCAAGGACATAAATTTCTCTATCATAATTTAGGGTTGCTATAACCTCTTCTGAAGCTGTGCTTAAAAGGCATGAACTGTCAAGAGAGGGAAACCCTGGATTAGGAAAATTGGATACATTTGACCAGTTAAATGACATATTGTGATGTTGTTTATATGAGTAATACTCAGACTGCTATCCACTGACCTCATTGCTTTAGAATCATCTAAGACAAGTTTTAAATGCAGATTTCTAGGACTCCCTGTGTCTCTCTCCATGGGGGTGGGGCAGATGGGGCTCAGTTACCTTTATTTAACAATGAACAAGCTCCCCTAGTGTTCTAGATGTAGATGCACACCAGAACACTCCCCCCATGTGCTTAAAGGACCTTCAGTATTATAATCTGTTTTTGCAACTGTTCTGACAGATTACTATGAGAATTTATGTTACTTCAGAGCTTACAGAATAATTTATTACTCTAAGCATTATCAGAATAGATTATAGATGTTATAGAGACATTTAAATATTTAGACAATTTTATGCTCTATTGTCACTGAAGTCCAGCACACACATATACACACACACTTCCTCTAAAAGCAGCAAGCAAAATTCAGTTGAAGCATATTTTTTGCTTATTATATCATACTGATTTTAAATGCATTAGCTCAAGTACTGCAGAGAGATGCTAATCAGTACTTTGAGAACAAAGGGTTTACACTAAAAAAAAAAAAGCTTGGGAAACTGCTTTGTTAAATTCTTCTCATGATACATATAAAATGTGAGATGCTCCAGAGTAAAACTTAACTACACTTAATATTCAGCAAACAAACTTATTTTGGCAGAGGATGATTTTCTACTTTTCTGCATGTTCTTTACCACCACTCTGCTTAGCTCTGAATTCATTTACTCCACAAATACATGTTACAAATACATGCAGCAACTATGAACTAGGCAGCGTGTTAGACTATGGGGTGAATAAACCAGACAGACTATTCAACAGCCACATTCATTACCACTGGAAACTTATCAAATCACAAAGGCTTCTCATAGCCCAAGGGGCCCTGATGCAATGCAGTCGGCTGTGTTGCCTCAGTCCCACCACTGACCTTACTTTAGTTGGTTTGCAAGGAACCTCAAGAATCTGCAAACAAATGCAGAGATGCTGCTGGTCCAGACAAGCAGAGGACTCCCCAGGGAGCTGCATACCCAAGTTTGTTCTGAAACAAATACAGCATTATAGGATCTGTCTTGGTGTACTTGAGGGCACGATGCCTACTTCAAAACACATTGGAGCTAGTTGTTGAATCAAAATTTAACTCACAAATTTTATGCTGGCCAGTAGTTTCTTCATATTATGGAATCCCACTAGTCACCCACAAGGCTATTTCAAATGTCCACTGACAAATGAAATACACATTGGAGTATATAGTTGACAACTCAGGTATACGATGCTTTGTTATTATACTTTATTTTTGTTGACTTCTTGTTTTTCTCCTGAAATAAGGAACACTGAACAATCCCCTCAAGGAGAAGTCTTCACACTATATATTACATTGATTTGAAAATGATTAAAAGAATGCTACATCATTGGCTCACGCAAGAATTGATTTTGTGGTTCCATCCAGTTAGTGACCATGCCGACGGGAGGTACTCCAGGCTGTAAATTCTTTGCTGATTATACATAGCTTCACATCTGTTACAATGCAGCCAGTTTTGATTTTGTTTTTGCAAAAGATGCCTCCCAACATGGACAGCCTGTAGCTTCTAAGAGGTTTTATGATTGTTGAACATTAGACTCTCCCTTAGTTTTCTCCTACAGCAAAGGAGATAGAGGCAGGAATTTAGGAATTGAAACGGGGTCAAAGCCCAGGTCATTTACATATACATGTAGCAATCTCTCCACTGTTAGAGCTTCTGCTTTGCCCAGCTATAACTTAACCACATGTATACCTAAATCTAGGATAATGTGAGACTCCTATGACCCTTGGGAAAAGTAAGTTGACTCACGTTGGCACCCTGAATTCTAGGCTTCAGCTGGATCGGCCCTGCTCATAAACAGAGATAAATACTGCCGCCTAATCTACATTAAGGCTATTAGCTTTGAATGTCTACATATTGCTCCCCGCCACCTGCCCTTTTTTCCAAACAGTAGAATGTTTTGCTTTGGAATGTGAATAAAATCGACAGACCAGTCACCTAGATTAAACCAAATATGCTTATTTCCTTGAAAATAAGAAATTGTTTGTTTGGGGTAGCAGAATTACCCTCCATCTATGAAATTCAAGAACTATTTAGTGAAAGGTTACTATCTGTCAGACAGTCTGCTAGGGGCTGTAGATACAGCAGGGGGAATAAGACCATGTGTGAAATTAAAAGCACATTTTCTGCAGTCACATGAGGCTCAGTTCCGAATGTGCAAAACAGCAAGTGTCTTAGTTTTGAGGTTGCCCAATCGGTGCTGGTCATGTCACTCTTCGGGCTCATTCCCACTCCCACCCACTTTGAGGATATTTATGGAATCCTAACTCCCAGCTGAAGGACTTTCAAAAAGAAGACTATGCAAAAAGTATGAAGGAATAAAACACAGTTCATTTGAGAAGAAGACTTTTAATAAATGACATTTTGAATGGCGTTGGAATTAAACGACCTAATTCCCTTGTGCAGGGGAAGATACTACACAAGATCACGGGTAATGTCTGAGAAGTCTCTCCCATGAGAAGGCCATCAGAGAGAGGTGCCACTCTGCCAGTGGGAAGTTTACCATTTAACACACAAAAATGCAAGTTGCGCTATGCCTTTATAACCTGAATTTTGAGAACTACCATCTGGTCTCAAGAGGGGAAACAACCCAAGTAGGAAATCAGCATTTCATTACCAAATGGCTAGATTTCAGTCTTTTATATTCAGCATTTATTTGCCTTATAACATGTGGGTTTCTTACTGGTCTGTATTTATATTTCCCACTGAACAAAATTGATATGGAGTCTTCTAAAGTGCTCTTAGAGAGTAGAGTATAACTACATGTGGAGTAGAAATGCAATGTGTTTGTACACAAATAAACTTTATAGCACTGAACAATTCATCCTTGGAGCTTGCTTGTGATAGCACTTTATGAGGTGCCTTTAAACAAGAGGTAGAAGAAACTGGAGCTATTTGTGTTTGTCTCAAGAGAATAAAAGCTTTTTCCTTGAGTTCTCTGATGCATGTAATGTTTGAGATTTACGGAAATAGCATCCTTTCCCCCTGAGAATAAAATCACCCCCAGGCAGAAAAATAACCCTGCAACATGTAAATAGCAGGTAGCCTATTTCATCAGCTACTCAAATAAGAGCTGCAGAAATTTTAAGAAAAAAAGAACATTTTAAATGATATCGCAAATGCACGTATTTCCCTAACAGAGCTGATAGCCCATGGTGCTCCACCAAGAAATGACCTAGCATGGTTAACACTGACTGCCTTTTTCTGCGTTGGTCCTCTGCTTGCCCAGTGTGCTCCTCTACCCCACAGAAATCCTATAGTTCCCAAGGAGGCTTTGCAATCAAGGATACCTGCTCACAAGCTGGGAATTCAGCTTTTCCTGCTGTTTACATTGCTGCAAATCCCACCAAATGCCTCCAGGTATTCAAGAACATACTGACAGGTAAGTGGAAAATGAATCCTTCCTCCTTTCCAAGACAAATCTGCTTCATCACCAAACTCCTGAGTTCCTTTTGCCCCCTGTTCAACCTCTGAAGCCTGGCTTCCCTGCCCTACCCCCCCACAAGACATTTTTGTCCCAAGGTCCTGCCCAAAGCATGCTTTTCTTCCACAGCCTTGGAATCCTAGCCACTCCCTTCTTCCTTACTCCCTCTTCATGGCTTTCCCATCATTTCTCAAGCTTGCTTTTCCTTGAACACATCTGACTCTCCATCTCAGCTTGTCTTGGCTTCTTAGCCTTTACCTGTTCATGTTCCTGATGTTTCACCTGCAGTCTTCTTTCCTGTATACTCTCCTTAAGCTGGGCTCCCTTAGGTGCATCACTTCTCCTGCCTGGTCCTCAGTTTACACATATGTGGTGGGAAGAAAATAATGGACTGAATAATTTTTGAGTTTGAAATCCCATCTTCAAATTCAGTGGCAATAGTTCAGAGGGAAGAAATGACAGTGGAGCTAGAGAGCCACATATCCTGAGTGAGAAAAGACACAGGCTTGGGAGAATGAATCTCAGGAGAGACATCAAGAGAGAACTGGGTGCCACAGCCCAGGACAGGGCCCAGTGATGTCCTGATAGTCAGGCCCCAGCAACCCTGTACATCTCACCCCCACTGGGCCCCATCGAGACTCTCTAATAAACACCAAAGGCAGCTTGCAAAGGGGAAATAAGTCACAAAAAGGAGGACTGAGCAGTGTCCAGACTAGAGCTTGTGTTGCCCCTTTTACCTTCCTTCTTGACCCAGACAGAGAAAAGCAAAATATTTAGAAGTAACACCCTCTAAAAGGCTGCTCACAGCTCAACTGGCTGTGCTCCAGGAAGCCCGAGCACCAGATACCTGACTCTAAAATACTCAATCAGGGCTCACCCAGGATTCAAAGCTAACAGAAGTACTCTCTAATCAAGGACTCTATAAGGGAAACGACCATGCGAAGGTCCTGGGATGAAAACTCTATTCACATGGTTTATGGGTAACTTATACATAAAAATTATACAAAATATTCATTTGGGAGTTGACATAAATGTCCAGCTGTTCCTCATTAGAGACCTGGTAAAAAGCCTTCACCACATGTGAACGAAGGCTTCTGCCCTGTTTCCCAAACACAACCCCGCCTGCTCCAGGAGGTCTCTGTTGGTTTGAGAGCCCTTAATGCTTGCTCTATCACTGCTGAAGAAGTCTTCTTGTGCCCATGAGCCTACCAAATGCCTGCAGACCTTACTGTTACCCAGGTATTATGAGTGACGATTATAAAGATATCACGAGACCTGTTCTATAAGGTTCAGGTTTAAATAGTGTCTTTTTTCTTTTTCCCACTTTGTCATATTTATTTAGAACAGTGGGTCTCAACTGGAGGACCCCAAGAGACATTTGGCACGTCTGGAGACAATTTTCATTATGACTCTGGTGGGATGGGGCACAATCAGCATCCAGTGGATCAAGGTCAGAGATGCTGCTAAATGTCCTACAATGCACAGAACAGTCCCCACCCCACCCCACACCCCACACACCAATAAAATTATCCAATCCAAAATTTCAATAGGGCCAAGGTTGAGAAACTAATTTATAGCCAACTCAGAGAACTATCTGTCAAGACTCATGGTAAGTCCAGTATCAGTCACACAGGGACTCTCTCCCCTTCCTTCTTTCCCTTTTGGGGCCCATGTTAAGCCTGAGAAGAGATCCATGGGACTTCCAGTTGGGGATGCTGAGCCCTGCCTCTCAATCTATGGCTACCTGATGTTGCTACTTCAGGCCTCATGGTACCGCCGGTCTGTGCTGGCCTTTTGTTTTCCCACAACAGCTCTGATTATCCTCAGAGATATCTAGATATTCCAACAAGATCTAAAACTACCTAAAAGCTTTGTTTTTCCTTTTCTGGAAGTAAGGAGGGCCCAGAGCCTTAGGGACCTATGCCTTATTTTTTTTAATTGAATTTACGGGGGTGACATTGGTCTGCAAAACCATCTAGGTTTCAAGTGTACAATGCAACAAAACATCATCTGCACACCGCATCACTGCGTCATGTGCCCATCACTCCAAGCAAATTCTCTTTCTGTCCCCATGACCCCCCATCTTGCCCACCTCCACCCATCCCCCAAAATGCTTTCCCTTGGGCTATCACCTTACTGTTGTCTGTGTCTATGTGTTATATATATATAAACATATATATAAGAACTTTATATATATATAAACTTTTTGGTTAGTCCCTTCACCTTTCTTCCAGCACCCCAACCCCTCTCCCCTCTGACAACTGTCAGTCTGTTCCATGTATCCACATCTCTGTTTCTGTTTTTGTTCATTAGTTTAGTTTGTTCATAAGATTCCACAAATAACTGAGATCATATGGTATTCGTCTTTCTCCGTCGGGCTTATTTTACTTAGCATAATAATTTCCAGGTCCATCCATGCTGTCAAAAAGCCTTCATTAACCTTTTAAAGGGATAATCTACATGCCTTTCAATTCTTGGCTGATGAGGCCACAGCAGTGAAAAACAAAGCACAAGAAATTTCCCAGGGGGTCCTCCTACTATGTTAAATTCTCAGTAACCGCCCCAACTTCTGGTAATGATTTCTCTCATTCTGCTTCCCTAGCACTGTCTGGGACTCTGGCTGTCTTCTCCCAAGCTGGGGCCTCTCGAGTCCTGAATTCTGCCCCTGGGAACTCTGTGCACAATTTTACCAGCTCTATGGGGATGGGAGAGGTGAGAAAACTGCCATCTCTTGTCCAGAAGGGTAACTCTGATACAAGATCAGAGCTACAGCTGAGTGTGGCTCATTCCCATGGCCTGCCTGCCACTATGCGTCCTCACGATTGGTGATGGTTTGAGACTTTCCCACTTAGTCATGCCATACACAATGTGTGCTGACTGTGAGTCTTTAGCACAATACTTATATCATACAATGACAATGATCTGTGTACCATTAGTTTCCCCAAGAGCCTCTGAGCTCTTTGACGAAGACTGTGTGTCTGCCATCCCCACAAAGTCAGCACAAGGCACAACTCAGCACATAGGAAGCATTCAGAATCACAAAATGGAAAAACCAACCAAGTAAAATATTTCCAAGCAAAACAGCTCTCAGGATTTATAAAGATAAGTAGGGTGGAAACAGCTCTCCCAAATTCACAGGGTGATAATTCATACAGACAACTGAACAGATCAGCACACAGTTCCTCTGAAGCTTTTAGCCCAATGCAATAAAATCAGAAAGAGATGATTTTTTTTTCTGTCATTCAGAAATTGTGGCAGCAAATAAACCCTGTCTTTTATTTTTGGAGGACAGAAATAAAATCTCACATGCCATCATCTGAATTATTTGTCTCCCAAGGTTGGCTGAAAAACTTACGGGCAAGTTAACCAGTGGAGATGCTGGGATGCGCTTTCCCAGGCGTGCTAGCACTCCACAACCTCAAGGACAGGAGGACTGACATCAAAGCATTTGGACCTGCAAGCAGCTTCTCTCCTTTGATCTAAAGGCAACTTAAAAGCTGCTTGCTTTTAGAGATGGTTTTCAGTTATATAAATGATCTTTCTACTGGGCTCGTTTAGCCCAAGGTCAGGGAACCAGCAGGCAAATGTATCTCATTAAGAGGAATTCCTGTTTCACACCATTGGGTATACCTGACTCCCAGGAGTGAGAACTGGATGAAGTCTGCACTGAGAATTTTTCTGACTCTTGGGTCCTTGTTACCAAACTGTTGAACCACCTGAATTAAATCTCTAGATTAAGTTTGAAGACTTTATCATATAGCAAATTATAACCTATTTTAAAATTATTAATGTTTAAGAAATACAAACAGGTAGTTAGAGAATAGCCATGCGGATGTGAAATACCGTGCAAAAAAATGGAGTAGCCAAAGAACTTACATGCATGACCCATGGACATGAACAATGGTGGGGGATTGCCTGTGGGGGGGTACTGGGGAAGGGGCGCAAAGGGAGGGGGGAAATCAGGACAACTATAACAGCATAATCAATAAAATAATTTTTTAAAAATTGAAAAAAAATTTTTAAATTATTGCTGCAATTTCTTTGTATTTATTTTAAAATATTGTACTTTATCAAATGAAGAATGAATTCAGGTGAAGATTATAATATCCAAGTAATAATAACCATAGCCAACATATTTAATATTTATCTCAGTTTACACCTCAGATGTGCAAATAGTACTTTATAATAATTATTAATAACTTGACCTAATGTCTATTTCCCAACCCAACAAGATGGCAGAAACTTAATCTCAGAAAATTTGGGGTCCCTTCCCCTTGTCTTAGAGTTGTATCTACGTTCTGAGTGCCTTGTACAATACTATGGCATTTGAAGTAAGGCGTGGGACTCTTATCTGTCCTTCAATATCATACGTCCATGCAGATTTCTTCTGAGGTAGCTATTTCCTCTCCTAGCTCTCCAACATTAATCTGCTTAGGTCACCACTGAAACAAATATCACTAACTTCTCACTTCCCTTCAGGTCTGATGGCTGTCTCTCTCCTATTTCCTTTCATTTTACGAGTACAAAATACACTGTAATTTTTCCATGTCTCTACCAAACCTGCCAATACCCACTCTTTCTAAACTTACTACACCTATTTCCCAGATTTCCTCCAGAAATCAAGATATAGGGTCTGCTCTCCCTGAAACAATCCATCTCCTCCCTCCAGTTTGGATAGAAAGGCAGTAAATATAAACCCTAATATTTTAGCCCTGCCTAAAACCTTCTCCAGTCACCTAAGGGCCTAGGCTATTGGAGACAAAGTCAATAGTACTTCTTTGCTTCCATTCTCTGTCCTGTCTCATCCCTACCCTGAGCAGACAGCGTAGTCCTACCAGATCCTTAAATGAGGCAGGAGTGCAAGGTATGGAAAAAAGCGAAGCATCAGGAGAAAGAAAAATAGGCTAGTATCTCAAAATATTATCTCACCACACTCACATTTATTGAGTGTTCTCCTCTTGTCAATATTTTTTAAATTGCCTCCTGTGGCTTATCTGTATCATTTGTTTTGTTCCCTGTTTCCGCATTTTTCAGTCCAAGTCCAGTCTTTGTGATGAGACAGCTTTGCTGGATGGCCCCTTACTCCCCATTTGGATGCTGCCACCTACCTTCATATATCTAAATATAGGGTTGGGAGGTGTGCGTGGAGCCCACAGCATCATTTAGGATTTCTAGCAGGTATCTACCTAGTGAGGGTCCACTGGGTGAAGCTGAATCCTCACTTCCTCTAGTCGTTTCTCTCACCCTCTGTATTCACTGGTCTGACTGCACCTCTTTTTTCCCTTCTGTTGCTGACAAAAGACCCACGGAGGAGACTTCTATAGTACACCACACAATGCACTTTTGTCCAGGTGTTGGATTCTTCCAACTGCAGTGTTATATTTGTATTCACTACGTGCATTGGAGAAAGAAACTAGCCACTTCGGGGTTGACGGACTGGGAAATTGTAACAGAGTGTGGAAGAGATGATTCCAGGTTAGTCTGATTTAGAGAACAGTTCATGCATAACTGTGGAATGGTTCTGGATTTTTCTGTGTGGCTCATCATTACCCTGGAGAAGATGTATAGGGAGGGGACCAATTAGAGTTTTCCAACGCCTTCTATCTAGAGGGACTATTTTATGTAGAGCGCACGGTATGTCATTTAGGCAAGTGACCTTCCTCAAATCTTACCTTCAGTGATGCAGTTAATGGAAAGGTCAGACCAGATTTTGAACTATAGTCTCCTATTTAACTGTCACTAACAAGATTAATTTTGTTATTTTTTCATATTCTTTTGGGTTGTTTGAGAGGATTTTGATGGCATATTTATTAGGCATATTTAATCTGCCACCCTATTAACCCAGACATCCTAAAGTTGAAATCATTACCCACGTCTGTCTAACTCCAAACACCGACACTTTCTGATACTTCATGCTGCCATTTAAGGTAGGCCTTAAACACAATGTACTCAATCTTCTCCTTAAATACTTGAATCTATTTCAAAATATATTCTAATCTTTTATTATAGCTTTGACTTGTAGTTCCTTAATCCCATCAGAGGATATAAAAAACGTGCTTTCTACACTGTATGGCCCATACTGCAAAACATCCGTGATGGAAGAAGTTCCAGACAGATGTCAAGAGAAGGCATGTGAAACACTGAACATAGAGCTCCCATGAGACATCTGCAGGAGACTTGACTCTATAATTGGGTAATAATATGATAAAAAGAGAAAGAGTCCAGGCTTTGATTTGGTGGACCCAGATCCAAATTCCCTCTCTGCGGTCTTGAGCAACAATTCTGAGTCTTGGCTTTCTGATCTGCAAAATGGAGATAATAATGTCCACTTCCAGGGTGATATGTCTATGAAATGAGTTTATGTCTAAAGTTTTGGACATACACAGAAGGCACATAAAAGACAGTAGTTATCAGGTGAGATAATATGGACTCCCAGTAACAGAATACCTAACTCAGAGGGACTTAATAATACAGGAGATGTCTTATATTATGTAGATGAAAAGTTCTAAGATAGAGTGGGCTTCACATGCAATTTAACACAATAGTTCTTAATGTCAATCAGGACTCCGTGTGTTCTCTGCCATTGTCCCAGTTTTGCTCTCCTCCTGAGTCAGCTTTGCATCAAAGGTAGCTTCCTTCATGCTGACAAAATGGTTCATCGCACCCTCCACAGGAAGAAAATGAGCATTTGTTCCAGAATTACTAGCAGGAGTCTTGAGATTCACTCTGATTCATCATTCTAGAGCAAGTGGCCAGGGAGATGAAATCCACTGACTGGCTCAGCTTCAGACTCTGACTTGGGAACAGGATACAAGACCGCTCTTTGCAAACCCTCCCCATCTCTATTCTTTCATTTCCCTTCCATTTCTCTCCCATACCCCAATACTCCTAAGAAAACCTTTTCTAGCCTGAGTGTTAGAGATGAAGAAAGGGACCTCTCTCTCTTCAAACTCTCAAATATTTTGTCTGTGCCTTGAGATCTCTGCATATTCCTAAATATTTAGATTTTTGAAAACCAAAGCCAGAAAGTTCTCTTTGTTTCTGTTTTACCCCAGCATATCCCACCTCTGTGACAATGTTCACTTGATACTTAATTTTTCCTTTCTCAAGACAGAGGAGTTAGAAAGTCTTGCAATTATTTAAGTGCAACACTTCAGATTTGTCTGTGGAGAAAAGATTCACTATGCACATAATACTATCTGCCTCAGTATTAGCAGTAAACTTCAAGGACTAACTTGCTGACACCGTTGAACAAATAAATAAGAGCATTTCTAATCCCTAGCCTACAGGTGCAAGGACTTGAGCAGGCGCAAAATCTTAACACACTCCCCAAGGAGTCCTTGCGGGAGCCCCGCCGTCCCTACATTCACGTTCTTATTAGCAGTGACAGCTGAGTCTAGGTATTCTAGTTTTTGTCAGCTCTGTGGGATTTGATAGCTGAACCTAACAACCCCTGTCTGGAATTCTCCTTTCATTCTTGTAGTTTAACACAGAGACCAAGCAACAACAAATCACTGAGAATAAAGACATACAGCTTTTTCAATTCCTGATCAGTGGTACCAGACCATATTTGGTTGCAGATCTTGAGATATTTTGGCTATTGTTTTGTCCAAACACAACATAGCTTCAATAGAGCAATAAGTAACCATCAAACAAATACACAGAAAGATGAACAACCTTCCGGGATTCTAGAATGACTCTTTTTCCCTTTACAAACTTGAAGGATTAGTGGCATCATAATTTATGTATGGCACTTAGCATATACTCAATTCATGGTATCTTTCCTTAACACTATTATCGTGTGAAGAAGGGCCCTGGTCTGGGCCTTCAAATCTGGTTCTCAATACAGTCTCAGTGGGAGGTAGTAAGGGTTTCCAGTAGAGGCCTAACTGAAATTAGATACACTGGCTTTTCAGTGAAGCTGCGACTGGGGGTCTGTGATAGATTATTTTAAATACTGTTGTAAAAAGTATTTTTACATATAAAGTTGTATTATATGTATGTCAATGACAGATCTGGCTAAAACTGTGTGTGAAAAATTTTATTCAAGAATTTCATAAATGATAAGCCAAGGGAAAATATATAAAACTTTCAGGAAGACATAACCTGGTAGTTCATAACTGTGATCCCCAGGCACCCTTGAGAATAATGAGCCGTAGCTAGGAGTTCCCAAATCCTATCGGGGCACTCAGGGCTCCAGGTATGCAAATGAACATCACCTCAGTGGACAGTCCATGAGAGTAACAGTTCCTGACACTGGACTCAAGTCACCTTTTACACTCAGAGCTCTTTTAACCAGGCTTCTGCCTTTCATAGTTTGTCTATGACGGTGGCAGGCACAGGATGGGCACTTCACACACATGCGTGGAATGAATAAATGAATTAATGAATGACCCACTTTCAGATTTCGGTGTGTCCTGGCACCCCAGCCACCTCCCTCCCAGGCAATGGCTTTCCACATTAGAGCTTTTCAGATAGATATGCAAAGGCCCTAAAATGAAAACTGATCCCCACAGAGTCACATGTTAAAAGAATCCATCTTTTCTCCCATAACACATTAACCCAGAAGCTATATAAGCATAAAAAAGTGCTGCCAAGACCAATCCCAAACCATTTATCAATTCAGAATAGCCAGTGTTTTGTGGGGGAGAACAAGTAAGTGTAAGAATGGGGGTCACGGGGGAAAAAAATGCAACTTGAATTTCTCTCCCAGTATTGTCATTAGATTTTCCAACCTGAGACAGTCAAAGGCAAAACTACAAATGGTGAGAGGAAACAAGTCCCTCCCATCAGATCAAATGGGGGAGGGTTCTCTGTCATAAGGCCAGCCTGCCTCAGCCTCCCAGGCTGCTTCCAGCTGCCCTAAATCTAAGGGTGTGCGCTCTCTAGCCTCTCCCCTGAGAACTGCATCCTGGCCCTGCAGCCACCATAGACAGGCTGAAACTGCAGGCCAACAGCTGAGATGCTGTGTAAAATGCTGAGCAGGTTATCAAAATAAACCTTTTTTTGAAGGGGTGCATTAAACCAACTGCATATTTCACAAATTGTTTTTTTTAAACAGGGCTCAGTTGTTACACCTTCGTCAAAACAAACAAATGTAGTAAGAGGTAGAAGAGGAAGAGAGGGAAGGAGAGAGGGAAAAGGGAGGGAAGAAAGATTTTAATTTTTATTTTATTTTCCATTTAAAAAACATCATAGCTGATACCATTCTAGAAGGCTGAGTAATGTAACCAACCCTTGATTTCTACAGCTATAATTTGGAAATGAAGAAACCTTTATTTCTTAAAAACTGAGTAAATAGTAATTTTTTTTTACTTTGATTTATCAAAGTAAATCAAATCCGTGAGCGGAATTATTTACAAAACTCAAACTGACTGTGTGGTTTGCGATGTAATTTAATGTTTCAACTTCTTTCATTTAAGTCCCTCCTCCTTGATAACAATCATTATCTGGCTGGGCTGTAGCCTTGCGAAAACACTACCGGCCAGTGTATCTGCTGATGGGAGACCCAAAGCACGATTGCCCTGGGAGATTCCAGGGAAGTAGATAAACTAGTTTACAAAGTCATTCCTTATGCCCCCTTTCAGAACAGCAGTGACAGTGGAATGAGTGCCTTTATACTATTCAAATAATTTTCCACCTCTTCTTTATTTATTCAAATAGAGCTTAAATTCAAAAGTCTTCATTTGAAATATCTTTGACTCCCTAGGTTTAAGAGATTATTGTCTGTGGGATTTCTTGAATTACTTTGAAGGAAAAAAAGATAGTTGGATTCAGGATTTGGGCAGTAAAAGGGCTCTTATTTGACTTTTTAAAAATGCTTTATTTTTTAAGAGCAGCATTAGGTTCACTGCAAAATTAAGAGGCATTCATAGAGATTTCCCATGCACCCCCTGCTCTCACACAGGCATAGACTGCCCCATGATTGACATCCCTACCTGGATTTATGTGGACACAAATTTTCAACAACTTTGGATAAATACCAAAGAGCATGATTGCTAGCTAGATCATATGGCAAAAGGAAACTGAGATTTGTAGAAACTATCAAACTGCCTTTCAAAGCAGCTGTACCATTTTCATTCCCACCAGCAATGATCCAGAGTTCCTGTTCCCACATCCCCACCAACATGTGGTGTTGTCAGTCTTCTAGATCTGGGCCACTCTGATCGGTGTGTAGAGTACCTCACTGTTGCTTTAGTTTGTATTTCCCTGATGACATATTATGTGGAGTATCTTTTCAGATGCTTACTTGCCATGTGTACGTCTTGTTTGGTAAACTATCTACAAAGGTATTTGGCCTCTTTTTTAAATTAGGTTGTTTGTTTTCTCATATGGAGTTTTAAGAGTTTTTGTATATTTTTGGATAACAGTTTTTTATATACTTGCAAGTATTTTCTCCCAAACTGTGGCTTATCTTGTCATTCTCTTAGTATCTTTATAGATCAGAAATTTTTAATTTTAATGAAGTCTAGCTTAACAATTCTATATTTTTTTGCATGGATCATGCCACCAGTGTTGTGTCTAAAAAGTTACCATCATACCCAAGGTCATCTAGGTTTTCCCATATGTTCTTTTCTAGGAGGTTTATAGTATGTATTGCATTTTACATTTAATTCTATGAAACTTTGAGTTAATTTTTGTGAAGGGTGTAAGGTCTGTGTCTACATTATTTTTTTTTGTGTGTGGATGTCCAGTTGTTCTACCACCATTTATTGAAAAGACCATCTTCAAAATGTTGCAATCCATATGACCTGCTCATTCCAACCAACCTTTGTCCCTTGTCAAACAAGCTTTATTGGGGGCTGGGCTTGCCTTGTATGGGAACTACAGGGACAAACAGATCGGCCTACAGGAAATATCACCCTTGCCTTGCAACTATACTAGATTTATCCTGCTCTTGCCTTCCTATATTCTTCATTCAAATTTCACCTTTACTTACATTCTTGTTTTAAGCCTCTTCAGATTCTTCATAAACAAACACCAAAGAAACCAACCTACAAAATATTTAGGTTTCCCATAGCTCAAAAGACATGCTTAAAGATTAATGTTCTGAAGGTATAATCCCCATCAGCCTCATTAAGAGTTACACATGCTTAAGGTTGAAATGAGACATTATACATCTCTAGCTCATTTCACCCTCCGTTGAGGGATGATATGGAGGGCACATGCGGGTGTGGCTGTCACACATGATTCATTACCACTGCTTACGACTGTGTTTGTTTTGAGAACACCGATGCAATTTTCAGAGCCTTTCCTCGGCCGTTTGAATTCTCCCAGTCCTAGTCACCCAAAGTGGCCCATTGAAAGCTATAATTGAGACTGATCGTAACTTTATGCGCTGGCCTTGCTCCTGGGTAAGCCCCATTCAAGCTCATCCAACACAAGCGGGTTGCAATCCGCTCTCCACACGTGGCCTCGCTCAATTGTGTTACCTCCTTGCAGTCATGACAGGCTTCACCAAAACTGCACTTTAGCTTTGGCCTCACCTTTAGGTTGATGAAATAACTCAACCCCCCCGCCCCGGAGTGTGGCATCTTGGAGTTGATCTGAGTTTTCCAATCACGTAGGAGATGAGAAATTGCCCCACTTGACAGATTTATATTTGGCAGTGAATTTGATGCCATATCTATCGCACTCTTGGAGGACATTCTTCAGTTTTTAACCATTTTCTAAATTCTTCGGTCTTCAACACATTGCTGACAAGACTGTTATTTATGTAACAGAATTAACTGATAGCTTTCTGCTGTCTCAACCAATCTAATTAGGGCTGGTAGACAGCCTCTGAGTTTTAGTTTTTGTTTTCCCAGTTGATTTATGTTTATAACACTGTACCAATTTTCTAAAATTAAGCACTTTGTGTTTTATATAGAAGTACAGGCATGGCACACATTAATAACAATTAATGGATTAATGTTATTAATGGTTGCATTTATTTTTTTTAATTACCACTTTTATTATTCTCAGATAATGCTTCCTGAACTTAATAATCAACCTCCTGAGAGAGCAACACTCAGTTGTTTGTGACTAAAAGTAGCTATAAGGAGGGATACGTAATTGAAATCAGACCCTTGTCCCTCAGACAAACTCAGAATTATACACACTTATAAATAGTTATTTAAAGCACTGTATTAAATGAAAAATAAGTAAAAATAGCATTTACCACTGGACAGAGTAGAGATTCTAAGGCGGATGCAAAAAAAGATAAAACTTCTGCCAGCTACTACATGCTTAATACCACTGTTGGTATTTATAAATGAAAATAAGTAGTTCCTAGAAGCTCAAGGAATGCTTGCCAGACTGTAGCTGGAGTGATCACATGAAAAGCCAGACCAACCTGAACACCCGGCTGAGAGTTTGTGTGGATAAGGAACAAAGAGAAGTGCACCTTGGGGTGACACCCGTGCCAGGCAAGCAAAGCAGCTCAGTGTAGGGACTGAGGAAGTGGACGGAGGGCCCAGAATGACTGGGCTCACCTGCAGTGCCACTTCGGAGCTGTGTGATCAAGTCACTGTGCCAAAGTTTCCTCATGGATAAAATAACAATAATAATATGCATATCTCACAGAATTGTTCTGAAAATTAAAAGAATATACATAAATAGAACATACAAATTAAATAAAACTAATAAGAACTACAATTTATTCTTACTACATTACAGTACCTAGACACAGTACCTGGAAGTATCAAGTATAAACCATAGCTGTTATATTGTCCGGTGTGTGGGTGTTCCACTCGCTAGCTGTGTGAGAAGCCATCGTTGTTATCATTTTCATTTCACTGTGTATCTGGAGTGGTCAGTGTGCCTGAGATCATCAGTCTGTACGGAGATGCTGGTCAGTGCGTGTAAAGCAATCAGAATACTAGTCCTAAGAGTCTGTCAGGAATTCAGGAAAGGACAGTGGCCCTGGTCAGGCCATCCAAGCCCTGGGGTGGTCAGTCAGCAGGAGGCTGTCAAGCTATATGCTGTGCTTGCATGCTTTCCCAATAACCTCTCACAGGCCTGGGTGAAATCTTGCTTCTCCAGGGCAGTGGGCCCTGAGGGCAGCCATAAGCCAGAGGGGAGCAGATAATTATTGGTGGCTGCTAATGTACAGACTTCCTCTGTTCTCTGTCCTCTCTCTAACCTTCCACATGGCCTTTAAGTAGCTGCCCTAAACCCTTTGACTCTCTGGTGGGGAGAAGGGAGATCTTCCTCTACTAGCTGTTCCATAGGATATCCTAGGGGACCTCAGTCCCTACTGAAGCCCCGAACCAGGTCCCAGGGGACCTAGGATGCAGAGTTCTTCCCTTCCTCACCCACCCTGCCTCTCAGTTCTTCATTCACACACCTCCACATCTGACCCAAAGTGGCCCTCTCCAGCTCCCGGTCCATTCTGTAGTGAGGTCCTCAGCAGGCAGCACAGCCAGAATGCTATCAGCAGGTGCGAGAACATTAGCAGCAAGCGCAGCGCTGTCCAATGAGACTTTCTACAATGATGGAAATGTTCTGTATCTGCACGGTCCAACACGGTAGCCATTAGCCAAATGCGGCTTCTGAGCATTTAAAATATTGTTGGTATGACGAGAAAACTAAGTTTTTATTTAATTCCAATCAGTGTAAAAAATCACCTATAGCTAGTGGCCATTGTATTGAACAGAACAGTTTTAGAAATAGCCTGAGTCCAAGTCTCACCTCGGCATGTTCTGGCACCATGATATTGGAAAAGTGACCTTAATTCTCCGAGCCACAGTCTTTCATTATACCTGGGAGTAATATATTAGTTACCTCATCGTGCTCTTCAAAGACAAGATAAACTCTAATCTGAAGCACCTAAAATAGGATATATTCTAGAGTAAGCTTTCAAGGGTGGTAGCTATTATATACATTTAAAAATACTTACTTATATTTCCCCATGATTGAGCTGGGTTTGCTCTTCTCAGAGTATTGACTGGTTGTAGTAGTCACACTAAAACCATATTTAGTTGACCCTAAGAAAACATAGAGAAAACATCAACCAATAGTATCTAATGGAAATACAACAGAAGCTATTCTCAACTATACCTTGGAGAAACACACCTAAGCCTTTCTTTATCAAGAAATATCTTATTCTGTGGGTGTTTCAAAGGCCAAGTCATAAGAAAATTTCTTAAAGCAATGACATATTTTGTTGGTTGAATCTGGAAGGGTTGGGCATTGCCTGAAATATCTGACATAGATACTTAATAAAGTGTCATCAACAATCACTTACCAAAGCAGGAAATCAATTTAATAGCTTTTTATTGAATACCTGCTCTGAATTTCACAAAAAATAATATGACAATGTTTCTGCTTTTAAGAATTCACAGTGTTTTGGGGGGACGCATGCAATCTTTTCAAAATACAAATGGCAAAAAAATGAAACACGGTAACTGTCACAGGCGTTTGGAAGAAGAGAGCTCGGTGTTAGTTGAAATGTTTGAGGGGCCCTTAACGGGTGGAGGTGGGCGTCGGATCACAAAGCCAAACAAAGGAGCGCTGCTCACCTCCCAGGTCTGAAGAGCATAACGCAGGAGGAATCATTTCTGGAAGCACGTGCCTGTGGCAGGTGTTGTTTAAATTGTGCAGGCTGGTGTGCAAGTTGCCCATTTAAGTCCTTTGGAATCAATTCATTCAACATATATTTACTGAGCATTTTATATGTGCCTGGCAAAGGCACATCACAGGCGGCTTGTGGTTTGCTCAGAACTGAATAGTTGAAAAACTTCAGGCATGGTGCCTTCGTGTCCCCATATTCGTAACCCAGAACACCCTGGGCCATGAGGAGGTCAAGTTACATGCTTGCCATAACAGTTCCTGTGGACACCCTACTGTCTAGAAGTCTAGGTGTTGGCCTTAAATCATTATGGGTGGGCTTTATGTTTCGTGTTGTTCAGTTTCAATGTCCTTTATGTTCCTTTCAGAAAAATATACTTCATAAAAATTCCTACTGACTTGATCACAATCTTATCATTTTTAAAATAGCTGCAAGTATAGGCCTATCAGGGCTTTCATATCTCTGGTTCTAAACAGCAACTTTGACACGAAAATTCTCAAATCACAGAATAATACAATTCTCTCCTAAGAGTATAAACCTCCATTTTTGACAAGTTATGTAAAAGAAGCAGCAAATTTTTTCAGTGTTAGGAGCCAGTAAACTACCCATCCCAAAACATATGTTTTAAGGATATATAAATAAATAGAAATAAATAATAAGCAATTTTTTTAAAAAGTAAACATGTTTAAAACACTAGCTAATGCCCCCATTTTTACAGAAATATTGCATTGGAACCAGAGTAAAGGAGATGAGGTGACATCACCCGCACCCTCCAAAGTGGGGTCCCTGGCCCAGCAGCACCAGCGTCATGTGGAAACCTGTTAGGAATGCAGGCTCTCAGCCTCTGCCTCAGACAGACTGAATCAGATTCCCAGGTGGCAGATATGCACATGAAAAATTGGTAAGTACTTCTCTAAGGAACATTAACATATTACTTAATTAACTTGAAAATACGTGCCAGTTAACTCAGCCCTGCGTCCTCAGCTCCTTTCACTGCTGATTACATGTAAATTGGTCCCCCAGAATAGACGGGACTAGGGCTTTCATGTTGAAACAGCCAAGCATTCTTAACAAAGGCAGACAGACATTCCTTCTTCTTCGAATAAATATTAAACATGCATTTTTTAAATATCAGGTAAAGAGTTGATAAACTGTTTTTTTTCCTAGGTCACATACAAAGTCATGACTGTATAGTCATCTTTCCCATCAACAGTTTCTTTTTTTAAAATTAAGGTGTGAGGTATAAATGCACCCTTAGTACAATGAACAATCAACTAGATAATGATGAAAGGAGAATTGGAAGGATCGAGAAAGGAAGGAACATCGAAGCGGTAGGGAGAAACAGAGGGGTAACTGGGTCAAGGCCACACTGCCTCCCTTCTCAGGGTGCTCTTCTCCAGCAGTCTTCCCCCCGCTGCAGGGTGATGGAGCAGAGCTGCAAGCAGGACCCTAAGCCAGAGAATGCTCTTGGGCAAATAAAATGAAGTCCATCCTCGCTATAACTGGAGGTATTCAGCCTCCAATTGATGTTAAACCTTTTATAAAACTGGAATGGAAGTGCATCTTTTAGTTTGGAAAGATTACTCTTTAAAAAAAAAACGGAGGATCTAACTTACGGTTGTAGTTGTTAACTACAACTAACGATTCCTTAAGAAAAAGAAGGCACAAAACCATTGCTTACATATTGATTCCTACATTGGGGTAAAAGGAAATCTATGCAAATTCAAGTCCAATATCATTTCAGACTCAATCACTGTAACAAAGTCTAGAAGTTTAATATAAATAAACCAAATGTAACCATGTCATCATCAGGAAAGAAGGTATAAAAAGGGTCCCAATGAAAGTAGTAGTTCTGATCAATGTTTAACAACTGGCTCTCTGAAGGGGCGTGGTGGGGGGAGCTCTAATTGTAGCATTTGCCAATTTCTATGCAGTAGATGCTCCTGACACGGTTGGTTTCAGTCTACCATTGTGATGCCATTGAGTTCAGAGTTCAGAAGAGACTCATACAATTGGTTCTCAGGAATCCATAAAAGCTGCTGCAGCACACTCCTAAAAATAACTAAATATGCAGTTTTTTTCTACTAATCAATAGATTAAGCAACACTTGATCACTGGTCCACATGTATTTATTTATACCATGAAGAGTTTAGTGATTTTACTGTTAATCTTAATCAAAGGCAAAGGGCCAAAGTTTAAACTTCAAATGAACAAGCACATGAATTTTAAAGTTTGGCTTCTTTTTTTTTTTTATTTTTAGCATAGCAGGAGAGGCCTTCAAAGGCTTTCACTTTTTATGGCATGTTCTTGCACATCAATCACTCCCAGGATGATGTTTTTAACACCCATTAAAGATGAAGAAGTACTTTCTGTGGCTTATGTTTTGCTTTCTTGAATCTCTTCCCCAGAGTCCCTGTCACTGTGTTGGATGTAATCATGACTTCTGAGGATAGACATGGGGCAATGGTCATGAAAACCTACACTTCGGAGCACTTTGTCATAATTTTTGACAGCAATATTCCTCAAGATCAGCATGTAGATTAAAGTTGAGGTTGTTTTGCCTCAAAAATAATTTTAAGGTAGACATTTATAACACACACAAAGCAGGCTTTTAAAATTATTTGTCAGAGATGATATTTTAAACCTGTAATAGAAAATAATGTTACTTATGAGTAAAGTTTAAAATCCAAGAAATCACTAAACTTTATTGTTATAATACATCATCTATTGTATTATTCACTTATTATGATAGACATAAGATGAGATTTCTCATTCAAAACAGTATCTCATTAACATTATTATCCATTACCTCTCAAACTTTCATAGAAATATTAATAATAACACATCAAAAGAAGACAATTCACTAGGCCACTACATATTAAGGTTCTCATACAATGTAATAATAACTGATAAATTAGTAATCATTATAAGAAATGTGGACATGGATTTAGAATACTCACCCAAGCATCAGTTCATGGCACTAACCAGCTTTGTGTTTGGAAAAAAGGACCAGGTACAACAAAGTAGAAAAAATCTACTGTCACCTTTGTAACATAACCTGTTTCTTAAACAGAGATGTAGGTCCTGCTCTGAGAAATCATCCCTCTGTAATGCTGTAAGTGCAGTGTGGATATCTCTGAACTCCTAAAACTACTCCTTCCCACTTTCACCGGCATTTTCCTATCTCCTTGAAGAGTCAGTAAATACTATAAAATAACTGAGCAGGAAGTAGAGGCAGAGGTTAAGAGTGGGCACAATTAGAAATGGCATGGAGCATCCCAGAAAATTAAATTATGGTTGTTAGCGTCCAAAAAAACTGGGCAATGGAGAAGCCCTCACTGGTTCATACCTGCTCAGAAATGGAAATTTATCTAGGACCACTGTACATGAAAGTTCCCTCTCCCAACAAGGGATCTAAGAAAGGGATTTGATTTTTGAACAAATATAAAGAACCATATGGGCCAAAATAATCACCCCATTTGTTGATAAACACAAAGTCTAGACAGATGTTATCTTTACCAAGGATGAGTAGAGAAAAAATTTCAATATGAACCAAAATAAACCACAGACCAAGAGGGAAAACCCAGCAGCCAGGGAAGAACAGGCAATTATCATATGATTAAGTATAGGATCTAAAAGAAAATTTCAGTAAACGATAAAAAATATGTTGTAACATGAAACAAAACAAGTTATTTTAAAATCCGAGAGGAGAAGAAAGGGGCAGATCAATGAGATATTAAGGAATCGGTAAAACATCAATAGTAAAGTTTAAGACCACACTGGGGGAAATAAAGAGCAAAACTTATGCTGCAGAAAACTGAAGGAGTGATGTGGGTCACAAACTTGAAAAGCCTTCTTAGAATGCAGGGAATAAGGACAAATATATGTAAATTATGAGACATGATTATAGATGTGAAAGAAGAGAATGGAGAAAGAATATTCAGGTATTTAGTGATGCTTAGTGATATTAGAAGTGAGACCAGAACAAATTGAGCTTCATGAAGAAGAAATCAGAATAAATCAAAAGAGAAGAAATCATCTAAGTTATAGTTTAATGTATCATTGAGCTGAGGAAAGACCAGTGCATATTTTTTAAGGGTCCCTTAAGTCCAGCAGAAAAAATGAATTAAAGAAATGTATCCTCTGGGCAAAACAAACAAAATTTTAGGTGATCAAAATAGATAAATTTGAAAATCTTTTAAACAACTGAACAAACTCACCTACAAAGAATTATCTTCCAGAAGTTTCCCCCAAAAGCAGATTCTGAGACCGTGGTTTGGTGACCCCAGGAAGCATGTGTAGGGGTGTGGGAACACAAGAGAAGAAAGAGAATGCAATCATCAAAGGGATCTTTACTGAGCTGGTTTCAGCTATGGGCAATGGGGGCTCAATCCACGGGGAAATCTAGGAATAGAGAGTACGCATGGCAGTATTATCCACCCAAAGAGTCAGAAAGCGGGGGTATCCCGAACTGCCAGCCCATAATGCCTCGGGAGAAGCCCTGAGACAGAAAGCCCCAGATGATTGTGGTGGGACATACTGGCACACACATACAGAAACGGTGAATATTTAGGTGACGTGAGGAAGGCACCGAAAGCATCCCCTAACAAAGACCAAAAACCTAGGTAGCTCAGACTTCTCTACAACACCACCACACATAGTAGAAGGTAGTGAATTCATGTCGGCAAAGTTTTGAGGAGAAGTGGATATGTATCAATATTTGATATCCACACAACTCCTTTGTGGGTAAATCCAACAGCAAGACATCTTCATACACAAGACCTAAAAAACTATTGCCCATGAACCTATCTTTACAAAAAGTCAAAAATGTCCATATAAAAATAACATTTGCTCTTACATAGTTTACTCCCTCTTTCCCCAGTTCCCTTTGAAATTTCAAAGAAAAAAAATAAATTTTCATCCTCAGTGTGACTCAGAAAATAAATCCATTAATCAACCAGAAAGTTGGAGGAATTTCTACCAGATAGAGCAAAAATAGAGTCTGGCTGAGGAAAGTACCACTCCCAAGGTTCAATGCGTGAATATTTAAAATACGTGGAGTAATTACTGAAGAATAAGCCTAATATGGTAAGTAGCATCTGAAATAACTCAATAATCTCTGCCTGGCAGTATCACAGCCTTGTACAGTCCCCTGCCTGTGTAAGTGTGTGTGATGAACCTAGTAACTTGCTTCTCACTGATGGAATACAATAAACTGATGAGATATCACTTCTCAAATTAGGTATAAAAAACATGACTTCTGTCTTCCTAGCCTTCTCTCTCTTGCTTGTGTACTTTCTTGCCCTCTAATCTGCCCACTCTTCCATGTTGTGAGATGCTCTATGAAGGGGCTTATATGGCAAGGAACTGAGAGTGGTCTCTGGCCAACTGCCAGTGAGCAATTGAGGTCCCTAGTCCAAGAACCCTTGAGGAAAGGAGGCCAGCCAACAACTGTGTGAGTGAGCTGGGACATGGACGCTTACCCAGCTGAACCTTCAGCTAAGCCTGCAGACCCTGTCCACACCTTGACTGGAGCCTCCCTCTGAGAGACCCTGAAGTAGAGGACCCAGTTAGGCTGCCTGCACTCCTAGCACCCAGAAACTCTGAGGTAATAAATGTTGTTTCAAGTCATTAAGTTTTAGAGTATAGTAATTTGCTACAAAGCAATAGATAATAGGCCCCAACCCCCACCATCCCCCAACATCAAAACTCAGGACTTGGAAATAAGCATGGGTCATCAGGAAGCAGTGGACAAATTGAACAAATTCAAGATCTCGTGTTAGTGCCTACAGTAACTGTCCTTGCAAATGACCAGTGTGATCAGTGGTGGGGGTGATACCACTGTGAGTTCCCAGTCATTGTGGTCACGCCACTTAGAGGTTGACTTCAGACCCTCGGCCACCTCTGTGCTATAGTGTATCATAGGTAGGGCAGTGGGAGTGGTCCACTTCCTGTTAAGGCAGTAAGGGTTCCGTTTTCTATAAAAGACTATAAAGACGTACAACTAAAAGTCAGCCTCCTTAGTACTATCACCATACACTGATAGGTCCAAACAATGTCAGTGATGAAACACTCTTCCTCATTGGGCAGACAGCCCTTACCACCTCCCCTCTGGTACATCACTAACCGCCATGACAAAGATCTTACAAATACTTGGCAGAGTGAGGCACCCTGCTGTGCAAAGCTTTCCTGGTAACTCCATCTGCATTTTTCATGGAAAATTGGGTCTCTTACCCAACACAGATGCCCTCACAGAATGGAGCGGCAGGAAAGAGCAGGAGTAAAGGCAAAGGCAGGCTCTTGATCAAAACAAATGAGACTCTTCTAATCAGAAGCGTAACAGTGCCCCACGCACAGAGTCACCACCTGTGGTCACCTGTCAGTGGCAGTATTTATTCTCATTCATTCAAGAAGTATTTATTGAATGGCTAATTTGAGCCAGATATGTTCCTGGACTAGAGAATCAGTAATTGCCTTTGTGGAGCTTATATTCTATATTGAAGTAAAATATGTATATCAGAGTATAAATGCTATGAAGGAAACTAAAGCAAGGAATGCAGGATAGCATGGGACAGGATAGATTTTACAATCTTAAATAAGGTGGTCAGAGAAGACTTCAATAATAAGGGAACATCTGAACAAAGATCTGAAAGACATGATGGAAAGAGCCATGTGGGTATCTGCGGGAAGAACAATTCAGATAAAAGGATGATCAAGTGCAAAATCCCTGAAAGTATAGTGTTCTTAGTGTCTGAGAAACAGCAAAGAGGTCAGGAGAATTAGAGTGGAGAAATGAGGGGACAGTATTAGGATATGAGATCAAGTGGGATAACAATCTCTGTTTCTCTTCCTTTCTGAATCTTCCGTGAATTCCTTTTATCTGCAGAATCTAAAGTTGAACACTGCTGGCAAAGGATTCTGGGAAATGTAGTTTGAGGCCTCCAACTTCTATGATACTTGGGTAAGAACATAGGTGGGCAGGAAAAGTGCTTAATTATCAATAAGCCAGCTAGTACATTAACTTTCCCAAACTTTCCCTTTAGGATCTGAAAATAATATTGTTAAAAAATGCCTCCTAAGACTTTAAGACATTGATATAATCTGAAAGAATTAAAGGAACAGTAGCCTGAAAGGCCTGATTTCTATTCCAATTCTACTGCTCAACCTTGAAAAAATACCCTAACCTCTCTCAATCTGTTTCCTAATGTATCTAGTGGAGATAACACCTATCTTTCAGAGCCATGAATATTTAATGATTTGGTACGTGTGAAGGGCTCACAGTATCTGGTACACTCTAAAATAAATAGTCGCTAATATTATTATAGTTAAAAAAATTAAGGGTCCTATGGGTCCTAACTCTGGCTGCACCATCCACTAGTTATATGATATCAAATACTTTATTTCACTTCTCTGAACATCAGTCTCCTCACCTTTAAAATGAGAATAACAAGACCTACCTCCTGGAGTTATTTTGAGGGTTAAATGATATAATACCAAGATGATACTTACACTAGTACATAGTAAAGTCTCAAGGAATACTAATTATGATTATCTAAGAAATCAAGGGGATTAAGTTTTCTTCAAATTTCCTTCTCATTCTATAGTTCCTGGTGCTATCAGTGGATCTACAATGCAGACTTTTATAATATGCCTCTTTCAGAACTTGTGAGATTTACAAATCTTATTTCCCTTTAAATATATTTCTTTCTAACACACTGTGGAAAAAACACACAGGAAAATTAGAAATGCCTGGCTATCCAATCACCTGTGTGTCCACTGCCAGATGCCCATGCAGGTGCTGGAATCAAGCAGCAGGAGTTAGCACAGGAGGTGACCCTAACCTTGTGGGTCTCTAGGACATTTAAATTAACTCATTCCACCTTCTCATTTATCTACCACTTGGCTGTTTGGTCCAGCCTTACAGGCAACTGCACAGTTGAGGTAGGTAGTCCCATTTTCTGGAGCTATTTCAGCAGGGAATAAACCTAGCACCAAGGACCTGGCTGTCCCAATGAAATTTATGTGGCCAAAGTCATTGTCAAGCAATAAAAGAGAGGGGAGAGCAGCCTACCAGTCACCACTTGCACTGTTTCCCAGAGCCTCCCTCGTGGCCCTGGAAGCAGTGAGAGTACAGCAGGGACCCACCATTCTATGTACTCAGCCATTCTAGCAATGTCCAGAATGCAGGCAAAAGCAGTACAGAAACACCATTGAGAGAGCAAGGGACTGAATGAATGAGAAGGCTCCAGATATAAGCACCCTGAACACTTGCCCGGACCAAAGAGTCACTAATTAAAGGCCATATTGATATACAGATGGCATAGGAATGTGAAACGATTCTCCCCATCGCTCCTTACAGACACAGTGAGGAACAAGCTCCACGTTTCCTTCACCTGAGCGTGTTCTCAGTAGCAACCAATGTTGAGCTACATGTAAATGATGCTTATGTTTCCTACCTCTCCATTAACCACTCCCAAACTGTATTTCTTAAAGGAAGAGCCTGGCACGTGGAAAAACCATTTCTTCACTTGCTCCTCACCCCCCACCGGAATTTCTAGTTTCCACTTAATTATTTATTCATTCATCCAATGTGTAATTATTGAGCACACACTATGCTTCAGACACTGGACTAAAAGAAACTGAAAATACAAAAATATACCAAGAACATGACCTGATTGGTCCTGGCCCTTTAAGAAGCTCTACTTTTGGGGAAGGAGACAAATTAATCCACAACTTGTCATAAGTTTTGTAAGAAAGAAGGAAACTGTGGTGGATGCTAGAGGAAGGGAATAAAAATCAGAAAGAGCACTGAGGGAGGCTTCCAGGAAGAATTACATTTGAACTGAGTCTAGAAGGATCTGAAGGAGCTAGCAAGTTAGAGAGGCAGTGAGGTGGGGGTGTTGGTGGGTGGTGTCCAAGATGCACTCCTAGGCAGAGGGAAGAGCAAGGGGAAAGGCATGATGTGTTCTAAGTCCCACCAGTAGCTCACTGTCAGTGGGAGTGGGGTGGGAGGTGAACTCAGAATCTGCAGCTCAGAAAAGGGCTTAGGCTAGAGCCAGAGCCTTGAAAGTCAGACTCAAGGACCTCGCCAAAGTCATGGAAGATAACTACATCGCCAGTGGAATGTAGTGTGAGAAATACATGCTGTTAAATTAATTAAACAAGGAAGCCATTAGACTGATGTAGCCTAGTGCTGTGGCAGCCTGACTAAGCAAACCAAAATCTAAGCCCGTAAATGCCTCAAGGTTTTGAAATCAAAACGCTAAGGACAACCAACCACAAACAGCCAAGTAGGCTTTAAGCAACAGCCAGTCAAATAATTTCTTTTCTTTGCTTCCACACTTTCTCATATGAGCCCCTCGCCTGGCTCTTGTCAGCAGAGCACTCTTAACCACTTCTGGTCTGGCACTGCCCAATTCCAGTCGATTTTCTTGCTCAAACTGATACTGAACCCAGGTTTAGCTGCCTGCCACTCAAAAGCCAATAGTGAAGAGACAGGGGCAGATGGAAGGGAAAAGCAGTTTACTCACGAGTCAGCAGTTTGAGAAGATGGTGGACTCTGGTCACAAAGACCATCTTTTTTTTAATATTTATTTTTTAATATTTTTACTGTTGTTCAAGTACAGTTTTCTGACTTTTCCCACCACCCCAGCCCTCCCCACCTCTTTCCCTGTTTCTACTCCCACCCCTTGTTATTGCCCATGTGTCCTTTATAATTGTTCCTGTAAACCCTTCCCCCCTTCCCCCCATTATCCCCTCCCCTCTCCCCTCTGGTCACTGTCAGCCTGTTCTCAATTTCAGTGTCTTTGGCTATACTTTGCTTGCTTGTTGCTCTTGTTGATTAGGTTCCTGTTAAAGGTGAGATTATATGGTATTTGTCTTTCACCACCTAGCTTATTTCACTTAGCATAATGCTCTCCACAAAGACCATCTTAAAACAATTGGACACAGGCAGGGGATTTTGCAAGGAGGGAAGAGGAAGATTAAAAAAAAGCAGAACAAAGGATTTGAAAGGAGGGTGTTGAGAGTTCTTCAGTTGAGGGGTCTAAGCGCAAGCCAACAGAGTCTGTTCAGATAACCACTGGAAGGTCAGCAAATCTCCCAGAGCCGGAAGGTCTGAAGGTCAGCTTCCTTTGAAGTTAGTTCCTAGAATTCTGAAACAAATGGGCGGTCTGTCTGCAGTTGCATACTAGTTAACAGGTCATCATTTACAAAAACAGCATTAAAAGAATGGTGGGATTGGTTACAAAATAAACTCGAACTATTTATATGCCTCAGTTTATCTTCTAACAAATCTAAGGGCCGAGACCTGAAATCAACCTATTTCTTTTTTTTAAATAATTGTTTATTTTTCAACTACAGTTGACATACAATATCATATTAATTTCAGGTGTACAACCCAGTGATTAAACATTATATAACTTATTCAGTGATCACCCTGATAACTCTAGTTATAGTTATTACAATATTGTTAACTATGTTCCCTATGCTGTACTTTACATCTCCATGAAAATTCTGTAACAACCAATTTGTACTTCTTAATCCCTTCACCTTTTTTACCCAACTCCCCAAACCCCCTTTTATCTGGCAACCATCAAAATGTTCTGTACACCTATGAGGCTATTTCTGTTCTGCTTGTTTGTTTATTTGATTAAATTCCACATGTAAGTGAAATCACATGGTAGTTTTCTTTCTCTGACTGGCTTATTTCACTTAGCATAGTATCCTCTATAGAATTGATTTTTTTCCCCTTTATTTTTCTAGAGACACAAAGCACGTTAGATTTACTTTGCTTATCCCACTGTACATTTCATTTGGATGCAGAACTCTTATGTTTCATGTATGAAATTTAGAAAAAAAAGTTAAAGTGAATTGTAGTAACACACCTGAAAGCAACTCCTAAATAAAACTTAGGTAAAAGCAATGACTCACAGAATCCCATATCAGTAGCATAACAAAAATAGATTTGAAGACAAGATGGTACAGTAAATCCTCAGAAGTACTCAAGAAGTTGGCAGCTCTGGTGACTGGATATGTTGCTGGAGCTCTCAGCTGTAAAAACATTCTCAAACGACTTAATACACAGACTTGAATCTCCCATCTGAGATGCAAGATACTGCATTCTTTGAGGCACTTTATCAGGTAGGATTTATAATCTATTTTCTTATTCTTCAGACACTACTTGCACTTTCTCCGGGATACAATAAACCTATAGACATATATTCACTGAAATACTACTTTATCCCCATGGATGTCTCCTCTATAAGGTTCTAAAGTCAGAAACAACAGTGACAAGAGCTCATTCCTTATAATTACAGCAGCTACTGTGAAAGTGGAATGAGAGGCTAGACGGGAAACAAAGGCAGGGCCTTCACCATTACAATCTAACAAAGAACTTAATACAGGAGGCTAAAAGCAAAAGCTCACACGTTGACCCAGTAATCCTGAGTCTAGTCTGATAAAGCTGCCAAGCTTCCCGAACAACAAGCTTCGCAAACAACAAGTGAAACTATGATAGTGTAGTGGGGGGAGCCCTTGAAAGTCTGTGTGTATCATCTCCACTAGCTGGGAAAAGGAAAACCTTGAGATTGTATATTTATCCCAAGGCCTGGAGGGGAGAAGGGGAGGGCACCCACAGTGCTCAAAGGAAAAAAACACATAAAATGACTTATGTCAATGACTTATGACTTAAATGGTTAACTGCCTGTCTTCTGTCACATATGCAAAATTAACAAATAGGCTCTAGAGCAACATAAGGATCTGAGCTAACAGACCCCCACCCATACCCACATTTGAGTAGTCACGTCTCCCCAGGGGAAGCTGGCACCACATTTATCTGCCAATTAAAATGTAGCTTCTTCACCCCAACCATACCAACTATGTAAGTATTCAGAACGAAGGACTCACTGTCTTCTCTTGGCCCTTTTTGCCACATGGGGGCCCTCTCACCACCCGTCCTCTGGCCGAAGGCAGGAACTTTGGTCTTTCTTCTGGCCGCCCTACTTTTGCCACCCCTGCTCTAGCCACCCTCGCTTTGCTTTCCTATTAACTGATAAACTTTTCTTGCAGGGTAGTAGGCTCGCTGGCCTGTACTTCTTTACTGCACTGGTGAGAAGAACTGAGTTTCTGGGAGTTTCCCCCATAACACTACCACCAAATATCTGGTAACTCCATATCGTACCATTTTAACAAACTATAGTTAAAATACATAGTTGTTTATAAGCTCCTCTCACAGATCCTTATACATGTATTCTCTAATTTTCATAATAAATCTGTTGGGGAGATATTATACTATTATTCTTTAATACATAAGATAACTAAAGATAAAAATTTCAGTATTTCCAATTTAGGATTCTATAAAGCAGAGATTTTGAACAATCTGGCTGCGAAGTCTTCATGATTTTTCTTAAAGGGTAGCATTATAATTACAAATTATCATAACTTTATCAGATTAAGGAAAGAATTCCTTTATTAGCTCATCTCTGTGTAGGTCAGAAGTTTGGCATGGCATGGCTGCGGTCCCTGATCAGGGCATCACGAGGCTGAAAATGAAGTGTCTAACCAGGCTGAGTCCCCATCCAGAGGCTCTGAATAAAAAAACCTCATTCTAAACTCCTTGTTGTTGGTAGGATTCAGTTTCTTGTAGTTGTACGACTGAGGTCCCAGTATCTCTGCTGCTACCCGTTGGGGCCCTCTCTCAGCTCCTAGAAGCCACTGGAAAATCTTCAAAGCACTCATTAAATCCTTTTGGAGCTTCAAATCTCTGATTTCTCTCTCTCTCACTTTTTACTTAATTTTATTGAATTTGTTCAGATGACATGGGTTAATAAAATTATACAGGTTTCAGGGGGACAATTCTATAATACATCATCTGAATATTGTATTGTGTGTTCACCACCTCAAGTCAAATCTCCTTCCAACATCATTTATCCCCCTCTTATCCTCTTGTACCCCCCACCTCCCTTTCCCTCTGGTAATCACCATACTGCTGTCTGTGTTTACGAGTTTGTTTGTTTATTGCTTAATCCCTTCACTTTTTTTACCCAGCTCCCAAAACCCATCTCCTCAGACAGCTGTCAGTCTGTTCTTTATATCTGCGAGTGTTTCTATTTTGTTTGTTAGCTTATATTGTTCATTAGATTCCACATATAGGTGAAATCATATGGTACTTGTATTTCTCTGACTGGCTTATTTCACTTAGCACAATGTTATCTGGGTCCATCCATGCTGATGCAAAAGGTAAAATTTCCTTTTTTATTTTTAATATCTGGGTAGTATTCCATTGTGGAAATGTACTACAGCTTTTTTTATCCAATTATCCACTGATGGGCACTTGGGCTTCATTCACGTCTTCACTATTGTAAATAAGGTTGCAAGGAACATAGGGGTGCTTATCTCCCTTTGAATTAGTGTTTCGGGTTTCTTTGGATATATTGCTAGAAGAGTAACCACTGGGCCACACCACAGTTCCATTTTCAATTTTTTGAAGAATCCTCATACTGCTTTTCACAGTGGCTGCACCATTTTGCATTCTCACCAACAGTGCAAAAGTGTTCCTCTTTCTCCACATCCTCACCAGCACTTATTGTTTGTTGATTTACTGATTATAGCCATTCTGACAGGTGTGAAATGAATCTCATTGTGGTTTTAATTCGCATTTCTCTGATGATTAGTGACATTGAGCATCTCTTCATATGTCTATTGGCCATGTGTACTTCGGCAAAGTGTCTATTTGGGTCCTTTGCCCACTTTCTAATTAGATTGCTCGGGGGTTTTCTGGTGTTGAGTTTTGCAAGTTCTTTATAAACTTGGAATATTAACCCCTTATCAGATGTATCCTTGGAGAATATGTTCTCCCATTCAATGAATTGTCTTTTCATTTTGTTGATGGTTTCATTGCCTGTGCAAAAAATTTTTTAGTTTGATGTAGTCCTATTTGTTTATTTTTTTTCTTTGTTTCTCTTATCCAGGGATATATATCAGAAAAAATACTGCTAACAAAAATGTTGGAGATTTTACTGCCTATATTTTTGTAGGATTTTTATGGTTTTGAGTCTTATGTTTAAGTATTTAATCCACTATGAGGTTATTCTTGTATATGGTTTATGATGGTGTTCTTGTTTCGTTGTTTTGGTATGTATCTGTCCATTTTTCCTTGCATCGTTTATTGAATAGACTGTCTTTACACCATTGTATGTATTAATTGAGCACATAGGTGTGGGGTTATTTCTGGGCTCTCTATACTGTTCCACTGACCTATATGTCAGTTTTTATGCCAGTATCATGCTGCTTTGATTGCTATGACCTTACAGTATAGTATAGTTTGGTATCAGGTAATGTGATTTCCCCACTTTGTTCCTTCTCAAGATTGCTGTGGCTATGCAGGTTCTTCTGTGGTTCTATATACATTTCTGGAATATTTGTTCTAGTTCTGTGGAAATACATCATTAGTATCATGATAGGAATTGTGTTGAATCCATAGATTGTTTTGGGTTATATGGACATTTTAATGATGTTAATTCTTCCTATCCATGAACACAGTATATGCTTCCACTTATTTGTATCTTCTTCAATTTCTTTCTTTAGTATCTTATATTTTCCCAAGTGCAGGTCTTTTACTTCCTTGGTTAAATTTATTCCTAGGTATTTTTTGATGCAATTGTATAGGGGATTGTTTTCTTGGTTTCCTTTTCAATAGTTCACTATTGGTGTATAAAAATGCAACTGATTTCTAGATATTTTATATCCCATTACTTTACTGAATTCATTGATCAGTTCTAATAGTTTTTATTTTTTTTTGGTGGAATCTTTAGGGGCCTCTATATTCAGTATCACGTCATCTACAAATAGTGGCAGTTTTACTTTTTCCTTTCTATTTTTGGTGCATTTTATTTCTTCTTCTTGTCTGATTGCTATGTCTGGGACTTCCAGTGCTATGTTGAATTAAAGTAGTGAAAGCAACCATTCCTGTCTTGTTCCTGATCTTAAGGGAAATGCTTTTAGGTTTTTGTCCATTGAGTATGATGTTGGCTGGAGGTTTGTCACATATGACCTTTAATATGTTGAGGTATGTTCCTTTTATTACCACTTTGCTGAGATTTTTATCAAAAATGGGTGCTGAATTGTATCAAATACTTTTTCTACATCTATTGACTTTTCTTCTTTCTTGAGGTAGGCCTAAAATGTTGTGAATTTCCCTCTTGGGACTAATTTCACTGTGTCCCATAGATTTTGGATTATTGTGTTTTCATTCTCACTTATAACAAGGTAAGTTTTGATCTCCTCATTGATCTCATTGTTAACTCATTCTTTTTTTAGTAACATTAGCCTGATTGAAAGAAGGTTTAAGGATTAGTCAAAGAACATACATGAAGGACCCATGGACATGGACAATAGTGTGGGGATTGACTATGGAAGTAGGGGGTGAGCTGGGTGGAGGGGCACAAAGGGGGGAAATGGAACAACTGTAATGGCATAAACAATAAAACATCAAAAAATAAAGTGATTATTAATAGGTACATATCACTGCCATTTTATTTTTTATCATTATTTCTTCTTTTTTTTTTTTTCCTTCTGCTTAAATAAGATCCTTTAACATTTCTTGTAATACTGGTTCAGTGGTAATAAACTTCTTTAGCTTTTTCTTATCTGGGAAACTTTTTATTTATCATTCAGTTTTAAGTGATATGCTGCTGGGTAATGTAGTCTTGGTTGTAGGTCCTTGCTTTTCATCACTTTGAATGTTTTGTGCCAATCCCTTCTGGTCCAAAGTGTTTCTGTTGAGAAATCAGCTGACAGTCTTATGGAAGCTCCCCTGTAGGTAACTAATTGTCTTTCTCTTCCTGTTTTTAAGATTCTCTCTTTGTCTTTAACTAACTTTTGCCATTTTAATTATGATTGTCTTGGTGTGAGCCTCTTTAGGTTTACCTTGCTTGGGACTCTGCACTTTCTAGGCTTGTGTGTCTTTTTCCTTTAGCAGGTTAGGGAAGCTTTCAGCAATTATTTTTTTTTAAAAAGGTTCTCCTTGCTCTCTTGCTCTTTCTCTTCTCCTTCTGGTACCCCTATGATGGAGATGTGGTTATGCTTCATGTTGTCACAAAGGTCCCCTAAACTATCCTTTTTTATAATTCTTTTTTCCTTTTTTGCTGCTGTGATCTGGTGTTTTCTGATACCTTGTCTTCCAACTCACTGATTTGATCCTCTGCTTCATCCAACCTACTATTTATTCCTTCTAGTGTATTCTTCATTTCAGATATTGTATTCTTCATTTTTTAATGTTTTTATACTTCTATGTCTTTTTCCCTGTTGTTGTAGTTCTCACTAAATTATTTGAACATCATTATAACCACTTTTTTAAACTCTATATCTGATAAATTGCTTGCCTCCATTTCATTTAGGGTTTTCTTTTCTGGAGATTTTTCCTGTTCTTTCATTTGGGACAAGTTTCTTTGTCTCCCTACTTTGGCTATCTCTTTGTGTTTGTTTCTATGTATTAGGTAGATCTTCTATGACTCCCACTTTTGGTAGGGTGACCTGATGCCATAGATGTCCTGTGGTACCCAGTGGTACAGTTTCCCTGATCACCTGAGCTGAGGGCTACAGAAATGTCCCTTGTGTAGGTTATGTGGGTCTTCCTGTTGTAATTGAGTCTTGACTGCTGTTGGCCCATTCATGCACAGTGTTCATCCTTGAGCTGGCTAATTGGGAGGATCAATGCTGACCACAGTATATGAGGTGTTTTGCAGGTGGTAACCAAATAAAACAGAATTCACCTCAGCAGGTTCTGGTGCCTGTTGAGGTCTCCCTTTGGATATGCCACTTGTAAAGCTAACTGGATCCTGCTCTGATATTTTCTGAAGTTGGCCTATGGATGTGTTGGCTCTAGGGCCTCTTGGGAAGGGCTCTGGTATGGACTAATGTCAGACACTGTCTGTGACTGGCCCTGGGCAAACTGTTTGGAGCTACAAAGCAATCCACAGTTTGTGGCTGCATATGCATGGCCTGGATATTTGTGGGAAGGACCAAGCTGTGCACCAAGGCTGGCTTTTATAAGCACCAGATCAAGGGCAGTGTCTTCTGAAAAGCTAAAGTCGCAACTTTCCGAAGTTCAGTTTATCAAATTTTTTGTATGGATCATGGTTTTGGCATTGTATCAAAGTCATTTTTGCCTAACCCCCAAATTTTCTTATACAAATTTTATATTAGGTTTTATATTTAGGCCTATTTTGAGTTAATGTTTGCATGTGATGTGTTATTTTTTTTCACATGGATATCAAATTGTTCTAGCACCATTTGTTGAAAAGTCTATATGTTCTTTTCTGGATTTCATTTGCATCTTTGTCAAAAATCAACTGATCATATATCTGAACAATTTTTACTTAATTCTCTATTTTTTAACCTATTTTTAAAATCTAGATGTGCATCCCATACCACCTTGGTTACTGTAGCTTTATAATAAGATTAAAGTCAGGTAGTGTAAGTTCTCTAACATTGTTCTTTTAAAATGTTGTTTTGGCTGTTCTAGACCATATGCATTTCATACAAATTATATAATTAGCTTACTAAGTTCAACAAGAGAGTGTCCTGGAATTTTGATTTGGCTAGTATTAAATCTACAGGTCAATTTAGGGAGAATTAACATCAACAATATTGAACCTTCTGATACATGGACACAGCATTTTTCTCTATTATTTATGTATTTTTAGTTTCTCTTAGCCATGTTTTGTAGTTTTCAGTATCAAGTCTTGCATATTTTTGATAAGATTTATTTCTATATATTTCATATATATACAAATGCATTTGGCTTTCCTATATTGATCTTCATAAATTCACTTAGTAGTAGCATTTCCCTACTTTGCTCCTCTCTCTCTCTCTTTCTCTCCCCCCTTCCTCTCCCCTTCTCTCTTCTGTAGATGCATTAGGATTTCCTGTATAGACAATCACATTGCCTTTAGACAAAGATATTTGCTTCTTTGGTTAGAACCTCTGGTATGATGTTAATAGATGGAGATAAGAGCTGGTGGAAAAATACAGGCCACAGCTCCTTTAATGTCTTGTGATTGGACAAAAACTCATAAGGAGCTGTAATGTAAAGGAAATTCTGCCTGAAGTAGCATTTCTCCAGAGAAGAACCAACTGGAGGTACATGCAGTAAATTAGACACCCAGCAATCTGATGATGGGTAGTAGAGAACACCTTTAGGAAAGAATTTCTAAGGAGGAACTATAAAGAAGTGAATAGTGCAATGCCCTCTCCTCACTGCTAATGCTATACATTTAAACATCTGCAGCATTCACATCTTCTTTTTTCCACCCCCCTTCCCACCTTTTAGTAATTGGTTAATGGATACTAAAAGCATGATGAGGAATGTAGCATACCCAATTTATTACTACAGCTCATTTCATAGATAGCATGCTGCGCTGAATATATAGGTTACATTTAGAGATCGATATCACTTGGCTGCAATTTGATAAGTGCTTATAATTTAATTTCTAGCTATGGCATTTACTTAATCAAAACTTTGGCAATAAAACCTAATTCAAACACAATATTCAATAAGCAGATTTGGAAAGGAGGGAGGAGAAATCACAGGGTGAAGAATAAGGACCTTGACTCTTGAGTTCTGTTCAGTATAACTTTAATAAAAGCTATCAGTCTTCTAACAAACATTCACACACATGTACTGTCCCAGCACTAGAGGAAAAGAATGATAATAAGTCATTTTAGATGGAGGGACTCTAGGTAGAAGACATGATCAAGTCAGAAATGGCACCATTAATGTACAGAAGGCAAGTAATAAGCTCTAATAAAAAATACCTTATTATCTAATTTCCAGCCAAGATGGAGGCATAGGTACATACAATTTGCCTCCATGCACAACCAAAAGAAAGATAACAACAAATTAAAAAAAAAAACAGAACTGCCAGAAAATCCAACTGTATGGAAGTCTGACAACCAAGGACTTAAAGAAGAAACATTTATCAGGACTGGTAGGAAGGGTGAAGATGGGCAGCTGGGGCAGAGAGGATACATACCAAGGTGGCAGCAGGTGGACTGAGTAATTCCGCATTTGTGTGCGGATAAGCTGGAAGGAACAAATGGGGAACAAGACACACCACACAACACAGGGTTCTAGTTCGGGAAAAGAAAGCCTCAAAACCTCTGGTTGTAAAAACCCATGGGGGTTATGGCGGTGGGAGAAACTCCCAGTCTCACAGGAGAGTTCATTGGAGAGACCTACAGGGTCCTAGAACACACACAAACCCACCCACCTGGGAATCAGCACCAGAAGGGCCCAATTTGCTTGTAGGTAGCAAGAGAAGTGGCTGAAAGCCATTGGAGAGCTGAGCAAGCAGCATTGTTCCCTCTCTGACCCCTCCCCCACATACAGCATCACAACGCATTGACATGGGTTGCCCTGCCCTGGTGAACACCTAAGGCTCCACCCCTTAGAATGTAATAGGTGTGCCAAGACAAAGAAATATGGCCAAAATGAAAGAACAGATCAAAATTCCAGAAAAACAACTAAGCAAAGAAGAGATAGCCAGCCTATCAGATGCAGAGTTGAAAACACTGGTCAATCAGAATGCTCACAGAAATGGCTGAGTATGGTCACAGAGTAGAGAAAAAGTGAAGGCTATGAAAGGTGAAATAAAGGAAACCATACAGGGAACCAACAGTGAAAGGAAGGAAACAAGGACTCAAATCAATGATTTGGAAGAGAAGGAAGAAATAAACTTTCAACCAGAGCAGAATGAAGAAATAAGAATTCAAAAAAATGAGGAGAGGCTTAGGAACCTCTGGGACAACTTTAAATGTTCCAACATCCAAATCATAAGGCTGCCAGAAGGAGAAGAGAAGAACAAGAAATTGAAAACTTATTTGAAAAAACAATAAAGGAGAGCTTACCCAACCTGGCAAAGGAAATAGACTTCCTGGAAGTCCAGGAAGCTCAGAGAGTCCCAAAGAATTTGAACCCAAGGAAGCACACACCAAGGCACATCAAAATTACATTATCCAAGATGAAAGATGAAGAGAGAATCTTCCAAGCAGCAAGAAAAAAGGAGAAAGTTACCTACAAAGGAGTTCCCATAAGACTATCAGCTGATTTCTCAAAAGAAACTTTCAAGCAAGAAGGGGCTGGAAAGAAGTATTCCAAGTCATGAAAGGCAAGGACCTACATCCAAGATGACTCTATCCAGTGAAGCTAACATTTAGAATGGAAAGGCAGGTAAAGTGCTTCCCAGGTAAGGTCAAGTTAAAGGAGTTCATCATCACCCAGTCCTTATTATATGAAATGTTAAAGGGACTTATCTAAGAAAAAGATCAGAAATATGAACAGTAAAATGACAACAAACTCACAGCTACTAACAACCGAACCTAAAAAAAACAAACAAACTAAGCAAACTAAAATAGGAACAGAATCATAGAAATGGAGATCACGTGGGGGGTTATCAGCAGGAGGGGTTGGGGGAGAATGTGGGAAAAGGAACAGGGAATAGGAAGCATAAATGGTAGGTAGAAAATAGACAGGGGGAAGTTAAGAATAGTATAGGAAATGGAGAAGCCAAAAAACTTATATGTATGACCCATGGACATGAACTAAGGGTAGGGTGAATGGTGGTAGGCAGGAGGGGGTTGCAGGGTGGAGGGGAATAAAGGGGAGGAAAAAGTGGGACAACTATAATTGCATAATCAATAAAAAATACTTAAAAAGAAAAATGCCTTATTAACTAAACCAGGTATAAATGACATCTTGATATTGCATTATGATCTGATGCTTTTAATCACTTTAAATATATATTAAATCCTGATCTTTTAAATTGTAAAAATGAATCCTACTCAGAATATTTTAAAGGCAACTTGGACACTAATCTTAATATACCTAAAAAGTTACTTTATTGAGGTGTCTACTCTAATTTTCAAGCCTTGAAGTAGAGCTATTTTGTTATAAAATCAAAATTATTTCTATTCCATTGAAGCTTCTGAAAACAGCATGATTTTCCTCATTTTATATTTTAATGGCATTCTGCTGTCATAGTAGAGTTATACAATTACATATGAAATTGTTTATATCAGCCCTTTTGTTTAAAACTTTGGGCCTTTAGGAGAATATGGTTAAAGTAAGAAGAAAAAAACAATATTCAAGTCAAAGATGAAAGCTGAAGATCAACACAGAATGTACCAATCTTTAAGACTGCAGAGAAATGCCCCTTCACCAAAGAAATGAAAAAGAACATGATTTTGACATGCCAAGTAGAAGAGATTCAGTGTGCTTTCCTGGTGTTCCTTCCCTTGAATGTGTCCTCTTTTTCCTGACCCCTTCTCCAACATCCCAGGCCACTGGCAGCTTTGAGAAGAGAAGTTTCTGAGCTCAAAATGTAGGATTTCCTTGTGGACTCCTTCCCTTGGGTTCAGGAAAGGAACACATATCCCACTGTCTACCTCCCCACCCCCATTTACACACACACACACACATTCAGACAAGGGTAGATAAGGAGAGAGCTTCTTGTAAATACATCACTCCTACAAGAGGCTACCTCCTCCCCTCCCGCAAGCTCCTTCTTATATCCAGCTGGAAGAGGCAAGCCCTGCAGAGAGGCAGGTGGTACATGGGGCCAGCAGTTCCGCCCACATGGAATATGGAGGGCTTAGTTCCTTTTGTACTTAGCTTTAGGCCCTTGCTGATGTCTGCATTTCTGGGCCAAGGGCAAACACTCAACTCAACACCTAGCACCAAGCTGTTATATTAGCATTAGAAACAACCTAAATTCCAATCTATGAAGGAATAGAAAAATATAATGGATATATTCAAATTATAAAATATTATGCTAAAAGGAATTAATTAGATCTATGAATATCAACATGAAGAAATTTTAGAAACAATGACAAACATGAAATGAAGCAGAATGAGAGTACAGTGTTCTCTAACCTCAGTTTCCTCATTGGTTAAACAGGGATTCATTCATCTGAGGAATACTGACTGAGTGCCTACTAGGTATAAGACCTGTTTTAGATAATAGGGACAAAGCAATAGAAAGTGAAATTAAAAACAAAAAAACAAAAACTCTTCCTTCATGGATATTATGTTCTAGTGGTACAAAGAGGAAGATAGACATAAGCAAATAATAAAGCTAAATTTAGAGCACGGCAGGTGATTATTTTAAGCTATAGAGAAAAATAAAACAGGGAAGAAAAAAGCATAGCATCAAAGGAAGAAGGCTAGGAAACTTTGAATGTAATATCTCACTGGAAAGATAACATTCCAGCAAAGCCCTGAAGGAGGGCAGGAGTGAGGAAGAATCCACCGTCATGACAGACACACAGACAAGCCTGGGAGAAGCTTTCTCAAGCCTATTCTGACTTACATTCTTTCCTATATTCCAATGTTGATATAAAATGTTCTCTAATTTTATATCTTTTTAAGCATTTCAGAGGGGATCTATTTTCTGGGGCTGAGAGGAGGAGGATTAAATAATAGCATTTGAACCACTATTTAACCTGGAAATAATTTTATTTTAAATCAATATATATCTTTTAAGGAATTGGATAAACAAAACTTGGGTTGCTATTGAATTATACAGAAATAATCATGCCTAATAAACCTGGTGCTTCAGCAAGACAGTCAATATTCAAATCTCCAATGTTAGCATTTAAGTAGGCTGAATGAAAGGATTTGGCTTAGTTCCTGAAGAACAATCAATATAAGTCAAAATCTCACAGGCTTGCTTCTGAAATGTATTGTTTAACCTAATATTACTACAGAGCTAACTGTAAAGCTCATGTCAGGAGATATTTGGTGACAAATGGAAGGAAATCAAAATTAATGGCTAGAAAGAACTAGGTATGAAACTCTGCTTCTTAACTTAATGGACCTGCTATATGAAACAAGATAGCTCACTTCTTTGGACCTCAGTTTCCACATTTGTGAATGGTGAATGGAAATACATTCCTGCTTTTCAGGAACTAAAGAAAAGAATATACAAATGTTTGCTCTACATCTTTCCCTCTGCTAGAGTCTAAGTTCCGTGAGGGCAAGGAGTATGTGGACCATATTAATCCCAGCATCTCTAGACCTATCACAGGTGTCCCCTGGCACATAATAAGTGCTCATCAGATTTTATGAACTGAAGTCATGAATACACGGCAATATACAAAATAGCATCTGGCACAGAAGAGATCCTCACACAATAAAATATTGTTTTCATCCTTTCTCTTCTTTCCTCATTCTAGGGAAATTTTAACTGTCCTATTATGAATCCCAAGAGTTTTTTCTGTTTGGTAATTGACAGGTCAGGAACATAATAGAAATCTTCAAGGCATGAACATGACCCATGCACTGAAAATGACTCCTTTCACCAGAAGGTGATCCTTAGGTGGACACTGGGTCTCTTAGCCAGCTCTGGGTATCTTAGCCAGCATCCTAAAGTATAGATCATGTCTCTTTAGAAACCTTTATTGTGATGTGAAAAAAAAAAGCATTGATCTGCTTCCCTCAGTCAGGGGCTCATTCAGTCCAGGCATCCTCTTCCTGAGAAACTTACCCTCTGCCCAAACCAGGCACGTTCACCCGCAGTGTTTAGAGGACAGGAAGAGTCAGCAGATGGCAATCACAGCCAACAGGACTCAAGAAAAAGTGTCTGGAGGCACAAACTGGGGCCACCTGCTCTCTCTCCATGGCTTCTATGGCATCTCAGAGTGAGAAGAGGGCAGCTACAAATAGTCCTGGAGGTCTACACTATTCCTCAAAGGAAAGAGATTGAGGAGAAACCACAAGTGCAAATGACGTAAAGAGAAGCCATATAGTATGTCTGGGTGCATTCTGAAGTCAGATTTGGTTCAGACTCCAGGTTCATTAACTGGTTATTGCAACTTGACAATTGTTTAACCTTCCTGTGTCTCAGTGTCTCCTATGTGGTATGACACTAACAATCAACATCTATTGAGCATGCCTAATGGGTTAGACACTGTTAATACGTGCCTGTATAAAATCCTTGCAATAACCCAATGTGGTGGATGCTGGTAGTATTATCTTCATTTTACAGATGAGAAAATACATAGAGCAGTTACATTACCCACCCAAGTTCAATACCCAATGCAACAAGCCAGCATTCTTATTCACACTATACCACTGTGAGGAGTGAATTAGATGGTATGTGAAAAGTGCTTAAAATACTGCCTGAAATATCATCATGCTTTGGGAGAACCATGAACAGAACTTCCTGGCCAGAAATAAGGAATCATGAAGTTCCATCCACAGTAGAGTTAGTTAAAAATTAGAGAGCTTTGGACCTTCTGCTACAAGCCATGAGAAGCAATGAAGGTTGGATCACATGAGGGGAAGTCTATTAAAAGACCATGGCAGTGATTTACATGTGAAGCGAGAACGGCCCGAAAGAGCATGGTGGCTTGGAAACTAAGAAGGCAAAAGCACATGAGAGAACAGTGGCTACTGAGAAGGGTGACTATTTAGAGAGGCAATCTGACAAAGAGAGGACTTCAAGAAGGTGAGGATTAATGCCATTCCTTTAAAAATAGGTGGTGGGCCAAGAGTGAAGGTGGGCTTTTAGAGAAGATGGATGCATTCCATTGCAGTCATGTTAAATTTTAAAAGAAAGCAAGACATGACGGCCAGGCAGAAGATGAGGGAAAAAGGCTCTTTGGAAAGAGTGAGAGCAGACAGGAAAACCTCCATAAAAGAGGAAGCTCTGAAATGAAACCACCTGGGGTAAACCTCTGCTTTTATATTTTTCTCCCAACAATGCCAATTTGTTGGGCTCCAATTCCTCATTATTACATTCTAATACTTCCTTTTTATGGGAGTAGGAGAGGTTTGTGGAAGATTAAGAAATTTTCACATGTGCTCTTTCTGAATAAGCTTTTCTGTGAAATAATTTGTTTTGGTGAATTCTTGAGTCTTCAGTCTTTATCTTGAAAAGAGGAAAGAAAGTCTTTCTTTTAAAGTGGCTTTTCCACAGTAATAACGAAAAGAGACAATGGGGAAAAAGCTTTCACAATCTTTTATCTGAACATTCCGTTGAACTGTTCAAATTATAACAACTTGTCTCTGAGTTCTTCAGTTTGAAAAGTGCACAAAACAAACTTTTTGTTCTCCTCAAAAATAATGTGGATGTTTATCTCTGCAGGAGAAAAGAATTCAAAGGTTTAGAACATTCATCAGGCTTTTCAACTGATGTCAAATTAAGTGGGATGCCTTCACGTGTCAGGAGGCTCGTTTGCTGCACTCTGGGCCTGCCAAAGTCCAATATGCTGAAATCCCCACTCGGTTGTTCATCTCCATGGGATGCTTTATGCCGCAGGCATTAACTCTTGTACTGCCAGTCTCAACTACAGCCATTAAATCTTCATTGTGTTAACTACCCAGAAGAGTTATGTGAGGTATGGCTCCCTTTTTAGGGAGTGGTCTGGTGCTGGAAACACTCTAATATATAATGAATATTTCAATAAAAATGGAAACAGATGGAATCAAAGGTGAAAAATCATTTAAAGTACCAAACTGTCTTATCCCCGGAGAGCCCTCAGCACACCACATCTGAAAGGGGTAATATCAGCAGGTGCACAAATGGCAAACTTGAACGTTCAGTTCCTTCCTGGTTGTGTAGCACTGGACACGTTGCCAAAACTTCAGTGTTCTCATTTTTTTCATATGTAAAATGAAGATATAATGCCTTTTTCAAAATACTGATATTGTAGTAATTACATGTATAAAGTACCTAGAATAGTGCATCCAATAAATGTTAGTACCTATCTCCCTCTCGGTATTGAATCACAAGCTCACCCTCCAACCCTGCCCCAACACCTACCAGGATCTGCTTCTCTCTGCATTCATATCCCTTTGTGGGATCATATGTAAAACTATAAATGGTCAACACTATTTGGCTAGGAGAATCTTAAGAGTTTTTTTTTTTACACCTGTTGCACCAAAAAGACTTCCATGTGTATTTTGCAATCAAAGCCTCCTAAGATGACAGGTAGAAGGTGGCATCAAAGGGAAGAGGAGAGACCATGGAGGAAATTTATTAGAGAGACAGGGGACATCTCCCTCTTCCTCTGTCTTAGGTTTGCATCCATCTTTTTCCATTATCTCTTGGCATTTCATGGTCTTTAGCATCTGTTCATAAAGACATTTACTACAGCATGCTGGTTGGGGGAATCCCTCTTTCTTATACAGCATCTTTGCCTCAACAGGAAAGTATCACCACTCCATAGATTCTACATATCCATGCAGAGAAAATAAAGAAGTAAAGGAAATCATTGAGGGACATTATATATACTAGATAAGGAAATTCAAGATGGTAGGCTTCACCTAACCCTAGAGCTTCCATCATTTCAGGTCCCTAATGCTTATCTAAATAATACAAACCACTTCCCCAACCCCACTGAAGCCATTCTAAATTTCTCTCCTCTAGAATCATCATATTAAATTCATCTGAATTGGCCATTTTTCTAAAAACGCCATGTTCTGTCCTTAAACTAGCTATGGAATCGTAATTAATCAGGAATTGTAGAAGATTGCACACAACACAGAGGATTTTAAGGTAACACCATCTACATAAGGGCTGACCACTTTTATCAATTTGCCCAAAAGCAAACAGATCAAAATAGGAGTTGTAGAAGCATGTGTCACACAGACATCAGTAAGAGATTATGTCAGAAGGTGCCCACATAATCATTTAAATTACATTTTTCCTTTGGGCCCAGGCCAAAGAGGCTCCCAGCCTCTTTATGTTATAAATAAAGATAATAACATAACACATTCTCCATAATAAATAATTTTAAAATATCTTAACATTAGACCATTACACTCAAGAGAAACCAAAGAATGCAATGAACTGAACTGGTCTAATTCATTCTTTAAACAACTTCATGGAGCACCAGATAGGTGACAGGGACATTTTAAGTGCCAGAAGTACAGAGAAAAAGACAACTTTCCATTCCTCAAGGAGATTACAGTCTGTTAAAGGAGACTGGCCCAACATTACACACATGCAAAGTGGCATGACCTGTGCTTTAGTAGGAGAAGAGGTGATGGGTGCCCCGGGAGCCCGGAGTCATCAGCAATTGAACTGAATCTGCAAGGACGATGGAGAACGGAGGGACATTCCAAGCAAAATACTGAAGTGTGGAAGAGTGTGGTGGATTGAGGAATAATACTGTCTTAGCCTGGGTCCCCTAGAAAACAGAACCCGAAGTAAGAATTAAGAAGCTAACACTTAATTTGGAAGGTACAAACCTAAGTCCATAAAAATGACAAAAAGAGAAAGGAGACCAGGGAAAATGTGATATAGGTTGATGCAATGCATTGCAATAACTACAGTTTCCCAAGCAAAGACAGAGCACATCGTTCAGCAAGCATGTTTGCTCGGTACCTCTCTAGGTGAGCCGCACCTGAGAGTAGTGCACGAGTGAGAAAACAGAAGAAAAGCTATGTCTGTTTTCCCACCGGTCTAGGTTCTCTCCATGGTGGGTCATCTGGCTGCCTGACAGCTAATCAGGGATCCAGACCCCACACTGGGGTGTGTGTGATGCTCATCCAAGTCTGAAAGGAAAGGCATGACCTGATGCAGGTGGTTTGACAAACAAAGGAAAAAAAAAACAGATTAGGCACTCTGAGAAGCTATCGTGACTAGAATGTAGAAAGCATGGAGGGAGGAGGAGCAATACCGGGCAGAAACAGCAGTGATTAATTTGTGAAGGCCTTTATGGCCTCCTTGAAAGAGCTTATAATTTATTCTGTGGGTCAAGGAATTTTTTTAGGAAGATGAAGGTCAGCCAGATAGAGTACACAGGTAACTGAGTAAGTAAAAGTGGATCTGCATTTTCTGCTGATTATTTAAATATTTGGCCAAAGTTAAAGAAACTCTTTTCAGGCTATTCCAAACTGAATTGTAGAGACAATCAACTGAGATGCTATAATTACACAGGGAGCAGACAAGTTGTCAATGAATAGGCAATGGTAGATGATCTTGTTTATTTTGTTTAACTGCAAATAGGAATTAAATTGTAATTTGCTCAAACAGCAGAAGGATACCAGGGCCATATGTTGTCTTGAGTTTTTCTAGAATTACGGGAGTGGGCTGATAGGACTGTTGATATTCTCTGGGAAACTGCCTCCTTTTCACACCTGGTTAGCAAAGCAACCACCCCGAGGATGCAGCCACTTTCAACGCTCTTTGAAACACAACCAAGAATAACATCTGGCATTTTTTGGAAGAATGATTTTTTCACCATACAGTAATAGTTGTTGACTAACAACAACCAGCATTCTAAACAGTTTTTCATAATCCATAATGTCATTTAATCAGCACAGCAAGTTTATGATAAAGAAATCACTTTTTATACAGATGTCAAAATTCAAAGGCTCAGAAACATTAATGTGCCCAGTGCTCACAGATATAGTGCTGATGAAATATGGACCTTGGGCCACAATTCATTTATCGTCATCCAAGGTCCACACTTTTTCTGGTCTACTTTACTGCTTCTCAGAGTTGTTTTGTGAGAAGACAAAGTTACCCCCCTCTTCTAGGAACACGAAGCCTTAGAAGTTGAAAATGATTCCAAATATCCATAATTTTCCTATGGCACATTTCTGAACATCTTTCTTGAACAGACTGATCTTCTCAGGTGATACCAAAGCTTGAGGAATTGACTTCCACATACATTATTTCCATAACTGAAGTTGTTCTTCCCATTGTGGGCTTTTGTTCACACCTTTAAAACCTACAGAGTTCCCATGATTTTAATATTTCTGAATTCAGAGATTCTTAAAATTCATGCACCATCCTCCATGGTCAACAGACCTGAATTTAAATCTGAACTTCTTAATTAGATGTATAAACTTTAACAAATAATTTAACTTCTCTGAACCTTGTTTTATTTGGATATAAAACGGAGCTTTTGGTAGCTCACCTATGGGATTTCTAGTTTGATAGATATTAATATAAAGAAGAAACAGGCAACAGTTTTGCCTGAGAGTTGCAAGAGAAATGAGTATCGATTACCCCAGTGTACACACAGCTCCACCTAATCATGACCTGAAGTTTCAACTTCCCACTGCCAGTCCCCTTATCTCTTTGAGGGTTGAATGATGAAACCTTGCCTTCAGAAATAAAGACATTGTAATGGTGAGAACTGAATGATTAGAGCATTGACTTTAATCAGTGCAGTGAAGACGAGAGTGACAGTTTCTCTTTCACAGTTGATGACAAATAGGAAGGGACAGAGGGAAAATGAAGAGTCCCTCAGACTCCCTTATGTGTCTGGCATCTGCTTCTCTGGCCCCGCCTGCTCCAGCCCATGGGCCTCACCTCTGTTTCTCTCCTTCCTTCCTGCTTCTGATTCTGCTGTTTCTGATGTTAACTGACACGACCCCCTGTCACCACCTGTATTCGTAGCTTCCATGTGGTAACTTGATTCTGGTTCATTCTCAACTCACTTGTTCAGAAACTGTTGTGGAAGATTTCTAGATAGATGATACAAGGTTAATACATGTCTTACCCCTTTTTCTCAACTTCCACTAAAGCAACCAATGGCTACAAAGATTAAACTGCAGAAATATTTTTAATATTTAAAATTGTAAATATGTAACAATATCTTTAAGGTATGCCCTTTAGTGTACTTTCACATAGAAAAAAAAGCTGAAATAAAATATAAAATAATAAAACAAAATATAAAGTAAAATGTCATTGGTCACCATCAGTGGGTCATTAGATTATGAGAGATTTTTACTTTGTTTTGCTCTTATTTGCTTTCAAAATATTAAATAATTAACCTGCATCACTTCTGTAAACAGCAACAGCATAAATATTATTTCCTTTAAAAGAAAACAAAGGAAATAAAAATATGAAATATCTTATTATCTAAATTTTACAACAGAGACTGTAGTTCATTTTTATTTTGTCTACTATGGATCATAAATAGCAACACTGAGCCTTCTGAAACCAGCCCCAAGGCCAGTACATAAGAAGTAGCATATAATTCCAACAGGAAAAGGACAATGTGCATTTTAATGGTCTTGTGGTTATAGCAAAATGGAGATATTTAAAATATTGTATAATGAGTTGGTACTAAAATTTGAAATATGCCATTAAAATGCCACAAAAATGCTTGAACAGCATGACTATTAAGCTGGTTTTAATTTTCCATTTAATCATAAAGAATACACAGATTAAATTCAGATTTGTTTTCAGCATCTTTATATCGTCGTATCTCTTTTCAGCATTATTATTATGTCCCCTGGAGCGATCTCCACCAGCTCTCTGGTAAAGAGAACTTAACATCTCTATTTACTTTCTCAACTTCCTCTTTCCCAAGGAACATTATAATCTGATAGTCTGTGTATCGGAAATTAACCCAATTATGGTTTTCCAATCTTAAGACATGACACAAAAGATGCTTAGTTTAATAGCAAATATGGAAGGGGTAAGAAAGGAGAAGGAAGGGTAAGAAAGGAGAAGGAAGGGGTCAGAAAGGAGAAGGAAGGGGTCAGAAAGGAGAAGGAATGGTCAGAGAATTAGAAAATTTTATTAAGGAGCTTAAGAAATTATCAAAGTATTAATACTGAACCTTCAAAAACTCCTCCAGTACAGCCCACGACAGCTGCACTGTCATTTATGAATGTATGCTGTCTTCGATTTTCTCAATATTCACTTCTGCCTTCTGTTTATCTAAATCCTTGAAAATAGAGACAATTTTATGTTTAAAGTAGGCTCAAAAATACTATCTACAGTACCTCTCTCCAAGTTTCTTTCTTTCTTTTTTCTTTTTTCATACAAACTGAGCACCTAATATGTTCCTGGGCACTGCAAGAAGCCAGGTGTGCAAATGAAATAAGACAAAGCCCTTGCCCTAAAAGCGCTCATAGTCTGAAATAGAGGTGAACTCATAAATAAACAATTGTAAGTTCTACAACAATTTTTATAATGTCCCTAGCAGCACAGAGATAAAAATGAGTAATTGTTGGTCAAGACAGTTGACAGTGAACAAACAGCCTGAGTGAAAGGAGATTAGTTAAAAGGTTACTGTAATTTCCCCCCAAAGAGAGAATGAGGTCTTTATCTATGTTTTCCCCAAGAGATAAGGTCAAGAGGAGAAAGCTTTAATGGAATAGAAAACTGGGGGACTGCTAAAGTTACCTACGAGATTTCATGTACAACCAAGTTTGAAAACCAGAGTGAAGGTGATGTGAGAAGAGGGTTGAGAGATCCGCAAGAGTTTAGCATGTGGGAAAGCACAAAAGGGTACTCCAGGTAGAATGAGGAGCATGAGCAGAGGTAGAGACTGTTAATACAAATGATGTGCAGTGTGTCTAGACCAAATGAAAAGCTAGATTTTGAAGGGCCTTGACTTTCCTAACAGTAATCTGCTATTTTATTCATCATGCAGTAGAGATCTTCTTTATTTTATATTTGCTTCAGGTGTGCAGCATAGTGGTTAGACAATTATATGATTTGCAAAGTGATCTCCCTGATAATTCTAGTACCCACACAGCACCACACATAGTTGTTAAATTGTTGACTATGTTCCCTGTGCTGTACTATACATCCCACGACTACTGTGTAACTTCTTACTCCCTCCACCTTTCCCCCCATACTCCCACCCGCCTCCCATTTGACAACCATCAGTTTGTTCCCTGTGTCTACGAGTCTGTTTTTGCTTTATTTGTCCATTTATTTTGTTCTTTAGATTCCACATATAAGTAAAATCATATGGTACTAGTCTTTCTCTGACTTATTTGACTGGGTATAATACCCTCTCAGTCTATCCATCCTGTTGCAAATGGTAAGGTTTCATTCTTTTTTAGTGCTGAGTAATATTACATTGTATATATGCACCACATCTTTTTTATCCAATCACCTATTGATGGGCCCCTGAGTTGCTTCCATATCTTGGCTATTGTAAATAACACTGTAATGAATATAGGAATTCATAAATCATTTTGAATTAGTGTTTTGGATTTCTTCAGATATATTCCTCAAAGTGGAATTGCTGCATCATAAAATAGTTCTTTGAGATCTTTGAAATGTTTTTAAGTATGGGAGTGAAGGAGAATCTGATATAGTTTAGAATAATGGCTCTCTGGGGAACAGATAAATAAAGATTAGTAAATGGCTTAGGACTTAAAATAATGAGAAGACTTCAAGCTGGCCAGTGGTTTGTTCTGTGGAATTCTACCAGAAAGAATCATACAGTTAGATATTTTAATTTAATTCAAAGTTGATTCTCTATGCCACAGCTGTTATCCCAAAGTACATGAACTTTGGATTTTTTTAATAAATTTAACAATCATTTAGATATTAATAGAACTGAACTGATTTACTAGCCTCCGTTTGGTGTCAGAAAGATTTCACCCCTACACAGTGTTAAGACAGAGAAAAAGGAGTAAAAATTCACATTCCTAAACTAGACTCAATTCTTTTTCTTCAATCAAGAAACTCTCCTTGAGCCATGAAAACAAATGGCATTTTAAAAATAGTGTCTTATTGAGAACAGCATGTCCTCTTTACTGAACTGTGGCATATTTTGAATCACCCTACCATTTGAGCTGGGACATGGGAGATATAGTCCCTATACTGTACTTTACTTTTATCAAGGTCGCAAGCCTTCACTCTCCACAGATACCTTGGCTGCTACTCTTCAGAGAAGAGAGAGGACAGCGTCTCCTCACTTCTCTGCAATCCCGCTCCTTCCCGCATGCCTCAAAGGGAGAATGCCTTCTTCTACTCAAGACCAGTCTCGGCACCTGGCCTGGGCCCTTGCCCCTTCAATTGTTTCTCTCTTAGTGACTCCTTTTGCATCTCCTTCTTGAATGTAGGTGTCTCCTCTTATTCTACATTCTTATTGAGCAGTTTCATTCATGCCATTGCCTTACATTTCCATCTATATTTTGATGATTTTCTGATCTATATCTCTGGTTCTGACTTGCCCCTGAGGTCTAAGCAAAGTTTGCTTAGACATGTGTGTTCTAATGATACATCAGGTGCAAAAATCGAGTATAATTCCACCCCAAGTATATTCTTCCTCTGCTTCTTATCTCAACAGATGGCATCGTTATTCTCATTGTCACCTATACCTTACAGTTATCTTACTTTTTTCTTTTGTTCTCCCACTTAGAGTCAAACTTTGTAGGTTCTTTGGTGTGTTCATAGCAATCACACCAATGCCCACCCAACACCCTTTACCAAATACCAGCACTCATAACTCTCACTAGCCACATTTATTCAAAGAAGAATACCTAGTTTTGAGACTAGGCTAAGTAACATTTGCCATTTCCATCCTTTTTTATAAATAAGGTTTTAGATTTTTTGTTGTTGTTTTGTTTTTGTTTTTCATTTGCTAGTGCCTAGTAAGGTAAATGTTTAATTCCTTTGATTCATTCGTGTGAGCAAACAATTGATGGCTTCTATATAAATTAAATTAATCTTAAAAACACATTGTGACAAAATTTCACAAGGGGAACTACTTGAGCTAAGGCTGGGGGAAAAAAGTAAAAATTTGAAAGGCAGATAAGAGAGTTGGGAGAGAATTTCAGAAACAGAGAGAGAACAGAACTGGAGAACATAGAATTTTCAGACAGAGCCTGGAGTTTAAGGTGCCAGGGAAAGGGACTGAGAAATAACGCTAAAAAGTAGGGAAGAGTAAGATTCGTAAGATTCGTAAGATTCTATATGCACAAGGGTGCCATTGAACAGTTTTTAGCCAGGGAGTGACCCAGGAAATATAATGTTAGGAAGACCCCACTGTTTGTTGGTGAAAGAACTTAGCTTTAGTCATTCATTTTATGCCTCACAGAACCTACTAGAGTGCTTTCAAAGAATGTGTAAAAGTCAGAAAGGAATTGTATTAGATTGAAGTCAATGATAGACACTCTGTGGAGAGCACACAATGGCTATGCTGTGTGCAAAGCACAGTTCTGAGCTGTCTAATTTGAAAAGGGACATATCGCGGGCTGTTGTAAAGTTGAGACCAGCCTGTAAGCCCCACTCTCTCCATTTGAAGGCTGGTGGTTGCCATGGTTACAGCTGCATGAGTAGGCTTATTTATAGCTGTATACTATCTTTAGTAAATTCCACAACAGATGAGAGAAAATTCAACTGTGAAGCCATCTAAGTATATTGGAAGCACTTAGGAAGAGCAATAGAATTAAATATACACCAGAGAATCTCAAAAACACTATGGAGAGCCCCATTTTAAAAAACTACTTTGTGAACAGTGTTCCGAGTAAGTTTAAAAAAAATAAACCCAGGATTTCGTATGCCCTCTGCTAGCTTCATCTTTACAATTTACAAGCATAGGTTCCAAGGAAGGATTTGGAAATAACTAAATAAATATCTTTTGCTACCTATCATATGTAAGACACCTACAGATGTTGTAAGTCTTACAGTAACAACATAAGATAGGTACTATTTTTATCTCCATTTTGCATGTAAGGAAACAGATACAAAACAGTTTTCCAAAACCACATAGTCAGTAAAGACCATAGCGAGGCAAGAGCCCTGGCCTTCTGCTCCTGGTGCTCTGAGCCACTCTGATGCACCGACTTGTTTTCGCATGTGCAACAAAACGATCTGGAGACCAGAACTCACTGGGAGACCAAAATCCACCCTTATTTCAATTTAAAGTAAATACAGATCTAAAATGATTATTTGCTAATGGAGAGCACCAAGAATCCATGCTGTAAAACCACCTCTATCCAAACCTGAAGTCTCAAACAAAACAAACTTGGGCATCCTACTCCCACTTCAGGAAGAGTGGCAGCAGGGTTCTTTCATAAGAAATTTTTTTGTTTTATAACCAATTAAATGCAATTCACAGAAAATTGTGTGCACATACACAAACTTTTGGAGTGTATCCATTATGTACCACAAAGTAAAACAGTGGGCTTATTAAAAAGGAATGGATATTGATAGCTGTTGAGTGTTTTCCTTCATTCATCTTGTCAAATCAATGAGACCTGTATTTTGCCATGTATAATGTTCTCCTGTGTATGATGAGCATCCACGTTTTTGGCCTGAACTTTCAGAAAAAAATATCTTTCAATTTAATTACTTATTTATTTGTATTTAGATCATCTTTTTTGTATTATAAAGGGATTTTAGTATTTATTTTTGAACTTATGGTACAAGAAATTTTATGTAACAAATAATTACAAAACATAAGAACAGATAAAAGGTATTTCAGGTATTATCCATGAATAATGTGCATCCTTATTTTTCCCTCAAAAATTTGGGCAAAAAGTGCACATTATACATGGCAAAATATGGTATTTTTGATCCCTAGTTAATAGATGAAAACACTAGGCTCACATTGGATTAAAAACTTCCTCAAACATATATCTCTAGTAGGCAGAAGAACTGGACCTGAAACCTAAATCCTTCCAATGCTAAGCCTGGGGATTTTCCCCTTACATCCTCCTGTGTTATCTTGACTTAAAGGGGACAGAGACTGGGCCAGCTTCTAGCGGAGGTTCTCTCCAAGACCAAGGTAACTGGTTTTAGCAACCACAACTTGTTGTAGGAGGTGGAATTTGCCTAGACAAGTTCAAATTCAATGGAAGAACCACTCACTTTTTGGACACACATGTATTGTGTAGGAATAATATGTCCTTCACTAAGAGAGGCTTTGAGTAAAAGTAATAAGAGAAAGCTTTGGGATTCATATTATAGTGAGTGATCATGTAATCTAAGAATCCTGTAATATTTATTCACTTATTTGTTCAAATAAATTTTTACTGAGTTCCTACACTGTACATTTTCTTGTGGTAGGTGCTGGGGCTATACAATGGTGACTAAGACAACCAAGTATGATCATTTTGAATGCTACTGAAAATGCAATCTTAGATTCACAAAACACTCAGGATATTCATTCATCTGACAACATTTATCAAGTGCCTACGACACACACCAGACAGCATACGAGACACCGAGGACATAAAGGTGAATAAGTCACATTGCTGGAGGCAACTTTAGAGATCAACCATATGATCGATAACTAAACTGAAAGTACCAAGGGCCTGAGCACATGTCCAAGATCACACAGCAAGGATCTTTGACTGCCGACTCTTCTTAAGAGTTGAAAACCCTGTGAAGTCTCCTGTCATTTCCGACACTTCATGGTGTAACATAATTGATACTTGCTGTCTTTTCTCCTAAATTGGAGGAGATCCTAAAAAAAGGTAAGATCACGTGTGCCACAAAGATGCTGGAGCCATAACCCCAGCAACAGTCTAATGTCAAGCATGCCAAGGTTGAGAAATCCTGATGTAGCCTGTTTTCTTATAAAAAGGGCTCCAGAATATAAATTATAAAATAAAGAGCGTCCTCTATGCCTGAAATAAAAGAGAAGCTTACATAAGGCACTAGGAAGTCATTTCACGTCACTCAGAAATAGGTTGTCTTCAAATCCTGAAAACTGGGGAGAGAATCCTGGAAGGTACACCACCAATACCAACTTGGATGAAAGGTATATATCCAACTGGTTGATAAACTTAGACAGGTCCTGACGTGAACACCTAACTCATTTCTTCACCCATACATTTCTCAAGTAATTCCCAGACCTCTGTTTGGTTTCATATGCAGATTATGTCAAGGAGAAAACGTTCCCAGGTCTGTAGAATGCTATAGTTCAGACACATAACTACAGAGTCTACACCAACCCTCACCTGCTTCATACTGTAACCACTATCTGCCAGCTTCTCACCTTACCACATCCACTCTCTACTTTAAATACTTAAATATCTAAAATAAATATTGAGGTCCTGGCTTTGGAGATTTAGATTTTTAAGTGTTGTGAATGTGAACTGAATTAATTTTCTGCAAGCATCTGAAATGACATGTAACAATAAGGAACCCTTCCTAGTGGTAACAAAATAGTCAATTAAAATATTAATTATTAAATTGATTCTCTGCCTCAAAGATTCTTCTGATCAAAAACAACTAAAACAAACAAAGGCAAGCAAATTGACAAATATCAAAACATTTTTCAGGCAATTTCAGAAAATAAAGAAGGAAAAAAGGTAGGGTTGTAATAGTAGCATGACAAAAACAAAATCTGAAGCTCTGAAAGGGAAAAGATAGCCTTTTTTACAATATAATGGGGTAGGGAAAACGAGGTTTACAGTCGTGAGTCCACAAAACATAGAGTTTATTCTTACATTATTATTTATTCATTACTCTATTATTATTATTATTATTATTAACCTACTTTTGCCCAGCCCTGTATATTCAAGCCATGTTAGATATTCATGCATTAAGGAGCATAGCATGGGAAAAATAATAGCTAATATTTATTGAGCATTTACTACTTTCACTTTAATCTTCACAACAACCTAAGAAAGGTAAGTTTTGTTAAAGGGGGAGATAACAAAGCTGATTTCTGAAGTAAGAAAGCACAAAGCTGATTTTATTGCTTACCTAAATATGGAGGAACTATGCTAGTCAGGTATAACCTCGCCAAGTTGCTGATATAAGGAGAAAAGTATATATCCATAATAAAATTTTATGTGCCAACTAGTAGTGCTGCCTCAAAACATTTTTAAAGGGCAATATCTTGGAAATGCACTGAGAAATTGACAAAATGACACCAGTGAAAGATTTCTACAGATCAAGCAAACAAAAAGGCAAAGACAGAGAGGAACAGAATATTATAATTAATATGGTTTATCTAGATGCCCTGGTACATTTTGTCCAGAGTCTACATCTCCTCTGTTCAGCATGTGGTCCTTTTCTTCCTTAGCAGGCCAGTCATTCCCCAGTTCAATGCTAAGATTTGGTCTTAACAGTGAGTCTGGAGGCCAGAAAGGGAGTGGAGGGTATGTCCTTATAGGGACATGTATTGACCTGCCAGACAGAGGCCTCCACTGTGTCTTTAAGCAAGAAGGATCATCGACATTGGCAGAAAGGGGTGGGTCACGTATGCAGCCCCAGAGGGTACGGGGAATCTGAGGTTTCAGATTTATAGAGTACAATGACCCATATGTCCTCAGAGTCCCTCACCTTTTTGATCAGGTCCCTGACTTTGGCAGAGCCTACTTGTTGCAGTAGACAATTTAACTTTCTCTGGAGTCCTGCTATTCTTGTAATTAAGTCTTAATCTGATTCTGAGATTTTCCACCCTTCCAGCTATAAGAGAAAAGAGCCTCTTAATATCCTATGAAAGAGGCCCTCTGATTTTCCTATTTTACCTTAATCAACCTTTGGCCTGTCATTGTCTTCTCCAGTGCACAAATATTGCCCAGCAACAGATATCCAGTTTTGTAATTCTTCTAATAACCACCTCTCTCGTAAGTCTCAAATGCTTTATACTGTTGCAGTCAGTGCATTTCCTTCACATGTTATCCCATCTTACTGTCCCACTAGTGAGCTTTAACAGTCGCAAAATTCCCGCATGCCGGAGGCTATAGGTCCTCTACTCAGCACAGATTAGTGAGTCCACCTAGCTCCAAAATGGCATTATAGAGTCGGCTCCCTAAAACCATTTCTTTTTCCTTTCAAGTACATGATTGTCTAACCACTATGCTTTAGACCTGAAACTAATACAAAATAATATTGAATGCAAACTGTATTTTAAATATAATAAATATTTAAATATATTAAATATAATAAATATAATAAGTATAAAAATAAATATAATAAGTATAAAAATAAGTATAAAAATTTATTTTTATTATAAAAATAAATCACACTCCAGAGTGTGATTACCTGGAAACACACTCTGGAGTGACAATTTGCATGCAGGGGGTTGATGGGAGAGGGGTTTCATGAAGGACTCCGAGGAAGACTGGGAAGCGGGGAGAAGCTGAGGGTGATGCAGGATGCAATGGCAGCAGAGGCCCCTGCTCATCCCACAGGGAAGTCGGGAGAGAGGATGGCCCTGCAGAGATGTCTGAAATTGAGGCGAGGGGCAGGCCTTGTGACTCCACATGGAGCCTTTGTGGAGTGTGGGCTGCCCCTAGGGGGCGTAACCTTAGGAAAGGCAGCCCCCTTTGACTGAAGGCAGCTCCTTGCATCCCAGTGCATTCCAGAGAGCTGGGAGAACGGATGCTCTGGGCATCTGGGAAATTGGTACTCCACAGACAGGAAATGAACTTTCTTTTCCACGTAGTATTGTATTTTCTATAGAATGTTTTACCCTATAAACAGAAAAGAGACCATAGTATGCCTAGTAGAATGCATTTCTTTTCACCATGTTTTCTAGAATGTTCTAACTCCTTGGAACTTTGAAACCAGCTAAGTATTTGTTTTCAATTGGCATAGAATTGCTTCAGATAACCCTATAAATTTCCACCACAATCACTTACTTTATATAGGACTCTACTGTTTCTCCAGAATACTTTTTAACCTGTCATACACAGATAGACAATTTATTTTAGGTTTTCTCACAAAATTAGTCTTAATTTTTGGCAAGTATCCACTTGTGGTTAAGAAATGAGGCGAGAAGAGCTGCACCACATGTGGAGGCAAGGCAGACTAAAAACAGCTGAGACGCAGTCCTAGTTCCAACAGTCCCCCGGCTGCTCTCTGAGCATCCCTACTCCGACCGCCTGTGGCACCTCTCCAAAAGGACCCCCACCACATTTGTTTTGCGAGTCCTGACCTTGGCGTTAAACCCAGCTTGCTAACTGAACAGTCCTCCCGGATTCTGCCCATGCCTCTACAGAGTGCCCAAACACTTAATACTTCTCTGGTTGTAAAATGTGGTTTATGATACAAACTTTCTCTCCCTCCACTGTCCCTTCCTTCCTTATCAGCTCTTGATTCTGCTCCTCTAAACTCTCAAGATTTTAGTATCTCTAGATTCTTACCCTTGATCTCTCTGCCTTTGACTAGCCTTGGATTAGCCTTAAGATGAAAATAGTTAATACCCTAAGGTTGTTGACAAATTTCAAAGGCTGCTCTCTACCAGTAAGGGCACTTCTGGTAGCCTGCCACAGGCATGAAAAAGAATGAAAAGAACCAGAGAGGCTATTGTGCCATCAGACTCAAGGGCTGATGAGGAGCAAACAGTAAAAAACAGGTCAAACGGCTAGTGCTGAGTCAGCTCATAAACAGAACTGCCAGAAAGGAGCAACCAAGGACATATTCCAGAACATTCCCCATGTAAGGGACTGGGAAGGCCCTGAGGCTTTTTCGAGATTTTCTGTATACACGTGTGTGATAGATAGCCCAGGGCCAATGTGGAAAGGAGGCTGCTGTCCGCACTGGGAGGTGCCTAAGTGAAACAGTCCCCTGGCGTCCTGCAGAATGCTACCCCAGGACTATGAGCCCATCTTCTGTACGGAACCCCTGCTTTATCAGCTCATTTACCATGTAGGAGACCGAAATCTACATACCGACAACTGCACCTCACTATTGATCATAGGGTAGTTTGGGGAGAACAACACTCAAAGCAACAGAGAGGCGTGCAGAAGATCGTAGCTCTTTTAAAAAGGATAATTATAAAGAAATTTTAAAACACAGAATTTTCTTGCTGTGTACTCTGAAAACTCTAGCTATTTTCTTTAATAACAAATTGTGTATTTTAGAGTAGGACATTTCATTCCAATTTAGAAATCTAAATCACAGCATGATAGGAACTATCTTTTCCTATGAGCCTCAGTTCTGAATACTGTTGATTTCTGAAATAAGATCCTATGTTGAAAACGTCTCCAGATTTTCTGATTGCCATTTGAAAGAAGCATGATGATACAGACTAAAGCTGTGGTAGCTCCTACAATCACATCAAAATTCGCATTACAAGCATAATTAGCATGACATTTTATGGATTTAGTTTGAAGAATGCTGCAAAAATTTCTAACTTTGCAGAGATCAAAGAAAATTAGATATTTAGATCACTATAGTTACCTTTGCTCATATTTAATTACTAAAGTAAATTATAATTAATTCACCAAGAATTCCTGTCTTGTTTGAAAATAAAAAATTGGAAATAGTCTAGCGTTCTTCTCATTAGCTCAATAACTGAAAGACTATGGGAGTCACATAACTCAAATTTACTATCTAGTGATCCTTGGCCTAGTTTTATTTCATGCTGGGAAACACTGGAATATTGTAGCAAATAATCAAATTATTTTAATAGCATGAAATAACAGAGAAAAACTCATTATGATTATGCTTATATATTCATTTAGAAATTAATAAATATTTACTCAAATCTATTGAACACAAAGGCCTTATGCTAATATTACCAAAGCTAATTATTTTATTATATTTCAAGTCATTAGTGTACAAAAATGAATAATTTACTTTAGTATTTACTAGTATATGTGAAGTATTTGAATTGCATAACTGGCACTTCTCAGCGGTAACCCTAGATCAAGCGCTCATTTCTTATACAGTATTGGACATTGTAGTTAAACATACACTTTCTAAACTAACAAAAGATACGATTATAACAAAGTTATAAACAGTATTTGAATTGGATCTCATTAATGACACAGATGAACATTGGTTAGGTTTTGGTCTTAAGACAACACGCATGCACAGGCACATACACACGCACATGCTAAAAGAAGCCCAGTGTCTGTCTCATAGATGATGATAAACAACTCTGACAATATGGTTTTCACCTTCATGGCCAGCAGAATTTTGCTAAAACTAAGCGATCTTTATGTCTGCTCAATGTGCAACAACACATTCTGGCTGCATGCAGAAACTTTTTTAGCCATTTGCACACCAGGACGATACTTCAAATTGTGTGTCAGCTCTCCATCAGTGTAGTCCCTGCTATGAGACTCACAAAACTTACTCACAGGTAAGTCACAGAGTTGGATTCACATGAATTATCCAATGTCCAAAATTATGGGCTGAAAAATTATGTAAACACCTGGAGGTCCTTATTCATAACTAAACAAGCAACTCTTTTGGGCTGGAGCTTTATTCCTTAACAATGCCAAGTTGAGACTGGCTTAATTGTGCAGTTTCTAGATATTTGGCCGACAGCATATTGTCAGTTTGCTTGATTATAGCAAGAACTCATAATTGTTTTCAGCTGCAAACAAATGCAAGGCTGACTCTATAGAGGTACATGTCTTCTGTTCCTTTGATCAACAGCTTCGGTTTGTCCCGTCAAGATCCCTCATACACAGCATTTCAAAGTTGGGTACATTCAGTATAATGTATATTGTTAGATTATTTGACATACATGCCAGTTGTTAAATTGTCTTCCCTTACAAGATAGCTGAATTGGAACCACCGAGTTACCAAGCGGGCCCATACTGAGCTTTGGATTTCAAGGGCCAAAGCTAGGACAGAGGAAAAGCCAGAGTATGAATCTAAGCCAACATACAAGCATAATAGACATAACGAGCTCAAATCCCAGACTTTGGAGCAAATTGCCGAACCTTCCCTATGTCTGTTTCCTCATCCGGAAAATGGGAAAATTTGAAAGTGATACCTAATCAGAGGTTTGTGATGATCAAAGTATGTGATTCCTTGAGCTACCAATAAATATTAATGATTAGTAGCTAATAATATTGAATGTCAATAGACACCATCTATTAATAAGCATTAAAATTAATGAGCAATAAATATTATCTATTAATATTTTTGCTATTATCATGTAGAAAAGTCCTTCCTCTTCCTTGAATTCCCGATTTCCCAACCCTAAAGTAGGAGTAATAAATCCTGAAACTGTTTTTATACTCAAATGAGAGCATCTACACAAAAACACTTCGCACAGTGTAAAGTGTATCAAAACATATGGTGGTATTGTTGTTACTTCTGCTGTTGCTGTCTTCATTGGCATTGGGGTACTCACCCAGTGAGAGGGAGGGGCTTCTTTGTATGTTAAATTTAAAAAGATGCACAAGGACTGCAAAATGAAGGTGAGTTATTATTATATGCCATGCACGGTGCTTGTTCAGCACATGTTTACCCTGTGTTTACACTCCATTGGTGATTTTGGCTACACTGGCCAAAGCTAACTAAGATGCCCCAACGCGGTCTGTCATCTTTTCCCTTAATCTCTAGTTCTTCCTACCTTCCCTCGACCTCCAAAATAGATGTTTGGAAATCCCCCAACCCTATAGATACTGCTTCTGATATCCATAACATTTAAGGATTGATTTTAATAATAGGTCATAACATTTTCTTAATCTCTCTCCCCCATTTTGACAAAGTATCAATGAGTACCAGTTACACGGTTCTGAAGTGAGAAGTTCCAGAAGACCATGGGACTTAGGAGAATGATGTTGCTGAATATGGTGGTAATTTGGTAATATATTCTATCTTTTGTAATTGTCACCTTCAGTGGAAAATTAGGACTGATAATCTCTTCTCATAAGAATGTTGTATGGATTGAGTTGAAAAATACTCCTCACAGAGATCAAGACACACAGCAGTCACTTAGTGGCCGACTCTGAGTCTGATTTGAACTTCACTCAGTACAGTTCTATCTTAGTGTCCTGGACGACAACATTAGCCCTGCCCCCAACAGCACAAAGCACCGTCTTACTACTGAGTTTCAAAACTCATTTGGATTAACTGGAATTTATATGGCAAATAAAAAAAGTGGAAGCTAGAAAGGGGATAAGTTCTTAAGGAAAGTTAAACCATATTGCTAATCAATAATAATCATGTCCCATGAATAAAATTTATTTTTGACTGAAAATGAGTAAGTTGTAGTTAATGGAAGGATCTATTGCTGGGTTAATACGACTTCAGTGAAATGCCATTAACTTTCTCTGCCTCACTTCCTCTATCTTTAAAATACTGGTTATAGTTGATGACTTTTATGACTGTCAAATTAAAAGTTATGTTCACGGTGGGAGAGATGGATTTGTGGATTTTAATAACATCTTCCCCTCCATGAAGCATTACCAGCAACAGGAAGTCCCTGGAAGCTGAAAACTGGTATAAATGTGCACTGATATAATTAAGGTTATATTTGTGAATTTGTAAAATAACATTAATAATGTCCCTTGTCTCTCATATTGTCCCAAAATGTTTTTCTTCCACAGTTTATAAGAGGAAATCCTTATAACTTTGTGAACAACCTTCAAAACTAATTTCAATGGGAGCAGAGAGGTTTGCAGAGACAATAATAGATAATAATGGACAGCTAAGGAGAGATTTAGAAAATCTGGTCTGAGCTTTCACAGAATCATCCCTCTAAGAAATGCTGGCATAGTGCAGAAGGTGACCAGGAGTCATATGTTCATGAATTCTTTTTTTTTTCCATTGAAGCATTTTATTTGCATGTATGTATTACTTCCCTAGAAAAAGAATCCCAGGATTTTCCCTCCTATGTGTTTTCATCTGGCTTCTTCATGGTCCATATGCCCACTGACATTGTCAGTACAATGAAACCAAACTGACAGGACGGAAGCAGGCTGTTCTGCCATTTTTCTAGCTCTTTGAGCTGCACATTAAATCTGGGCATGATTAGTCCACACTTGTTTAACCTGCTTAGGGTGTTCACAACAATTTTCCCAACTCTGTGGTCATCCCTAATTTCAAATTCACCAATGTAACTATGCTTCATCATCACAGTTAGAAACTGGATGATGACTTTGGGGCATGGCCTTATACAAACCTGGTGTTTGCCTCTCTTTTCAGCATTGTTGATACTCTTGAGAGCATCGGCCAGGACATTCACATGCACCATTATGGTGGCACAAAAAGATGGAGGAAGAGCTCATGAATTCATAATGTGATTCCTGGAAACACCATGGAGGAGACAATGTACATGATGGTTTGTATCCAGGATGCTGGAATGTAAACTCCCAGTGAGAAGCTGGAGTGGGCATTGTTTGTGCTACCCAGATCCCTCCAGGTCCCTTCCACTCTTGCTGTGGGCTCCTTCACCAACTCTGGTGTGCTTTTGCTTCCAAGAGCCCACACTTGCAAAGCTAATTTGGAGGACTGCCCTGGGGCTGCTGGAGCCACTTTGCCCAAGAACACAGAAAACCTGAAGTGCCTAGAAGAAGACTAAAAAGTACAGGAGCGTCAAACTCAGCTCTCTTGCTTTGCAGTGGGAGAGCACTGAAGCCTGATCTACATTCCAAAGTTCTCCTCTGCAATCAAGCTAACACCACCTTCTTGGGAGTTCCTGAAATCACAGGTGATGGCTTTGCCCTCTTCCCAATTCCACTTCCCCTGATGCCTTAATCAATCACTGACACACAATCCTCTTCTCAGTCTTCCCACAGATCAAAATAGAATAAATCCTGTCTCTTGAGGACTGCCATGGA
>CM052540.1:23913261-23940655 GCA_028533065.1 Trachops cirrhosus
ACAGCTGACAGCTGTCTAGGGAGAAGGCACTGGGTGAGGGTGGTGAAGGGATTGAGCAAAAACAGAGAGAAAATACTCATGGACATGGACAACAGTGTGGTGACTGCCAGGGGGAAGATGGGAGGGAGAAGGTGGAGGAGGGTATGAGGCAATGAACGGTAATGGGAGGAGACTTGACTTGGGGTGGTGAATGCACAATACAGTACACAGGTGATGGGTTATGGAATTGTGCACCTGAAACCTGTATAATTTTGTTGACCAGTGTATTGCCAATAAATTCAATAAAAAAGGGGAAAAAAGACTATCTTCAAAGGAATTAACACTAGACTGCTTTAAAATCTTTTAAAAAACTAGAAAAGAAAGAGAACGTAAGATCCTTATCTGGAGTTTATTCATGGAACATGGGACACTAGACCTGGAAAGAGCTACTGGAGGTAAGATACTATTCCTATAGGATATCCCCCATGCTGGCCCAGGGAAACAGGCCTTACATTCCAGACATCCAGAGGGCAGTAAAAGGCTGAGAGCCCTCCTTGGGATCAGCAGGCTTCTAAGAGTCACTAAGTTAATATTCAAGCAAGAGAAGCAGGATATCAAGATTGCCAGGTAGTGGAGATCACTAACCAACAGCTACAGATGAGACTTTAATAATAGTCAGTAGGAATTTATGAGCCACCCATAGGACAGCTCCCAGGGATTTGCCTGGGTGCAGGCTCAGAGTCTGAGAGTTGTTGCATCTTCTAGGGGAGATGTCATGCATACAAACCACCCCCATCACAAAAGACAAGACATGATGTACACCATGAGGAAAATACAAGTTGAATTTTATGAAAATGCAGAGTAGAAAAATCTGCTTCTAGACGAGGAGATTTGCAGCAGCTGGGACTATGTAACAAAAGAATGCAAATGATGTGTTGCCGAAAGCAAGCACCTAGAGATTTAGGAGGAGCTGTGATATGTTACAAATGCCATGGTATATTGATTCAAGCATTTATTGACTCCAGCTAACTCTGGACTTACTCAAGTGTTACTCACCTTTAAATGTCACACATGGACACTCTAGAATTGCAAATGTTCCTAAGATATACAAACTCATTTGTTACACATGCTCATAGGTCACACACCAATTCAAAAGTCTCTATTCACTGCCTGCTTATCCAGAGGGCTGAAGGGAGAGTTTCAGAAGAGCAGTCAGATTCATTCTTCATGGAATCTTCCTTCCTCATAAGATTCTGTCTAAAGGGAGGGTCCAGTCCAACCTTAGTCTTTTACCTTCATAAAGTACATGTTGATTTGTTCTATACACCTCCAGAAACTCACAAAGGAACTCTTCCCCTAAAAGGCTAGGTTTCACTGACCTTCATAGCATTAATAATGGCAACTATGGTCACATCCTATCACACACAAACTCAGGACATTAACAAATCCATAAGCTTCGTATTGATTATAATCCATAACAGAGGCCTCTTTAATAATTTGAAAATAAAAGCCACAGAAAGAGAAACTTTATACTCATAGTCTTCCCAACCAAACCAAACCCCACCCTTCTCCAGAATTTCTCATCTCAGCGAGTGGCATCACAGTCCACACAAGTCTCAGCAACAGCCTGTATGTCACCCGTCTCCTCTCTATCTCCGTTCATGCACATCCAATTCATTGCCTTATCCTGTCGTGCCTGCCTTACTAACACTTCTGTTCTCCTCCATCCTCATCCCCATGGCCTTAGTTCAGGCATAACCACAGCTTACTCACGACCCTGACAACTTTCTGTCTCCCGACATTCACTCTTGACTCCCTTCAGCTGGTTCTCCATATTATAGCCATAGTTGTCTTTCTAAAGTACAGATGTCAAGGATAAACTCCACATACTTGTATTTTTTTTAGGGGAAAATAAGGATGTGCATTACACATGGGTAGTAAGTGAAATACCTTGTATCTGATCTTATGTTTTGTACTTGTTACATAAAATTTCTTGTGCCATATGTTCAAAGATAAATGCTAAAATTTCTTTATAATACAAAAAACAAGTATCTAAATATAAATAAAAACTGAATTAAAAAATTAAAATAAAGATTTTTTGCCTGGAAGTTTGGGCCAAAAATGTGGGTGCACATTATACATGGGAGCACATTATATGCAGCAAAATGCAGCAATTTGTGTGGCAAACATGGCTTTTTCAGGGTCCCAACAGAAAACTCATGGCACACACAAAGTGGGAAATTGAGATATAATGAAAAAATTATTTTCAAAGGACTAGACAGGATTTAGGGCCTAGTGACAGTGGAGCAGCCACCTGCCTCAGTCTGGCCAGGACTTAGCATTTCCTGGGACGCAGGACTTCCAGTCTGAAACCTGGAAAGTCCCAGGCAAACCCAGGAAGAGCTGTTCACACTGTTACAACTGGAAACACCACCATTGTAGGTCTGAAAGAGCATGAGAAGGAAGTGGTTACCAGAACCCAGAGAGGAAAGCTGTGTGAAGAAGGTCACTTCATGAAAGCTACAACATTTGGAAGAGGAATGAAACCCAACTTACAAACACCCAACAGGAAGGAAGCCAGAAAAATAAAGACCCAGAGATCACACTCTTTGTGCCTTCCCATCTCCAGTCGGTGCCTACCATTGACCTACCCAGAAGAAAAGGTCAAAAGAGATGACCTGATGTTGTTCTGTGGGTCAGTCTAGGGGAGGCCAAAGACGGCAAACAAAGAGATGGTAGCATAAGAAGGACTCAGTCTGACATTTCTGGCTTTGAAGATAGAGGAAGGGGGCCACAGTCCATGGAGTGCAGTGGCCTCTAAAAGCTGGAAGAGTCGAGAACATGGATTCTCCCCTGAAGCCCCCAGAAGGAACATATCCCTGCCAGCACCTTGATCTTAGGCTAGTGAGACCTGTTTCAAACTTCTGATGTCCAGAGCTACAGGAAAATAAATTTGTGGTGTTTCAAGCCACCATGTTTGTGGTAGGTTACAGCAGGGATGGGAAACTAACATGAAAGGAAACTTAGCAAACATCTAACATCTCAGCCAATACATAAGCTCCACCAGGGCTTTGACTGGTGTGGGAACTGACTTTCCTCTGTTGGCAGTGTGGAGTTTGTGAAGGTCCTTGAGCTGGGAGTGACATACTCGGAGCCATGCTTCAGAAAGGATATTCAGCCTCCTCCTACCTTCAGCATAGGTGAGATGGGAAGGAGGAATGCCTGAATGAAGGGGGAATCAGTTAGAAGGCTACTGTGAAAGTCTGGTTAAGAAGTGTGGGCTTACCCTGACCGCTGTGGCTCAGTCGCTTGGGCATCATTCCAGAAGATAAAGGTTGGCTGGTTCCATTCCCAGTCAGGACACATGCCTGGGTTGCAGGTTCATCCCCAGTTGGGGCATGCTCAAGAGGCATGTTCAAGATTGAAGTTTCTCTCTCACATTAATGTTTCTCTCCCTCTCTTTCTCCCTCCCATCCCCTCTCTCTAAAAATAAGTAAATAAAATCTTAAAATACAAAAAAGACATGTGGGCTTAAAACAGGGTGGAGCCCGTAGGCATAGGTAGGAAGACAAGCATGGCAGAGATGTTGTTATCATGTGAAGAATGACACTCAGTGACTGATTAGAAAGAGAGCTGATGTCGAGGATTTAAAAGTGAGTGAAGACAGTCATCACGACCACATCGATAGAGCCAAAGTGGCCTTCCCTTTGGGCAGAGCACCTGCCATCTTCAACAGGATCGAGAATAGTTCAGACAGCATCTAGAACTCAGCTTCTAAACAAGTTGTGAGAAATGGATTATTTGCTTGAATAAAATGCAAATCTAAAGTAATAAAGAATAGCTGAAATTCAACCAGGCAAACTGGAGGTAAGCAAAACTACAGAACTGTTTACTATTAACATACTGTATTCTTCCACTTCTACTTTCCCTTAAATTGCTCCATTTTAGGAAATATTAAGAAAATGTTTTTGAGGTATGTAGTGAATATAGTCCTTTTCTTATATACACTTAAATTTTTTTTCATTTAATGGAAACTGTCTAAATAAAGCAAATAACTCTGAATATGTCTTATAAATGATTAAGTCAGGATCTGAACACCACGCTTTTTATTCCATAACCAAGCTGGACAATAATAGACCAAGTTAATGTTTGGTTAAAAAAAATGTTTGAGGTCATGTTGCCCAGATGGAGACCATAGACCAGGACGTGTGGGTAAGTGAATTATTAGGGCAGAGGAGTGGAGAAGTTGGGGAAAGCAAAGAAAGCCAAGCAAGGAAACCATATCAAAAGAAGATCTGCAGTGAGCTCTGTCTGCAGGCGAGTTCTGCAGACAGTGTAGTCCTCCCAACCCGAAGCAATGGAGCTGGAGTAGTTATATGCCCTCCTGGTTTAATTATTGGTTAAGCACTTCCTGGTCTCCATCTGGGCAGGCAAAGTGGCTTCCAGCAACCTCAGGCAGCCCTCCACCACACGGATCCAGGTGTCGGCTATTGGAAGTGGAAGTATGTCCGGAGCCAGCACGCTCAAAAAAGGTAAAGGGATCCAAGAGAATATTGGCAGAGGGCTAATAGTGTCTGTGACAAAATATAATAGAAAATTTCAAAATTTTGTGTGATCATTCAAATAAGAAATTAATTCAAAATGTTCAATGGAGTTTCCATAGCCACCAGTCTAGCTAACTCACTCCTTTTTCCCCTTCATTTAATCCTGTTTTAATTGAATTTATTGGGGTGACATTGGTTAAAAATTACATAGTTTCAAGTGTACAACCCTATAATACATCATCTGTATATTGTATTGTGTATTCACCACCCCAAGTCACATCTCCTTCCACCACCACTTATCCCCCCCTTTACCCTCTTCTACCTCCCCAAACCCCCTTCCCTCTTTCCCTCTGGTCATCACTATACTGTTGTCTGTGACTATGAAGGTTTTTGTTTTTGCTTAATCCTTTCACCTTTTGATTCAGCTCTCCCAAACCCCTCACCCCTCGATGGCTGTCAGTCTGTTCCCTGTATCTATGAATCTGTGTTTATTTTGTTCACTAGATTCTACATACAAGTGAAATCATATGGTATTTGTCTTTCTCTGACTGGCTTATTTCACTTAGCATAATGCTGTCCAGGTCCATCCATGCTGTCACAAAAGGTAAGATTTCCTTCTTTTTTACAGCCAGTAGCATTCCATTGTGTAAATGTAAGATCAGCCATTACGTTAGCTGGTACCTAATCTAATGAATATGACGTGTCCTCACCTCACGCCTGTTCTTAGCTGAGCCACCCTCTCCTTGTTGAAGCACAGTATTCTCCTCTCTCAGTTTCTCTAACATCACATTCTTCTAGGTTTCTCCCACTCAGGCTCCTGTGCTGGCTCCTCTTATTTGTCCATAAATCTAAATGTCAGAGTTGATTCTCAGGCCTTTCTCTTTTCTACATTTTATTCCTTCATCTCATTTCCTCCCACAGCTTCAAATACCCCAGCACTGCAGTCTCCTCATATTATATCTCCAGCCCAGACCTCTTCCAAGAGTAAGCCTCATATATCCAACTGTTTAATTGGTATGTTCACTTGAATATTTTTTAAACCATCTCAATTTTAAAGTACCAAAATTACAGCATTTAATTTCCCACTACACTCAAAAAGCTCTGTTCCTCCAACAATCTCCCCATCCTATACTTTGCCCCCAGTTAGTCAAACCAGAGCCTGGGACTGAACCTGATTTCTTTCTAAATTCCTGTGTTCAATCCCACAGCATCCACGTGGGCTCTACTTCCAAAATATCGATCTACTCCTACCTCTACTGCTAACACCATGGTCCAAAACTAGCCCTTCAGCTTTATGACTACAGTCATCTCCTGACTAGCCTTCCTGCTTTTATTTCTGTCCCCTTGAAAGTCAATCTCCACATGATAGCAAGAATGACCATTTAAAATTAGATTCTGCCATTTCTCCATTAAAATATTTTATTGGCTTCCTGTGGTATTTTATATTCTGTCACTCCTCTGATTAAAATACTTTAGTGTCTTCCCATGGCATTTAAAATCAAACACTACAATGACCCTTGTGACCTGACCTCTGTCCACCTTTCCAGCTTCATCTGCTCACTCTGCTTGACCACACAGAATTCTGACATCCCCTAGACATCTCTGCACAGGGAATGGATATCTTTAATCTGGTTCCTTCTCATCCTGTTAGGTCTTAGCCTAAACATCATCTCCTTTAAGAAGTCTTCCCTTATCTCTATATTGCTCTTTGCCCTTTTATTACTTATTAAAATATTTTTTCTCCAGCCTTCTCACAAATGGTAACTATTTTGTTAGTTTATTGTGTTGCCTCCACTAGAAGGTGAGTTCCTTGAGGACAAGAAACATATGTCTTGTTCACCGTTGAATGCCCAGGACCTAACAATGCCTGATTCACACTAGGTGCAGCATAAAGAATTCGTGAGTGAGTGAATAAATGAAACACAAGGTTGCTACATCTTGGTTCACTTTTGCTCCTAACAACTTGACCATCTGAGGTCATTTAAAGTATCGTCACTTGATATGAAAGACCTGACCAAATCGTAGTATGGCCAGTTTAAGCAAGGCTAACATCTGGGCACGAGACTGCTACAGACCGTCCAGAGTCACGATGTCTCTGCTGCAGAGGGCAATGCAGACAGTTTCACCGGGACACTTTTCAAACTTTGATACTCAGGCCTTTTCTTCAACTGCCCTTTGTAATGTCCGGCAGACTCAGGGAGACTGGGCTTTTGGTAACCATCTCTTAAAACTAGGCAGCAGTACTTAATTTTCTTTTAATTTCTTTTTATTTGAAGTTATATTTTAAAATCTTAAGAGAAAGTCCAGATAGTGGTTTTCTGTCTAATTTCTTCGTTATTCAGTTAAGCTAACAGGATGCGTCAGATATGTGCACGCTTTAAGAGGACCCAGGCTGACACTCTTGTTTCCAGGGAACTTGTTCTTCGTAGCCTGCATAGTTTAGCATGCCAATTGAGATTAATTATCTGACACTGTAATGCCATTGTTTAATAATATACACCTTCCCTTCAATACTACTTATTTACAATTCTGACAAAATAACACATTCTAACTCTATAAAATTTGGGAAAGACATACATTTTTAAAAAAAGAAAAATTTAATCATCTACAAAATTCTACCTAGAAATAATCCTATTATTACCTTTTGTTACATATACTCCCAATTTTCCCACATATATACAGATTTATTTATCCACTCACTCATTCAACAAACACTTACTGAGCACCTCTCATGTTTCAGAAAGAGGCTGCTGAACAAGACAGGTGAGGTCTATACATTCATGTGTCTTGCATTCCAGGGGATAGATGAGAACACGGACAAGACAGTTTCTGTTAGTGATAACAGCTGTGAAGAACACAAAACGAGTAATGTGACAGTGAAGGTCATAAAGAGCGAGTGCGGGAGGACTGGCTTCTTTAAAGAAGGGTAATAAGGAAAGCCTTTCTAAGAACAGAATACTGCCCTGAGACCTAAAGAAGGGGAAACACCAGTCATGGAAGGAAATGCAGAGAGAACAGCACACGCAAGGGAAGGGACTGACTGTTTCTAGTAACTGCCACAAAGTAAGTGTAAGAGAATAAAAAGACAGAATAGGGATTTCTCATATTCATTTTGCATTTTTTAAATATTTTTATTGATTATGCTATTACAGTTTTCCCAATTTTCCCCCTCTATCCCCCCCTCTGCCCAGCGCCCACCCCCCAGCCCTCTAGCATCCCCCCTCTTGGTTCATGTCCATGGATTGTACACATAAGTTCTTTGAGCCCTCTGTTTCCCATACCATTTTTTATCTCTCCCCATCTACCTTATGCCTACTAAACATGCTTCTTCTTCCCTGTACCTTCCCCCCCATTTCCTCCCTTCCCCCTCCCCACTGAAATCCCTCTCTGTGATGTCCATTCCTCCAATTCTGTTCCTGTTCTGGTTGTTTGCTTAGTTTTTGTTTTTGTTGTTTTTCTTTTCTTTTAGATTCATTTGTTGATAGTTGTGAGTGTGTTGTTATATTACTGTTCATATTTTTTATCTTTTTCTTAGATAAGTCCCCTTAACATTTCATATAATAATGGCTGGGAGATGATGGACTCCTTTAACCTGACCTTACCTGGGAAGCACTTCATCTGTCCTTTCATCCTAAATGAAAGCTTTGTTGGATAGAGTCATCTTGGATGTAGGTCCTTGCCTTTCATGACTTGGAATACTTCTTTCCAGCCCCTTCTTGCCTGCAAGGTTTCTTTTGAGAAATCAACTGATAGTCTAATGGGAACTCCTCTGTAGGTAGCACTCTCCCTTCCTCTTGCTGCTTTTAAGATTCTCTCTTTATCTTTAATCTTGGGTAATTTAATGATGATGTGCCTTGGTGTGTTCCTCTTTGGGTCCATGGGACTCTCTCAGCTTCCTGGGCTTCCTGGAAGTCTATTTCCTTCGCCAGATTGGGGAACTTTTCCTTCATTATTTGTTCAAATAAGTTTTCAGTTTCTTGGTCTTTCTCTTCTCCTCTGGCACCTCTATAATTTGAATATTGGAACGTTTCAGGTTGTCTCAGAGGTTTGTAAGAGTCTCTCCACTTTTTCGAATTCTTGTTTCTTCCTTTTGATGGATGTTTATTTTTCTTTTGTTCCAAATTGTTGCTTTGAGACCTGGTTTCCTTCCTTTCACTGTTGGTTCCCCAAACATTCTGCTTTATTTCACTTTGGGTATCCTTCATTTGTTTTTTCATTTTTTGACCAAGCTCAATCAGATGTGTGAGCATTTTGATTACCAGGATTTTAAATTCTCCATCAGAGGGGTTGGCCATCTCCTTGCTTAGCTCTCTTTCTGAGGCTCTACTCTGTTCTTTCATTTGGGCCATATTTCTTTCTCTTAGCCAGCTGATAAGTTGTAAGGGGGCAGGGCCTCAGGTAGTCACCCAGGCAGGGCAACCCTCTTTGCTGCACTGCGGCACTGCCTGTGTGGGAGGGGCCAGAAAAGGAATGGTGCAGCTTGCCTGCTCATCTCTAGTGCACTTTTCAACAGACTCTCCTGTGAGACTGGGAGCTTCTCCTACCACAGCAACCTCAGCTGTAGCCCACAGCCACCTCTGAGTCCCCTTAAGTCAGCCCCTCCTGTACAGCCTGCAGAGCTTGGCACCCAGCTCTGCCCCCATGGTCCTCCATGTTGCCATGGTTTTTCTGAGTTGGCCCACGTGGTCCGCTGCCTTACCAGTCTGGTTGTTCTTGTTGATTTTTTCTGTAATTCCTTTCTTGTCAGAGTTCCATCCAGTTTGATTTTCTGGAGCTTTTGGTTGTTTATTAATTTCAGATTGGTTGTTCTCCTTTTGGTTGTGTGAGGAAGCAAAGGGTCTCTACCTACACATCCATCTTGGCCAGGACCTCATTTTGCATTTTTACCAGCGTCATGCATACTTTTTCATTTATTATATTTTTGACCTAAATAATTTAAATGTTACATCATCAAAACCATCAGTTTTTTTCTTTGTAGTTTCTACCATTGGAAAGTCTTTTATTTAAACTTCAATCAGAAAAATACCCATCTATATTTTCTTTGAGTATTGTACGTTTATCACTTCATTAACACACCTACAATTTATGATATATGAGGTCTGTCCAGAAGGTATCCAGCCATGTAATGTGAAAAATAGAGGTATTTATTGAAAAAGATACAAGATACAAGAAACATTGTACATAGGACAATGACACCTCAGTCCCCTTCAAAGTAGGCACCTCCAGACCTCACACAGTTGTCCCAATCGCCATCAGCTGCCCTGTCATATTTTCCTGAATCTCATCAATAGTCTGAAATCTCTTGCCTTTTGAAGGTGATTTTGGTTTTGGAAAAAGCCACAAGTCTGAGGGTGCCAAATCTGGGCTGTAGCAGGGCTGAGTCACCTGGGGGATTTGATGTTTCTCAAAAAAAAACTCTGCACAAGACATGATGCATGAGTGGGCACACTGTCATGATGAAGCTGCCAATCACCAGTTGGCCATAGCTGCGACCTTCTGAATCACCCAAATGGTTTCTGTAGAGAAATGTTCAAGCTTAAGGCAAAGTTTGATACAGATTTGTTGCTCTACTTGCTCAGTCATTTTGAATGTGACAGCCACACAGTACACATGGTCACTCAACAGGGTCTACCACCCCCACTGACTAGTACAGTGAAGTCGTCATTGTTCTCACATGAGCATTCCAGTCCACTCTCCTTGGCTGTCAGGTTACAACAATGTCACACAAACCGTCTTGTTGTATAAACAATGGCTGGCCTTTTTCCAGACAGACCTCATATGATGATTTAAGTGGTGCTTTTTCTCTAAGTAAATAGCTTATGCCTGAGCATAACTTTTTTGAAATATCATTATTTTCTCTGCTCATTTAGATGGCACTACTATCATATGCTTATTTCTTAGATTGAAGGCTCAGGAAGAAAAGAGTGATATGGGTGGAGTGACTTATTCTGGCAAGTTTGAAGAAAGAATTAAATACTTAAGAGCTTTAAAGGTGAAAGACCAGTTGGAAAACCACAGTAGTCATCCAGACAAAAGATGCCAAGAGCCTGCATCAGGATTATGATGCTAAGAATGAGAGAAAAGTTATGGGTAAGAAAAACTCTGATTAAATAAGAAAAACTAATCAAATGACTGGATGTGTGACTGAAAAAAAAAGAGTGATTCTGAATAAACCTAAAGTGTAATGCCTCCATACTTTGATTCATGCTGCATCTTCATGCTCAAATGCCCACTCTTACTCATGATTTAAGACTCAAATTAAATACTGGATCCAAGCAAAACCAACCAGTCTTTCTTCTTAGCACATTAGAATAAAAAATTAAGGAGCTTAATTTACAAATTGAGTTCCATGCTGATTTTAAAGATTACTGATTCCCACCTACCCCATTTCCCTACCCTCAAACCTCGCTTATTTGGGATTTACCTAAATGGATATAACCATACTCATTTCACCTCCAGCTTTTCAAATCTTTATTCCCATTTCTTTTTGTTTGAGAGCAATCACTTTGGCTTCCCTCAAGTCCTCACACTGGATTAGCATCACCAATGGCAGGAATTCAGTTGACCTTTAGGGCTGTGATAAATGCTAACACAGTTCAATAATTCATGGCTGTAAGTCACTCTTCAACAAATCGGACCAAATTAAATGCCGCAGGAATCCTGGTGAAAGTCTCTCTGCAGAAGTTCTCCCAACCCAACCACTTAGGTCAAACAATTCTCTCCCATTGTCCCTCCTGGTGGTTGCAGAGGCCAGGGAGGCCATCTACCCTCTCCTCTGCCAGTCAGTTTTTCTAGACAGCTAAAATGATAAAGGACTTGAACATAAACATGGAAATGGTATGCTGCCTCCCACTCTGCCTGTGCCATTGTAAGACAGAATTAGGAAAGTGTTTATTAAGTTTACGACAAGAAGGTTGTTAAAACAGAAAGCAGACTGGCGGCTGCCAGGGCAGTGGCCACTCAATGTGTATGGCATTTCCACTTGATGAAAAATTCTGGAACTAGATAATGGTGATGGTTCCACTGAATTGCACACTTTAAAATGGCTAAAATCATAAATTGAATGTTATGTGCATTTTATCACAATTTTTTAAATTGTGTTTGGTAATTTGGTTGTTGGGGATGTCATTAAGTAGACTTCAAAAGGCCCTCACTATAAATATCTTTGGGAGGCACGTCTCATCATATTAATAATGGCGTGAGTGCACAGTGGATCGCATTTCCCTTTAACACTGGCCAACAGGAAGGTTTGAGCCAACTTCTGGCCCTACCCTGGCAAGAGCATAGGATTTCACAGCTTGTCCCTTTGTACTAAGGCAATTCCAGGCTCTACTGTACTTTCCTATCTTTATTTTCCCTTTGTTTCATTTTTCATTCCACTTTCAATTTATTTTATCTTTCTACCATATATGTAGAAAGGTATAATATGTGTGATACCTTAAATCATTTTACAAACCTGGCAGAATACAAGTAACCTAAACATCAAAGTGTGACCAGACGTCACACAGGTGTTTGCTTGTTTCGACTCTCATAACGTGGTCTCTTTTACTGGTATAAATCCAAAATGGCCCTTGCATTGAGATCTCCAAGAAATTCTGTTAGACCTGAGACACATGTTTGTTAGATAATTAGCTTCCTCACAGTGAACACCTTCTTTTTACTAACTTTATTCACACCTGGCGTGTTCCTTTGTTAGCGGAACACCAACCATTAGGCACATATTACAAATGCAGTGATAATGGTGAAATGGTCCTAACTCTGAGTAACAGCCACCACCAAGAAAACACATCACACTCTCTGTCAGGTTTTTACTGCTTTCCATGATTACAAGGAAAAAGAAGCTTAGCATTGCCTTTTTGTCCAAAGTGCAGAAAAAACTGCTACCAGGAAAGTGAATAATAGACAACTCTGATGTACATCTTTCTTCTTTTTGTGGCAAATTGGGCAGACTGTAGAGAATTCTTTAAAGTAAGAATGCAAGCTTTTGGGGGTGGCTTCCTTGTAAAGCAACAGGCTGGTTACAATGGCAGAGAAAATTTGTGAAGAAAAGTATCCGTGGATGGCCTGAAACAAAGGTGGAGTATGTGGACATTTGGAATATGTCTTGGAGAGTACATGGGTCATCAACATTTTACTGACTGATAAAACAGTGGCAATATTGATGATTTTATCCATTTACTCAAAAGATGCAGGGTTCATCTGAAAGCCTCCAATATCAGTCACTGAGACCCACTGTGGACCCCAAGAATTTGGGGGAAATAAGACAGAAAAAGTATAAAGAGCCAGAACCACACACACATACTTCAAACTACCTTTAAGATGTTTAACTGATCTCTTCTGAGTTCTCTCTTGAACCAGAAAGGTAGTGATTAAAGACTGATGTCAGATGTATTACCAGATATTATCTTATATTGAAAGAGCATAGGATTTATTAATTCTTAAAAGACAAGTTGTGGGTTTTCTGGTACCAACACATTGCCATTTGAAGTTCACAGCAGCATATTCAAGCAAATGAGGAAACACTACCCGAGAAGCAACATAATTTCTCAGCCACATCCAAAATGGAGGTCAAGAGCAGGATTCAAAACAGGATCTGTCTGTGTTCAGCACCAGTGACCCTAACCATGACACCACAGTGCCTCATGGGCCCCCCTAGCAATACTAACCAATTGCTCTCACACACCTGTGAGGAGCACAAAAGAAACATTAATGTTGCAAAATTTAAAAATGCAAAGGTGGCTTTCACTAAGTCACCTGGATTGTGAGTGCTGTGAGCAAAAGTAAAACCTGGGTTTCCTAGCACTCAGCCCAGAACTTCTGCACTATTGCACATGCATCAGCATGCATACACTGTGCGTGTGCACACACACAGAGTGACGGGAACCCAGCTGTACAACTGCAGGCTGCTGATGGTGCCAGATGAGAAATGCATCATCTTACACTGAAAAAGCTGTGAAAGCAGAAAAATCAATCTACCATTTTAATAAAAAATGTGAGAAACTGAGAAGATGAGCTATGGTGCAATCACTTTGGGCGGATCTGGCTGCTTTGCTATTAATCATTTCTCTACTGTGCAGTCAGCAGAACTTTATTGAAGTCTATTCAGTGCTTGGTTGGGTCCACTGCAGGGGCACTGTGACCAAGGGGGATGAGATTATGAAACTATCCTGTATCCTAAGGACCAGGAACTGTGCACACCACTGCAGTCTTCAAGTGGAAACGATTAACCCCAGGGAAATGCAATCATTTTCCCCAACACTGGAATGTTGACATTTCCTGACATAACAACTTACATTCTAGCAATTACAGATCTTGAATTTAAGATTTTACACTGCATCTGGAATAAGTCTTTAATCACTTACTTTTCTGTTTTAAGAAAGAATTTGAATAAGATTAGATTAGTGCCTTAACGACTACGGTTTTAAGTTTTCTTATAGATACAGTTATTTTTCTTTATCTTCTGCTCCCAAATTAATTTGCAAATGTCAGTGGCTGCATCAGAGGCCTTCATGCTGTTCCTTCCTGGCGTTTAATGCTTTGAGTCATTCTGCTGGTTACTGAGTTACCTACAGAGAATGGGGAACTTTTTCCACCAAGCCTCTTAAATTGACCCACGAGAGCTAAATACCTAAAACACCCAAGGTCTTGAAGCAAAGGCTCATACACTAAAAGACACTAGTTAAAAAGAGCAATAATGCCTCCAAGCACCCATCTCCACTAATCCTGCAACAATACACTCTCTAGATCCAAGACTCCTCCCTGGGAATAAATGTACCTATCTGTGGGTATCCGATGTTGATGACTCTTCCCGGACCACACTTGACTGCCATTAGGTTCCCAATGACAGGGGTTCATCCATGGAGGGGGTGTCAAGTCTCAGCATCAACCCAGAGAGCATGACAGGATCCCTTTTCTAAGTACCATACTCCCTCCTAAGACAGAGTCACCTGAAGCAGGTGCTTTCTTTGTATTAGTGCAGTTGTCTTCTATTGCTTAGTGAAGGAAAAGTCCAGAACATAAAACAAGAGGATGCATTTGCTGAGGAATACGATATTTTATCTTCTTACTTCCATTTCATTGCTAAACATCTTTAACTTTTTATGATGCCCTCCCCTTACATTCCATCTTAACGTTGAAATAATCAAAACAACAGCCTTAAAGAATTCTCTTTGTATTGCGCAAGTTTGCTACCCTGATACGTCAGTGGCCCTGGCTGTGGGCTTCGCTGGCCTCTGCACAACCACATGCTCTGTTATCCTACCCTGAGCCCAGTCTTTGTCTTCTCTTGATGCTGCACTCTCTCCAGCTGCTGGAAAGTCTCCTCTTTCACATTTGTAACTGACCTTCTCACGTGCAACTCCAAAAAGACCTCAGGATTCTCTGGGCCCTAAACAAATGCACTTTTGGGAATACCACCCCAGGATAAGACCTCACTAACCACATATCAGGGCCCAGACTTGGCCCACTGGCCACAAAATCTGAGACTTCACTGGTTCTACGTCCCTTCTGGCTCTGCTGTCCACCCTGGTTTCACTGTCAAATGCACTGATCCATCTAGTCTCTAGAACAATAGCATCTTCAGACTGTTAAATATGTCTGACCTCAAAGACGTGTATAATATGATATGCCTGTGTGTCCTGTCAGTCTCTTCCAATCTGTTGGACAGTTTTCAAGTCCATAACATATCAGTGCCATTTGTCCCAGTCCTATTGTTTGGGGAACAAAAGAATCTCATAGAAACAAAGGGTGAGAGAGATCATTCCCTAGGAAACTATACATCTTTCCAACTCTTTCTTCTCTTTCTCCCTTTCAAATTATGCATCTACATTATTTAATATAGAGGGGTAAACTTTTGACTTTATATTTAGACAGGTGAGTGGGGCTCAGGCAGAATACCTCGTATTTTCACTGCATGAATTAACTCTTCTAATTCCTTCCACCAGCCCCTTCCAAGATATGAATTACATGTGCATAGACCAAGTGATGAGTTTCTATACAACAGTCATCAATTCTATACAGATTATTAAGAGCACATTCATTCAGACCCCATTAATTTGATATTTCTCATGAAGTAGGATGGATGTTTAGCTGTAGTTTGTGGGGAAAAAAATTGCCATACTAAGCAAATGAAGACAAAGTGGTAAGAGAACTACATATGACATTAGTCTTTAATCTCTTTTAACTACAATTTTTTCAAGAACTCTGGAAATATCAGTGTATAGTGTCACAAAATTCTTTGTTAATCAAACCATTGTTGATATTTTGTGTATGCCAAATGGCTACCCTCAATGCATTTATAATCTGATAACTACAAATTTCCCTATTTAGAAATAAAATCTATGATTGGATTTTTAAATTACCTAATACAGCAGACATACAAAAAAATAGTCAAATATACATAAATTATGAAGCATAACAATAAATATTCTGTACCATACCACCCAGCCTCAGAGTTAGAAGGTTCCCAGCATCCCTGTATTAACCCACATGCCCTTTTTCATGGCTCTTCATCTGCCTCTTTCCACACCCCCATCAGGACTATCCTGAAATTCATACTTATCATTGCTTTGCTTTTGTTATACTGTTGCTACATACATATGTATTCTTAAACACTAAGTTAAGTTTTGCTTGTTTATAAACTTTTTAAAATGTTATTGAGATGTATGGACTTCTCTGTGACCTGCTTGTCTTCACTCAATATTATGTTTTAAGATTCATCCATGCTATAGCTGTGTAGCTGGGATTTTTTTCCATTTTCACTACCATGTAATATTCCATTGTCATGCTACTGTATATCCGAGGTACAAATACCACTACCAACACTGCTATGAACATCCTTGCACGTGTATGGTGTTTATATTGGAATTTCTCTAGGACAGCAACTTCTACCCGTGTGCCACAAGAACTTTTAAAATATGCCATGCCTAACTATTTATGTCAGAGGCACTGGCCTCTTTTCCCTTAGATTGTCAAATAAAAAAGGACAACGGTCAACACAGCAATAGCTGTCAGTGCAAATGAATCAAAATTATACCTATTATTTTTGTCAGATCAGCAAAATATATTTTTTTTGGTGTGCCACAGAATTTTAGTAATTAGTTGATGTGTGCCATGAGAGGAAAAAGGTTGAAAATTGTTGCTCTAAGATGTACCTAGGAAATAAAATGTTGGATGCTGAGGTGTATTCAAATTTACAAGATAATGATAAAAATCATTTTAAAATGGCTGTGCCAATTTATACTCAGCAAGCTATAATTTTTGATTGGCCCATACCCTCTCCAACAGTTAATATTGGCAGATTTGTCTTTTAAATTTTGCCAACTTACTGAATGTATAAAGTTGTATCATTGTGGTTTTAATTTATATTAATTTTATGTTAAATTAATTTATATTAGCTTATCAATAAAATTGAGCACATTATCATATGTTTACTGTCTATTTGGATTTCTTTTATGAAAAGTCTGTCCGAGCCTTTTTCCATTTTACCTTAGCTTGTCTGTCTTTTTCTTGTTGATCTGTAGGTATTATTTATTGATAAACAAAATCTTATTGATTTTCAGATTCAGTCCCTTGTCAGTTATATGTACCGTGCATTACATCTCCTGGTTGACTACTCGTCCTTTTTACCCTCTTTATGGTGTTTTGTTGAATAAAAGTTCTTCATCTTAATGTAATTGAATTTATCAGTCTTTTATGGTTAATGCTTTTCATGTTTTAAAACATCATACCCAACTCTGAAACAAAACAAATAAGAAATCATTTCTCTGATCTATTTATTATTTATCCTTGCAAATAGTATAATTTAATTTTTTATAAAATATTCTATAATTTTAACCAGTACTTGGTTACTCCTAGGACCACCTGAATCAGAACCATCTAAGTACTTTTAAGTGCTAATTCATGGTCATTTTTTCCCACAAATGTTTGAGTGACTTCTATATGCCAGGTTCTGTTCTAAGCCTGAGAATATAGAAGTAATAAAACAGACAAAATCTCTGTGACATTTGTGGTTGACATGTATGGGGGAGAAAGAAAAGAAGCGATAAATGGGTAAAATGCATAGTGTGCCTTTTTATTCATCTTCTTCCTTCAACTTCTCTGCTAGGGGCCCCCTAGCTTCTCTGACTCTGGTGTTCTACGGAGACTATTCTGCTACGGCGATGATGTCTTCTGCAGATGCCATCAGAAAGCGGAAGCTATGACATATGTTCAGCCTCGAGGATTTCAACCTAGGGAGAGCTGCCAGCAAAAAGCCATGAGCAGGATGCTAGTGAATTGTAACCACTCACTTCTTCTAACACATAGAGCAAGTTGCTTCCATTAAGTATTTCTCTAAACTTGGCAGAAGCCCACCGTCTTGATTGATGCTTAAATAGCTGATCATATCAATGGGACAGAAGAGAGAGCCCAGAAATAAACCCACGCCTACATGATCAATTAATCTATGACATAGGAGGCAGAAATATAGAATGCAGTAAAGGCAGTCTCTTTAATAAATGGTATTGGTAAAAGTGGGCAGACACATCCAAAAAAAATGAAATGACCACTTTCTGGCACCATATACAAAATTAAGTTCAAAATAGATTAAAGACTTAAAGGTAAAAAAGGAAAAGAACTCATGGACATGGACAAAAACATCATGACTGCAGGGAAAGGGGGGTGGGTGGAGGTAAAAGGGGGTATAAAGGGGATAAATGGTAATGGGCAAAATATAATTAAAAAAGAAGAAAAAAAGACCCAATTGTAAGATCTGACACCATGAGATTCCTAGAAGAAAACATAGGCAGCAAACTCTTTGGCAACACTCTTAGCAATATTTTTTGCATATGTCTAAACAAAAGAAAAAATAAGCAAATGGTACCACATCAAACTAAAAAGTTTTTGCACAGTAAAGAAAACCATCAAGAAAATGAAAAGGTAACCTACTGAATAAAAGAAAATATTCACCAATGATAGATCTGATAAGGGGTTAATACCCAAAATATATAAGGAACTTATACAACTTAACACAAAAAAATATTCATTAAAAATATGGGTAAACTTCCCTGGGTGGTGTAGCTCAGTGGATTGAGGATGGGCCTGTGAGCCAAAGGGTCATGGATTGAATTCCCAATCAGGGCACATGTCTGGGTTGCAGGCCAGGTCCCCCCACTCCCAGTAGGGGGCGCACAAGAGGCAACCACACATTAATGTTTCCCTCTCTCTTTCTCCCTCCCTTCCCCTCTCTCTAAAAATAAATAAATAAAATCTTTAAAAATAATAAAATAAAATGAATAAATAATGGGTAAACTTGCCCTGGCCAGTGTGGCTCAGTTGGTTGGAGCATCGTTCCAGAATTGAGGGTTCCAATCCTAGTCAGGGCTCATGCTTAGGTTGTGGGTTTGATCGCTGGTCTGGGCACGTATTATCCCTAGTCCAGGTGCATATAGGAGACAACCAATTGATGCATCTCTCTTTATTGCATCAATGTTTTTTTTCTCTTCCTTCCTCTCTCCTTGCCTCTCTCCCTAAAAGCAATGGAAAAAATGTCCTCAGCTGAGGATTAAAAAAAAATAGGCAAAGAACCTCAATGGGCATTTCTGCAAAGAGAACACATATATGAAAAGATGTTCAACATCACTAGTTACCAGTGAAAAGACAAATTAAAACTACAAGGAGATACTACCTCACAACTGTCTGAATGGCCATCACCAGTAGCTCAGCAAACAAGTGTTGGTGAGGATGTGAAGCGAAGAGAACCCTCCTGCACTGTTGGCAGGGCTGTAAATTGAAGCAGCCAATATGGAAAACAGCAGGGAGTTTTCTCAAAAAATTACAAATGGAACTGCCTTATGACCCAGCAATTCCACTTCTGGGTATTTATCTAAAGAAACCCAAAACACTAATTTGAAAAGATATGTGCACCCCTATATTCATTGCAGCATTATTTACAATAGCCAAGAATGGAAGCAAGTTAAGTGTCCACCAGCAGACAAATGGAAAAAGAAGACGTGTTACATATATACAATGTAACATTACTCAGCCCTAAAAAAGAAAGACATCTTGCCATTTGCAACCACATGGATGATCCTAGAGGGCATTATGCTAAGTGAAGTAAGTCAGACAGAGAAGGATAAATACCATATTTCACTTATGTGAAATCTAAAAAGTGAAATAAATGAACAAACAAAGCAGAAACAACTCATAAATACAGAGAACAAATGGATGGTCTCCACCAGATGGGAGTGTTATCAGGGAAATGGGTTAAAAAAAAGAAATTAAGACATACAAATTGAAAGCTATAAAAACAGTCACGGGGATGTAAAGTACAGCGTAGGGAATATAGGCAATAATATTGTAATAAATACGCATGGTGCCAGTTGGGTGCTAGACTTAGGGGGATCACTTCATAAGGTATATAAATGTCTAATCGCTACGTTATACACCTGAAACTAATAAAATATTATATATCAACTATAACTGAAAAGTAAATTAAATAAATAAATACCTGATCATATTAAATGAATGCAGCAAGGCCCTTGCCTTTCTCAAAAGAAATAATGTAAGCGTTTTTCTCTTTTTTATTGTTGTTCAACTACAGTTGCCCCATTTCCCCCCTCCACTCTCCCCCATCCCACCCCCACTTATTTGAAATACCATGTTGTTTAATATGTTTGAGTGTCTTAAACAATGAAAGTTTATTTCTCATGGTGTTGGAGGCCGGGGAGTCTAAGATTTCAATCTGAGGCCTCTCCTCTTGGCGTGCAGGCAGCCGCGGTCCTTCTGTGGGCTCACGTGACCGCTTCTCAGTGTGCAGATAGCACAAGCCCTGGTCTCTCTTCTAATGGGAGCATTAATCCCAAAACCATGTTGTTTTAATGGCAAATTTAGACCTTACACTTTGGATTTACAATAAAAACATTAAACTAATATCTTTGAATAACTATGGGAACTGCACTTTGGAAAAGTTCAAAGTTGGACTCAAGATAGAAAAATAGATCCCATATCTAATATTTGTTAAGGCTTCGTGCAGAATGTCCACTGTCCCACCAACCCCACCCCTTTATGCTGTCACCTCTGTCTCTGGGGGTAACTGCCTGGGAACCAGATTTGTCCAAATCCTTACCACAGGGTTCTGAACTACAGAATGCCAAACAGAGGCATCCTGCGTGATGAGAGGGTAGCGGGGCAGGATACAAGGACGTTAGGGAAAACCTTGACAAGTGTGGAATGAGCAAGCAGGAGCTGACATCATAGGCTGATAAGCCACTAGGTCCTCTTACCAGAGCCCTCACCTTCACTCAAGATCAAAGGGAGAGAGTTTAAGGCAGGAAACCCCTTTGGTGGTCACAGAAACCAACAACAACGACAACGAGGACTGGCTAAACCCAGATCCATCCAAGATGGAGGAAAAACTGTCCAGAGACAGACCTCAGAGCTCATTATACCATCATCATAAAGAAAACTGATACCACAAGTAGAAGAGGGCCTGAGGGGGACTAACCCCATGACACTCCCGAAAAGACCATATTAGGACAAGGCCCCCTCCCAGCCAGAGAGCAGAGTCAGAATTTGGCACCACAAAGGTAAGAAACCACCCACCCTTGGACACACTGACCCTGCGTGCAACTCACTAGGGAGCTGGCCCGTATCCCCTGGATGCGTATTTTTGTTTCTTTCATGGTGGCGGAGCCCGTGTTCTGGCCTCTCCCTTGTCTCTCTCTGAACAAAACCTGCTAACGCTCAGCTGGACTCTCACTGTTCTTGGAACCTTTCTTGCTTGAGTCAAGAACCTGGAGCTCCCAGGCTGTGCTGGGGCAGTGCCAGCCCCAGGCCCCACAGAGCACGGAACCAGCCAGGCAGCAGTAGGAGAGAGGAACTCCAAATCCTGTTGTCCTGGCTGCAGTGAAGCTGGGCCCCCGCCTATGCTGGATTGTGCGAGCACTTCTACATGTCTCCTCACGACTCTCCAGCTTGGTGCTGCAGGTTGGGGGATTCCTAAAACTTTCTAATTCCCTTAAAGCTGACGGTAAACCTGAGCTCCAGCAATGGTCTTGCTTGACCTTCTATACCCACAGCCTTCTAATGGTTTTGAAAGCACCTAATTACTTGTAGTAACTCCTCTTCTTATTTAAAATACCTAGAGTGGTTTCTGTTTTCTAAACTAAATGCAGCAATTCATTCCATTTTCTTCTGCCTCTTTCTTGATTTCTAAATCCCCAAATAATAAGTAATTTAATTGATGGCTTCAAACACAAAAGAAAAGACACCTCCCCACCCAGGTTCCTGAACTGGAGACCTGACACCCCAGAAAATCTAACCTTTAAATAAATTGATTGGGAGCCCAATAGATCCTTTGACCTATAGAGAAATAAACATCAACATAAGAATTTATATTTCATTTCATTATATTGTGGCCATAAAATTTTCACAATATTAGAAATTTTTATTCATAAATATGTATGTGCAAGAGCTAAGAAAGGTGGCCTTTTTAAGAATTACATATTTTGAACAACTGATTCAGGTAATTAAATATGTTAAACTTTAAAGGTCAGATTTCTACAAAAGGCCAATTTACTGAGCATCTGAAATATGCCTTACAATTTAGCATCTGTATTAGTTTGCTAGGGCTGTCCTAATAATGTACCACAAACTGAGCAACTTAAACAATAGAAATTTTTCGTCTCACAGAAGTCAAGATCGAGGTGTCAGGAGGGCCATGCTCCCTCTGGGGACACTAGAAAGAAATTTGTTCCTGGCCTATCTCTTAGCTTCTGGCAGTTTGCTGAGAGTCTTTGTTGTTACTTGGCTTGTAAATTATCACCATGATGTCTGCCTTCATCTTCCTATGGAGTTTTCCCTGTGTGTGTGTGTCTCTGTGCCCAAATTTCCCCTTTCTATAAGAACACCAGTCATGTTCTATCAGAGAGGGCCTACCTTAATTATCAATGCCTCACATTAACTCCATGGCTTCTGTGAAGGCCCTATCTCCACATAAGGTCACATTTTAAAGTTCCAGGGGTTAAGGCCCAGCACATTTCTGGGGGAGCCACAAATTAAACCAGACCACCACCTTTCAGAATTGTCTACCAATAGTCTCCTCAAAGCCAGATCTAGACAACACCGATGGATAACAAGCCACATTCCAAAACTAATAAAATCCTAACAATCAAATACACATATAGCTTAGTTCCTGAAGTGTTTTTCCCATGTGTCACAGAAGTAAAAAGACTGCCAAGTCTAGATGACCTTGATATTCTTGTTTCATATTGTACATTTGGATCTTTTCTTTAATTATAAAAACAATATATGATCATAAAATTCAAGCCATACAGATTTGAACAAAGCAAAGTGTCTTATCTTCTCTAGCCTTGTCTCCTCCCCACCTGAAGTCCCATGTGGCAGAGAAGTTCCACTCGGAGTACATTCCTCCAGATATCTTTAAAGCATATATATAAAGCATGCACATATATATAATATTTTTGTCTTTGCTTACTTGAATTTTCTAATGTGCCTAAATGAACACATATTGCTTACCTTAAAAAGAAAAAAATAATAGCTTTAAAAAATGAAATGGAAATTTTATTCTAAAGTAGCTTAAGTGTATCTCTAGAATTTAGGGGGGAAAGCAAGTCAGAAATACTCTTAGTAGGGAGAAAGGCAAGTTACTTGTTTGCATATTGCAATAGACATACCGCCTTAAATTCATTATCAGTGCGGTTACTGTTTAGCTGGGAAGGAACCAACTAGCTCGTTTCCTGGCACACAATAGCTGCTCAATAAATTTTAATTAATAAATAAAGTAATTAAACAATAGAGTAGTCTCCAGGAAGCATCTTCTGGGACGTTTCCTGGCACACAATAGCTGCTCAATAAAGAGAGTCTGGATCAGGAATCCGACGGGGCGCAGGTGGCGCTGTCACTGCTTCCTCCCGCTGAGCCAACAGTTGGGAGTCTCGCAGAGCAAGCGGGCTACAGGAGGTGAAAGACGGGCTATGCAGATGGTGTCAAAGAACGGAATTTAGACTTCTGACTGCAGTCTCAAACACCAACGTGTAAGTTCTGAGCCAGAAATGCAGCACATGTTAGTAATACAGGGAAGCATATGCTTGCCCAAAAATGAACCAACCTGATTAAAAAGTCCCGAAAGCAGAGCAGGGGATCTGGACATTGGTTGAAGCTTTGCCTCAATCAAGCATAATTAAATAAAATCATTGAACCACTCTCATCCTAGCTACTTTTTAAATGACAACATAATGCCCATGAGCCATTCTAATCTTAATACTCAACATATCTCTAAAGGAGGAAGGAGAAAATTAAAAAGTGAGGTATGTATTCACTCACTAAGGAAACCTAACAGGTATGACAGGGGAAGAATTACAGCAATGCCCAAGGTACCCGGCATGCCCACAAGGCAATAATTAAGAATGGACTCAAATAATAACCATAGTCACAGATGATCATCCACCATCATATAGAGGGTGGGTAGAGAACTAAAAAATACTAATATTGTAAAAATTTTTAAAGACAAATGCATCATTATAGTTGTCCTCAGACTTGATAGGCAGCTGCACAGAAATGGATATTGTGGTTTATGTAAAGAGAGGAAAGGCAGAATTTTATTGACTACAAAGAACATATACTCTTTGCTCAGAGATTCTTAAAGGTGAGAATAAAAACATCCTAAAGAATATATAGGTGAGGATGAAAGGAGATAAACTATAATAATTCATTTATCCATTCATTCATTCCGCCTGGATGATATTCAAAACATTTAACACCTGGTATGGTACAACCAGTTAGAATGTATACTTTGTTCAGTAAGAAAAGACACCAGCTTTATAGTGTCTTATGCATATAATGGCACAGGGCACCTGGCGCCTGCGTGCTGTCTACCAGCCCGGTATTAGCTGTTGAATATATAAGAACCGCGTGTGTGTGCATTTAAACACAAATGAAATGCTTTTGGTCACATATACCTCCAACTTACATGACATCTAAGGTCCAAATTACTGTTAAGAAAATTGTAAGATTATATGTATTCTTCAAGAAAAAATTTTAATTTGCATTTAATTAAAAAACTTGTTTTACTATAAATATTTGGCTTAATCCTACATTTGACTGGTTTCCCATCACCACGAGTTCTTTTACATTACACTTTGTCCATTCTTTGGACCTTGGTGTAAAACACTGAATAATGGTAAATGTTTCTCTGTGCTTGCAACATAGGAAAACGTGTTTCTCTTGCCTTTCCACATGACAACTAAATTAAGTAGGTATCAAATCAGTGAGGTGCAAAAGTCTCCTCACAGAAAGTTGAAATCAGTGCCCCACTGTTCTCCAGCATTTATCATTCTTGAGAATTCTGAGCCAGTCAGATTTTTATTCCTTTACAGGTACACATTCTATGCATTAAGATTTTTCTTTTCATCAGAGTATATTTTGCCAGTAAATATCTAGGTGCAATTCTCTCTTTTTATTTTTTAACTTTTTCATTTTTATATAGATTTTATAAAGATTCCTTTCAGGAAACTCTTCTGCTTTTATGTCTCTACTATTTTTTCTGCTTCTGTATCTCTATTTTTTCCTTTTTCAAGACAGCAATGACTCTTATTCACAAATGGTTTTCTCAATATGTGTACACACACACACACACACACACACACACACAATTTTTAGCCTCGGCCTCCCAGGCAGGTTATGTCCTCCCCTGTCCCCTGGCTCTGTGACAACTTCCCACCGGCCTCCCGTTGTCGTGCAGATGTTGCTGAGGCAGTGGTGGTGGTGGTTTTCATAATGAGATGAGGAGCCGTCTGCCTGGACGGCATGTTTGTCAACAGACACTTTTTTTTTATTTCCTTGACTTTTTCACTGTGTGTTGAATGCTAACAAAATCCCCATTTTGGGATCTAAAATGAAGCGCAGGTCAATGTGCCCAGGGCTGGTGAACAGTAGATTGGATGAAACAGTCCTTTGACTCCATACTTTTCCTGATGATACAGTATGAGAAGAGTCAAATGTACCCAGGTGTGACGTTGTGATAAAACAGTTATTCCAAATGTATGTCTATGTGGGTTGCGTATATAAATAAACGTATGAGGTCTGTCCAGAAAGTATCCAGCCGTGTCATAAGCGAAATAGAGACATTTATTGAAGAAGACAGAAGATAAAAGAAACACTGTCCATAGGACAATGAGGACTCAGTCCCCTTCAAATCAGGTACCCTGAGACCTCACACAGATCTGCCAGTATGTCTTCCACTGTTCAAAACACCCGGCAAAATCCTTTATTGCAATCTCCATCGGCTGCCCTGTCTTATTTTCCTGAATCTCGTCAACAATCTGAAATCTCTTCCTTTTCAAGGGTAATTTTAGTTTTGGGAAAAGCCAGAAGTCACAGGGCACCAAATCTTGGCTGTAGGGGGGCTGAATCATCTGGGTGATTTGAGGTTTCACCAAAGAACTCTGCAGAAGACATCATGCATGACAGTGCACGTTGTCGCAATGAAGCTGCCCATCACCAGTTGCCCATAGCTGTGGCCATTTTCATAGTATTGTATCTCTCAACCAGTGAAGAATATCAAGGTAGTACCCTTATTAATTCTTTGGCCCAGAGGGGCATACTCATGATGGAAGGCACCTTTCCAATAAAAAAACACAGTTAACATGGTCTTGATCTTGCTGTGACTTTGCCGTGCCTTTTTCAGGGGTGGAGAACCAAACAACTTGTATTGGGATGACTGGGCCTCTTTCTGGATCATAGGCATAGACCCACGATTCATCTCTGGTTATGACCTTCTTGAGGAAATTTGGTTCATTGGTAGCAGCTTGAATGGCATAATAAGCAGCCACAGCACAATGTTCCTTCTGCTCTGGTAGCAGAAGCCACAGAACGAATTTTGCCATGGCATGTTTCATGCAAGATCCTGCATCAAAATCTTGGACACAGTAGTTTTTGGAATTCTCACATCAGCTTCTAGTTTTCCCACCGTCAGTCGCCAACCTTTGTTGATTGAAGCCTGTACACGTTCAACATTCTCCAGTGTTCTGCTTGTTGCAGGCCTCCCAGAATATGGATCACTTTCAACAGATTCTCAACCATCTTTGAAGTGTTTGTGCAATACTTTTATTTGTACTGCACTCATTACATCATCCCTAAAGCCTTAGAATCATCCAAATAGTTTCTGTGGAGAAATGTTCAAGCTTAATGCAAAATTTGATGCATATTCATTGCTCTACTCACTATTTTGAATGCAATGGCCACACAGTACACAAGCTCACTCAGTGGTGTCTACCACCTCCACTGACTAGTACAGTGAAGTTGTCATGGTTCACACATGTGCACTCAATCCACTCTCCTTGGTTGCCAGGTTACATTGATGTTGAGCAAACTATTCTCATTATATTAACAATAGCTGTACTTTTTACAGACTGACCTCATGTATAATTCATAATGATAGTCCATTAATTAATCCTATCCTATAACAAAGATTCAAAAATAACACTAAAAGCAAAGATGATATAGTAAAATATATTGTTACCATGATGGTGTAAGCAAAAGGCTCAGTACGCCTTATTCAATGAGTAATTCAAAGAGCACTATGCATTGAAGCAAATAAAGAACTGCTTTCATATTTGCTATATATGCTTGGTAATCCTCCTCCCTTTGGCTTTCCTATGTGCCCTAAAAGAGCCTTCCAGAGTTACGTAATTGCAAGATGAAATGCCGCATGAAGAGTGATTTTCCATTTTATGCCAGCCAACAATTAAGTGATCCAGTTTACAGCAATGTCAACAGTCATTAAGAAAAGTCAGAGACTAGGTACTGTATAAAAACAAATGGACTAAGCAAATGAATAAATAGCTTTTAGAACCTGCTGATACTTAATAATG
>CM052540.1:23941155-23996810 GCA_028533065.1 Trachops cirrhosus
ACTTCAGGAAACATAAAGATACCAAAAGAGTATCCAGTTTTCTCTCTTACAACTTCCCAAACTACAATGGCAGGGTTGAGAAAAGGTCAGAAACATTTCAAAGATCAATACAGATGGTTACATAGAAATATGAACAAGCAGCATTTCCTTTCCTTTTTTGTCAAAATACATCCTAAATTTTTATAATAGGTTGAGTCTTTACCATAGTGTTCCATACCCATGCACCAACCTGCTGATAAGAGCACACATATCTGAACTCGAGGTTTTAGAATCCAGACCCCAGTCAAAAACAGGTAATCTCACTACCAGACCTTCCCAGATGTCTGTGGTCGTCTCCTCTAATCTCTATAGCAATGATTGTCTCCCTCTCTTCCTAAAACTCTGGGTTTATTCCTTCATTTACTTTTCAAATCCTGATCCCTCATCAACCATTTTAACTCTTAATAAGAAAAACTTTCTCTTATTACTTTTACTTGGGAATTGAAACATTCCTACCCACTCAGGGTCTGTTCAATGCATTTGCTCATTCATACATTCATCGAACAAATGTCTATTGGTGCCAACTCTGGCCTAGGCACTGTTGCTGGTTGCTGGTAGCATAATAATGACTAAGCTGAATATAGTAGGGGCACTCACGGAGTGTATAACCTAGTGGGAGACTCAAACAAGTTAAGAGGCAATCACAACAGAGTCAGTGAATGTGTGCTAGGGGAAGCACAAGATACTATTAGAACAGAAAGTAGGGTCCTCCAGCTCAGGCTGAAGAGGGAGGTGCAGGAAGAGCTGAAGAATGAGTAAGAGTTGAAAGACAAAGGATGGGGTGTAAATGGGGAGAGGAAAGAGCATGGCTCATACTCCTCATTTCTAGCAGAAAAGACGGCCACACACCTTCAACTAACATTCTGAGACCCAAAAGGCAAGCTTCTAAGAGTTGGAACAGTTTTAGCGGGTACAGATAGAATGTTACATGCAGTGCTTTATAGCTCCTAGGAGATCTCCAACAGCACTCTAAATAATCCTTTTGGAAGTAACAGGAGTTTTAAGTAAATAAGATGAATGCTGGGCAGAGCGTTTTTAAGAGCCTCTTTGTCCTCTGGAGTGAAACCCCTTTCAAGGACTGCTCCAGCAATCCTAGTTGTTAGATAACAACCCCATGGTTACCAAGCATGGGAAAGGCATAAGAAGAAAAAACTGTTTTGGTCTTCAGTAAATGTTTGAACTCTGCTGAGACTGACAGCGAAGCCCCAAGGACAAAGATGAATTTTATGATGTAGGCTTTTCTCATCAAAGCTAGTAACTAAGTCTTCTTCAGCTCAAACCAGGGTCTGCTACCATGGTCAGCACTTAAAGTATGTAGTATAGAAAAGAGAGGCTTCATAGATTTGGAAAAACCTTACTGTGTATTGTCCAGAACAATCTGATTGTGATGAAGCAAAAATTGTTGCTCATCTCCTAAGAACCAGAACTGCTGTTCAACTCTAGCTGCTCCTCAGCTACAACAAACACCATGTGATTAATATGTTACTGCCTGCCCCTTCCAACATTGTTTACATTTTAAATAGGAAAGACACCTTTACTATTGTGAAGTAACTACTATGACACCTTCCTAAACTTAAAAATTTACAGGTATTCTATTACATCCTGAAAGTGAACGAACTCTACCATTCACTCATATAAATTGTAGAAAATGTTTTGAAGCTGTTTTTCATTAAACACAATATATTCATTGCTTGAAACGTGACATAATTATTGATGTTTAGGAATAAGCAATTTTAAAAATTAGATAAGAAAAACCTAATTACTTTCCAGCTAAAATCAAGAATAAAATGAGGATTTCTGCTCTTACCTCCACCTGTTAACACTGTACTAGATGTTCTAATGAAGAAGTAGAACTGTCTTTATCCAAAGACAACATGATTATCTACACAGGAAATCCTAATGTATCTACAGAAGAGACAAGGGGAAGAGAGAAAGGGGAGTGAGAAGGGAGGGAATGTTACTGCTAAGCAAATTTATGGAGATAATGTACAAAAGTTAAGTGCATTTGTATATATATGAAATACTTAGGAATAAATCTTATCTAAAATGTACAAGACTTGATTACTGAAAACTACACAATATTGTTAAGAGAAACTTAAAACAACATGAGCAAATAGAGAAGAAAGATGTGTCCATGGATCAGAAAATTCAATATTATTGATGTTAGTTCTCCCCAAACTGACCTATAGATTTAATGTAATCTAAATCAAAATTCCAAGACTGTAGAATTTGACAAGCTAATTATGTGGTTCATATGGAAATACATATGGCCTAAAATAGCCAAAACAACTTTTTAAAAAGAATGGAGTTAGAAAACTTACACCTGACTTCAAGACATACTATAAAACTACAAGATCAAGACAGTGTGATATGGGCATCGAGATAAATTTTAAAAGTAGGTTAAAAATTAGAGTGTCCAGTAATCATTGCACAGATATGTGGTCAGTTGATTTTTGACAAAGATGCAAATGAAACCCAGAAAAGAACATATGAACTTTTCAACTAATGGTACCAAAACAATTTGATATCCATATGAAAAAAAAAGCTCACACCACATGAAAACACGAACTCAAAACAGACCTAAATATAAAACCTAATATTATAAAATTTGTACAAGAAAATATTATAAAATTTGTACAAGAAAACCATAAAGAAAAAATGATTTTGGTATAATGCCAAAAGCATGATCCACACCAATAATAAGAGTAATGATCATCATCATCATCTGAACTTCATTAAAGTTGAGACTTTAGCTCTTCAAAATACATTGTTAAAAGAATAAAGACAAGCCACAGAGTAGAAGAAAATAATTGCAAATCACATATCTGATAAAGGAATTGTTTTCAGAATATATAAAGATCTCCCAAAACTCAATAATAAGAAAATAATAATAACAAATCAGCAAAGGTTCTGAATAGACATATCCTCAAAAAAATGTAGAAGGATGAAAAATTAACAGATGAAAAGATGATCAACATCAGTATTCATTTGGGAAGTGCAAATTAAAACCACAATAAGATAGCACTATATACCTTTTAGAATAACTAAAATTTTAAAGACTGAACATATGAAGTTTTGGCAAAAATGTGGAAGAATTAGGACTCTGATATGCTGCTGATGGGAATGTAAAATAGTACAATTGCTTTGGAAAACATTTTGACAATATCTTAAAAAGGTAAATATACACCTACTATATAAGCCAGCTATTTCCTTCCCAAATATTTACCTGAGAAAATAAAAGCATATGTCCAAAGAGATCCAAGATGGCAGTGGACTAGGTTGAAGTTACACTCACTTCCTCTGAGGACCAAACTGGAATACAACTAAATTATAGAACAATCAACCTGAATAACCAACTGAAGACTAGCTGAACAGAAGTCTTATAACCAAGGATTTACAGAAGAAGCCACATCGAGACTGGTAGGAATGGCGGAGATCCAAAAAGGGCTGCCTCCCCACACACACACGTGCTGAGGCTGAGAATCCAGAGGGCTATAAAATCCAGAATCTTTAATCAGTATTGCATTGATGTTGGCTTTTGTTATTCTTGGGGTTTTGAGGGAGACAAAGTGTCTAATTTAAAAAGGCACAAAATGATACATCACTGATTACTGACATGGATGAGTATTTTCCACGAATGTTTATTATCTATATTTTGTCTTCTGTAAATGGTATTGTCATCTTATTATTACAAGAAAACAGTTAATAGTTAATAATTTCAAAAGGATGCAATGGAAAGAATGAAAATGAATCTATATAAAGTAAATGAGGAAGGAAAAGATATATTTTACTAAAAGGGCTTAGTGATGACATGTTTTGGTAGACAGAAGATAACATAATGAATGCATAACCTGCAATTAATTTCCTAAATCCTGGAAACAGCCTTCTGAGGTTACTCAGTACAAACTAAATGCATCAGAGCTGTGAATGGAGCTGACTTGGGGACAACTGTTGTAAGCCACTGAGCACATGCACAGTCACTCCTCATACCTTGTCAATTGTTACCACGTAATAATGTACAACCAGATCTTCTGATTTATTTTAAAGATGCCTGAATTCTTGGTTATAATGTGAACACTCTTCCATTTTTAAAATAGTACTAATTTAATAAAGAGAAAACTTTGTATATTCAAACAAAACATAGCTGAGGCTATTTTGGACCTGCAGGCTGCCAGTTTTCTACTTTGAGGTCGAACCTAAGCCTGAACATCTGACTCCAGTTCCAACACTTTTCTTTTTTTATGACCTTCCCCTTTTCCTCCCCCCTTATCCCCTCCCAACTCTCCTCTGGTCACTGTCAGTTTGCTCTTTATTTCAAAGTCTCTGGTTCTATTTTGCTCGCTTGTTTGTTTTGTTGATTAGATTCCACTTATATGGCATTTGTTATTTCCAACACTTTTCATGAGCATCCCTCACCATGTTGAATAATTCCTCAACAGGAAAGGGATTAAGACTTCCAGTGAAGGACATCTGGTTAATCGTGGCATATTGAATACATGTGCCTATCTCTATTCCTTTCTGAAACTCCACTAATGAGAATAAAGAAATAAAGAGGTAGACTTCCATAAGAACTAAGAGTGAAGAAAATTGCAACAGTAAAGATGACAGGAAAGGAGACAACACAGATGAGAGGTGCCAACAAACTTTTGGAAGATGGAAAGTGAATGGAGGATTTAGCTGAGAAAGCTGAATACCAAAACCTGCAATGAAGGATGCTAAGAAAAAGTAAATCAATTCATACCATTAGTCCCATAAAACTTAGGGATTGGTAGCATCAGGTATACAAAATTGCCGATGAAGTTTGGGACTGAAATATGAACATTGGCTGAATGTCTATGCAAATAGCACTCGGGGAATTAAATCTATGAATAAATTAAACAAAAGATTCTCTAAACTCAGACACTAGGTATATAGTGGAAGGTAGGGAAGAGGTGCCACACTAAAAACAGCAGTGGTAAATAAAAATTCTATATTCTGAACAGTGAGGTTCTCGTCCAGTCTCCTAGCATTGCTAAGATCCAAGAGTAATGGAAGCCAAACATGTATCCCATCTCCACGCAGAAATTTATAGGGCCCCGAATAGCCCCAAGAAAAGACACAGGTACTGACATGTGGTAATCCCCAACAAAAGGAAGGTCCCAACCAGTAAGTCTTCACAAAATCATGCTGTAAAATTGACCTCAAAGAGCAGATAAATACCTCTAGCATTGTATTTCTCAAGAAACCCTAGGGCTCTGCAAGGGTTTCTATAACAAGGGGCTCTGTAAAAGATCATGATTCAAAAAATAATAAAAAACATCAGTTCTGAACTTCGCATGCCTTCTGATGAAATGATGGGCTGTGATGAAATGTGACCCAACAGCCCCATATTTAGTAACACATCTTTAGTCCGAGCAGTTTAGTAAGAGATCTCTCAGCAGTGCCCTTTAGGATCATGTTTATTGCCTTAACACCATTCTCATGTTCTTGACAGGAGATAGACGAGACCGTTAATAACTGCTGAGTGCAACCTTCATGAAGGTGACTATGGTGGGCTGAAGACATCAATCTCTCCTTCCCAAATTACTTCACCCAGCATCTATTTATGGTATGTTTATGTAGTAAGTTCCTCCACTGTAATAAGAACAATTAGAGAGAAATTTCATTCTAAAGATGAATTTTTATGTGCTGTGATTCAACTGCTTTCCTGCCACTTTGCTATTGTTTTAAACATTGAAAAATGTGGGTTGTCAAGATTAGAAATAAACTGTATTTTAAAATTTCCACTGCATGTGATATTTTGTATGGTAATTTTTATTGTCTTTGTTTTGTATTTTACAAACATGCTTGATGGCCCAAGATGGTTATTTTGAAGATGAGGTGAGTTGGAAAAGGAGAATACTAAACCTAACTGAGTCACCAATCCCAGTAAGGTCAGGGATGGAGAATTACATTCTCAGGAATCATTTCATCACAATAATGTAACAGGTGATCGAAAAATATTCAGTGACTCACAGAAGGACAATAAATGTTTTTCTGCAGTTTTTAATTTTCAACTTAGCTGAGCAAACTTTTCTCATTTAGTAATCATCAAGAGATCATCTCATTTTCAATGAAAATGAAATGCATGTATGCTTATCACAGATTTGACCCAGCCTTGAATATCTTTGCAGGAAGAAAAAAAGCACAGGTTTCAAATTAATTAGATAAATGTCATTCTTTATTTTTAGTTTTAAAAATAATAATCTTTTATGCCTATATACTCCCACAAAAAAAGAGAAATGAACATATATTTGAATAACCTGTAATTGCTAAAATTAAAATGCAATAAGAAAAAAGTCTGGTATAAAATTCTATCTTACAATCCATTTTACTCACATTGCTGTTGCTTATGGTTATAATGTCATTACTATTCAACATCATCAGTAAATTTTCATGTTGTAAATACCATTAATTAAAATCAATTCACAACTTCTTCTTAAACCTACCAAGTTCATATTGAAAAAAATCAAATCCCAGTTGGTTTAAGCCAGTTATTGAACATAATTTTGTTGTTTCATGAGTTTTTAAATTTTTTAATAAGAACAAGATACTAATTTCAAGAAAGATAAGCTCAGCTTAACTACCTGTGTCAAGAAAGACTGGACAGCCATTTTTCAGTTTAAAATAGGAAGAAATCTACTCTTTCACATACATTATACCACATATCATAACTCACCAGCATTTCATATAGTAGAAATCTGTAATAAAACTTCAGGTTATTTGGATAAAGTTTTAAAAATCAAGTAGAAAATACTTTTAAAAATCTGAAGCTACCACTATGTATACTAATGATTTACTTTAGAGTCCGTAACCTATATGGAAAAGAAGTTCCCTAAGACCTGAAAATGATTTCAAGGATTCATTCAGAGAAAAGAGATGAGAAAGGCTATTTTAACATAAAAGGGAAGATCCCAAAGAGGTGAACATGAAAGAACTAGAAAATTTTCAGGCACTAGAAAAATCTTTGGAACAAAATTATAGCTATGCCTTCAAATATATTAGAGAAAGGTTAAATTACAACATCCATGGATACACATGATGATGTACCACCACCACCCCCCACACACACACAAAAGGAACAAGCAGAGAACTAGAAAGAATTCTAAGAACTTCTTCTCATGAAGTTGCTGAATAAAATATTCCAGCAAAACAAAGAAGTTAGCCAAAAAATAGGAAGATGCGGGATACAGAAAGAATATGGGCTCCAATACAAGAGCAACAAAAGAATGTCCCAGAAAGCTTTTTGCCCACAGCCTAAAGCTTGCTGCAAAGGTTCCTGAGGTCTCCAAGCCATGTGGATGACTCCATGAAACGTATTTTAGAGTATCTGAAGTGTCTATGTGAAAACTAGTATTCAAAGAAATTTTACTACAGAGAGAGAGAGCGCACACTACTAGGAAAACTGGGAAAGACTAATAGTAACTGTATTTTCTCGAGTAATTTTCTTAGAATAATTTTAAGGATGAAGGCACGGTTTGGCTTTATTATGTCCAATACTGGGGCATGCCATGTATTTCCCTCTGAAATGTAACTTTTCCCCCCAATTAATTCACTCTTACTTCTCTGACATATAACAAAGACAAACCTCTTTTGTCACGAAACCCCCAGAGGTGGAGGAGGGCAAAGGGGGAAAAATGGGACAACTGTAATAGCATAAACAATAAAATATCTAAAATTTGAAAAAAAATGTTAAAAAGAAACTCCCAGAAATCCAGCCCTTTCAATCCAGACAACCTCAAATCCCTGTTTCTTTCCTAAAGGAAGTCCAATTACAGCTGCACTTCACCTTGTGGAGCAGAGGACTTCCTGAAGGCTGTAAACGTAGCTCTGCAAATTGCACTTTATTTCCCTATTGCTTTTCTTCCCACTTTAGAGAGTCATTCTTGAAAAAATAGATGGCCAATGGTGAAAATAAAATACGTAATCAAACAATTGTGATCAAATACTTTTTAATTTAATTTTTTTTGCACATGAAAGATTTTATTCATTATGGTATTCCATTCTCTAGATCAGAAGTCTATGCCAATAAAATATCTTTTAAAAAGAGCACATGGCAGAGACTGCGCATGGCCCAACATTTACCATCTGGACCTTTACAAAACGTTGGTGAGCTCCCGCTGTAGACATACCATGACGTCTTTAATCAGTTCCTTCTTGATGCACATTTAAACATAAGTTGTTTTCAATTTTTTTTTAATTTTATTTTTCAATCACAATTTACATTTTATGTTCTTTTGTATTAGTTTTAGGTGAACAGCACAATGGTTAAACAACCACATACTTTTCAAAGTGTCCCCCCTAATATTCCCAGTACCCGCCTAGAACCATACATAGTTATTACAATATTATTGACTATATTCCCTATGTTGTACTTTACGTCCCTGTGACTATTTTGTAACTACCAAAAGTACTTCTTAATCCGTATTTTTAACCCAGTCCCCCAAACCCCTGCCCACTTGGCAATCATCAGTCTGTTCTCTGTATCTATGAGTCTGTTTCTATTTGTTTGTTTATCTTGCTCTTTAAATTCCACATATAAGTGAAATCATACACTATTTGCCTTTCACTTACTTCATAATACCCTCTAGGCCCATCCATGCTGTTGCAAATCATAAGGTTTCATTCTTTTTTAGGGCCAACTATATATGTACCATTACGTTTTGTCTCCTCATCTATTGATGGGCACTTGGGTTGTTTCCATATCTTGCTATTGTAAATAACAATGCAATGAACATAGGAGAGTCATATGTTCTTTCAAATTAGTGTTTTGGGTTTCTTTGGGTATATTCCCAGATATGGGGTCACTAGTATAAGACAGTTCCATTTTTAATGTTTTGATGTAACTCCATACTGCTTTCCACAGTGGCTGCACCAATCTGCATTTCTACCAGCAGTGTATGAAATCTCCCTTTTATTCACATCCCCATCAACACTTGTTGTTCATTTACTGATGATAGCCATTCTGAAAGGTGTGAGGTGACATCTCATAGTGGTTTCAGTTTGCATTTCTCTGATGATTAGTGACACTGAGCATCTTTACATATGTCTACTGACCATCTGTATGTCCTCTTTGGAGAAGGTCCTCTGCCTGAAATGTGTGACTTTTAAAGTGTATAACCAATTGTGTTCTTTCAATATTTAAAAAAAGATATACTTAATATATTTTGATAATTTTAATTCAACATAATTTTAATGTTTAAGATAATAAAGTACTTTAGTTATATTTGTATTAAGCAAATCATTTTTCATGCACTGAAATATTTCTTATTTCTGGAGATTTCGCTGAACCTGATGATTGAATTCAACCCAGACAAAGGCATGTATTATTTAAAGCCTTGCTCTATTTTTTTTTATTTGAATACTAAGTTCAAGGTACAGAGAACACTAATCATGGTTGTAACTCCGTATCTGCTCAAGTCATCTATCCTCACTGTTTCGCATCTCTGTCTGGGAAGTGGAGATAAGGCTTATCTTTATCATGGTGCAATTAGGAAAGCTTAGTCTGAAAGAGGATGTGAAAGTTCTTATAAAAGGATATATGAACACTCTTATCATATATTATAGTCCTAACACTAATGTATTTAGGAAAATCCAATTAGGTGGTAAGACTCTGCTATAGAAAATCCATTTCTCTTCTCTTAATCAAAGGACAATTTTCAAGGAAAAATGTTTTTATCCCAAACTGTCTTGTGAGATGTCAGGTCTCAGCAGCTTTTGAAGTGAGCTCCTCTATGATGAGGACTTGTGGTCTTTTTCTTCTTTTAACCGAGGTTATGGTATAATTTTATTAATAGTTTCCAGGTTCTAAGTAAAATATAAATATAATTTTATTTTTAAAATTAGTATGTATAAATTTTAAAGTGTGACATTTGATAACTTACAATAGTTTAACTAAGGTAGAACACAAGATAAACAAATACGATAGGTAGCTTACAATTTTTAACTCATTTTTTTTTACTTTTTATTTTGAAATGATTTCAGATTTACAGAAAATTTACAAAATAATACCCAGAGTGCTGATGCCAAGATCCTGGTTTGTAAATATCATTCACCAATAAAAGGAACAAGGGCTCTGGAGAAATAATCAATTGTAGGTCCAGGGCGGCTAGGGTAGGGAAAATACAAGACAAGGCAAAAAGCAAGGAAGTAATCAGAAACCAAAAGGATGGAGACATGCTGAAAGGCTATAGGAGCCCTGACTGGTGTGGCTCAGTGGGCTGGGCATCATCCTGCAAACCAAAAGGTCACTGGTTCGACTCCCAGTCAGGGCACATGTCTGGGCTGCAAGCCAGGTCCTCCACTGGACATGTGTGAGAGACAGCCAACTGAGGCCTCCCTTACACATTGATGCCTCCCTCCCTTGTTTCCCCTCTCTCTAAATACAAACAAAATCGCTGGAAAAAAAAATGTCCATAAGTCTACCAGAACTTCCAGTGGTCAGAGCTGGAATTATCTGAACAATGAAATATAAAATTTATTAGACTATGACCCAAAGAATAAAATAAATATATAATCAGTCCATACAAATATGAATATGCCTTAAACAAAAGAAAGTAGCTCCTTTTGCATATAAGATTTTGGGGTTATTATTTTGTATTTTAGTTAACAGGTTTTTTCTTCTATTATCATCACTGGTTAGAGAACATAAAATTCTTTGAATGTCATCATGCACAGTATCCTTAATAAGAATTCACCTCACATTGTAGTGGCCTCTGAGCAGTGAAGATCAGCCAGTTGCAATGTTATCATCAAGCAGTATTCACCACTGCAACACTAGAGTAGGCATACCCCAGACCATTAAGAACTTGACAGAACTTCATGCAGGAAAAAAGAAACAAACAAAATATTCACAAAAGGATTAAAATATTGGGTAACTGAAGTAATGGCAACTGCATGAACCTAAATCTCCCCACGCATCCTCCAAAAAACAACAAAGAATGACAAATAGAATTACATAGCCTGTCTTAACAGAACTGGTGGTCTTTAGGGGAATTCTGTAGAGCTACTTAGATGCCATAGATAACATCAAGAATTCTTAAAGAATACCTTTTTCAAAAATACCCTAATGCCAATAGAGCTACAAACCCACAAAACAAAACAAAAATTTTAATGTAGGAAGGAGTAAAAAAACTTTTATACTTTATAACTGTCTGCTACTACCTCCCATTTTCCCACCCTCAAATTACCATAGCAACAAAGAGATTTATCTACCAGTTAATAAATAGTTGAAAATATACCACCAAGCAGCTGTTTATATTATAGGTTTATAGGGCTTTAGCCCCTTGGATATATGTGTATTGGCAGCACTGGACACTTTTTGCCGTTGATTCTGCTTCAATAAATCCCAAGCAGTCTAGAATGTTAGCATATCAGAGAGCTAAAGCCACTTCCTATCACATTCATTTTTCATACATTTTTCTACTGTCACAGATGAGGAGAGTCTGAAAAAAAGGCAACTGGGAAAGAGATATTTGCCTTGCTCAAAGGCAGTTGAGGTCTGTCTGGAAAAAGTCCCGCAATGGTTAATATAATGAGAACAGTTTGCACAACATCGATATAACCTGGCAGCTAAGGAGAGTGGACCGGAATACGCACACATGAACAATGCTGACTTCACTGTACTAGTCAGTGGGGGCGGTAGAAGCTATTGAGTGAGCATGTGTACTGTGTGGCCATTGCATTCAAAATGCCTGAGCCAGTAGAGCAACAAACCTGCATCAAATTTTATGTTAAGCTTGAACATTCTTCCGCAGAAACTATTCGGATGATTCAGAAGGCTTTCAGGGACAATGCAATGAGTGCAGTGTGAATATAAGTGTGGCACAAATGCTTCAAAGACGGTTGAGAATCTGTTGAAAGTGATGCACATTCTGGAAGGCCTGCAACAAGCGGGACACCTGGGAATGTGGAACGAGTATGGGCTGCACTCCACAAAGATCAGCAACTGACAGTACAAGAACTAGAAGCTAATTTGGGGATGCCAAATACTACTGTGTCCAAGATTTTGATGAAGGATCTTGGCATGAAACGTGCCATGGCAAAATTCATTCTGCAGCTTCTGCTACCAGGGCAGAAGGAACATCGTGCTGTAGTTGCTAATGACTTCATTCAATGAGTCAAATGAACCAAATTCCCTCAAGAAGTTCATAACTGGAGATGAATTGTGGGTATAGAGCTGTGATCCAGAAATGAAGGCCCAGTCATCCCAATAGAAGCTGCCTGGTTCTTCACTTCCAAAGAAGGAGCAGCATAGTTGCAGCGAGATCAAGACATGTTAACTGTGTTTTTATTGGGAAGGTGTTATCCATCATAAGTACACCCTCCAAACAATTAATAAGGAGTAACTACCTCTATGTTCTCCATTGGTTGAGAGATGCAATATGACAAAAACAGCTGCAGCTATGGGCAACTGGTGATTGGCAGCTTCATCACGACAATGCTCCCACTCATGCATCATGTCTCGTGCAGAGATTTTGGGAAAACATCAAATCACCCAGGTGATTCAGCCCCACCACAGCCCAGATTTGGCGCCCTTTGACTTCTTGCTTTTCCCACAACTAAAATCACCTTTGAAAGGGAAGAGATTTCAGACTATTGATGAGATTCAGGAAAATAGGACTGAACAGCTGATGACAATTCCAACAAAGGATTCTGCTGTGTTTTGAACAGTGGAAGAGACTCTGGGAGAACTGTGTGAGGTCTCAGGGTACCTGCTTTGAAGGGGACTAAGGCATCATTGTCTTATGTATAATGTTTCTTGTATCTTGTATCTTCTTCAATAAATGTCTCTATTTCTCATAGTGCATGGCTGAATACTCTCTGGACATGCCTGTATATAGTTACTAAATTATTGGTCATACAATGGTAGAGCCATCAAAACTTCTCAATCCCATGGTAAGTGTTAACATAAAGAAGCCTATGGAAAAATATAAAACCAGCTATAGGGATTAAAATTCTTGGAATTTTTTTCAATCTGATTCAAATATACCATATTCTGCTCTGCATAATGTGCACTGACATTTCTGGCCCAAACTTACAGGGAAAAAATCTTTCATTTTAATTTTTTAATTCCATGTTTTATTTATTTATATTTAGATACTTGTTTTTTGTATTATAAAGGAATTTTAGCATTTAGTTTTGAACATATTATGGTACAAGAAATTTTATGTTACAAATAATTACAAGCACAAGAACAGATACAAGGTATTTAAGGCACTATCCATATAGTGCACATCCTTACTTTTCCCTCAAAAATTTGGGCAAAAAGTGTGCATTATACATGGCAAAATATGGATAGTAATGCATTTGTAGGCACTGAGAACCTTAGGGCTTCCATTTAAAACTGCCCTAGAGCAGACAGAGGGGGAACTTAATGTGACCCTGTAGCAAGTTCTATTAAACAGATTCAGGAGTAGGAGAGCAAAATTTGTCTCTAGCAAATCTTTCAACCACTCTCTCAACTTATTTCCAGTTAAAGGGAGAATTCTAAGAAAGGAGCGTGAGTGAGTATGTGTGTTTAGCTACTGGCTGGCCCTGTGTGGGCACCACCCCCGCCCTGCCCTCCACACAGTCCTGCTCCAAGGGCTGTTCCAAACAACTGCCAAAGCCATGGAGAGCACGCTGCAGCAGCCCTGGGCACTGGCTCCGTTAACCTGCCTGGAGTTTCTCAGCATTAACCCGGGAACCGCTCCTGCCTGCTGAGGGGCCATGACCCTCCTGACCTCCCCCCAGGTTGGGTCCTTCAGGGTTGAACACTTCCTTGCTTTTTTTCAAGTGTTATGGACTTGTTCACCTGGCCTGAAGTAATAAAATGTAGAGAGAAAAATACTAAAAAAAATACATCTAAAATTGTAATGAAATAGGCTGGGGTTTCTGCTGAGCAGGGGAAGAATTTGGATAAGAACTAGTTTTTGAGAGTGCTCCTCATTAATTGCTCCATTCTGAAGGGGAAAATAATACACATTTTTTTCAAGGAATTTATGAAATTAGCAGATGAATTTGAACCTACAGATTCTTTGTTCTCTTTTTTACTTGCACCAACATGGAATATGAGTTTATGACTCAAATTTACTCGTTGATAGAGTGATGAATTTTCTCTTTAACTACAGATCAAGGCACTTATATTATAAGTCTGCAGCAAAAGGAAGCTTTCTGCGCAGGGAAACCACAAAGCAGAGGGCTGACCGGCTGGGCTCCAGCGCTCCTGAGCAGGCGCGTTTCAGACAGTGCTACACATCTGTGCAAAGTTCGTGTCCTGCCTGTCTAACCCAGTAATGCCCCGAAGAGCCACAAAAATACCAAGTGTGAAATACACGGGTCAAGAATTTGGTACAACTGAAGGAATGACAGCAATCTTCATAGGGGAGAGGGTAGTTTGATAAGACCTGCCCCGGAGCTTTGGCCAGGAAAGCCTCTTTGATGCCCTTTGAGCACCAGTTGACTGTAAAAACAGACTGCCAGAGAACAGAACATGGATAGGGTGGTAAGCAGGAAGTCTCCGCTGAGCAGCAGCGAGACGTGCTGAAGCAGCTGCTGGGTTCCCCTGGGCTCGTGGGCTGAGCAGGGCCCACAGAGCTGATTCCGGGAGAGGCAGCCTGCCGAGAGCAAAAGAATAACATGTTCCACCTAGATTATTAAATGACTGTATAAACAAAATGATGAAGGAAAGTTCTGCATAAAAGAATTTCTGTTAATAATACAAAATAAATAAGAGAATTAGAAAAATCATACTTTACATACAGCCTAATGAATAAAGGATCTGGACCTTAATTACCGATGGAACCATTAAGTGACAAGCTACCAGTGAACATTAATCTGACTACAGCAGCTGAACCTACTGACCAACCTTAAGATACCATGCGAAGCAGAACAGTCATTCTGTGCTTTACCACCTTTGAATTATTCTTGTCTAAATAAGTGAATCTAAATCTAGTTGAGCCTTTAGATCAAGTTAACAGTCCACAGGAAACATAGAAAACTGAGGATGATGTTAAATGTCACCATGAGAAGGCAATCAGCCAACTTCAAAATGAGAAAAATTGTCCCAGTTTCTTTAAGAAATAAACAGTATGAAAAAGTGGGGAGAAAGGATGTTGGAGATCAAACGAGACTTCAGAAAGAGAGGCAAACTAATGCAATGTGTGGACGCAAACAAAACAACTCGGAAAAAGGTATTTTGGGAACAAATGTGAAAATTTCAAAAGGATTGTTTTATCAGATTATATGAAATTTTTGTTAATGGATAGTGGTACTTTTAAGTCCTTATATATTATAAACAAACTGACATATTTATGGATATCATGGATTTGCTTTAAATATGCCACCAAAAACTAAAGATGTGGGGAGGGAACAGATGAAATAAGACAGCAAAATTCGACGACTGTTGAAGCTGGTTAATGGGTACAGAAGATGCATTTTACTATTCTACTCTTGTGTATATTTGAAATATTCCATAATAAGAACATTATGAGGAGAGAGAGAATTGCTGTGGCAAAGAATTCCCATAGTTCAGTCTCCATCGACAAATCCATAGACAGAGTTCTCAGAGGGGAAAGTGGGCAAACAGGAGGAGAAAGAAGCAAGAAGGAGGGAGAAAAAACACAAGGGCTGGTCAAGTAGCCGCAGTCATCTTGGTCTCTAATGGAGAAGACGTGAATTCACCTCTGCGATTGATTGTACCTTTTTTTTTAAGCAAAAATAATCTCAGATGAATCCTTTGGTTAATCACATGTTCTCACCATTCTTCAAGAAAATGGTGATACAATATGAACACAGATGTTTAGTTTGAGAAGATACAAGTTCCACTGCACCACAGATTATTGTAAGAATGTCTTTGACGGGATTATGTCTCTCAGGCTTTATTGTTTATCTTCAGCTTAGTATTTCTTTTCTGTGAATGGATTTAAATAATGCAATTGCCTTTCCCTTGGAAATGGGTGGTTTTAGGAAAAAGCAGGTGTATTGAGAATTGCTTAGATGGAAAAGGACATGAGGGCCCCAAGATGGCAGAAAGACAAGCAGGGAAGACCTTCAACTGCTTTCAAAGCAGATTAAACTGGGCTCAGCATGGCTCACACCGGACAAGAGGAGTTCAGTCACCTTCCTCTGATGTGCCATGTTGCTTAAACGTGAAAACTCCTAAACGTGCAGATGCTGAGCTACCGTCATTTGGTATAACTGCCTCTGTGGGAGCATTTGGTCAAGATCACTTGGCTGTGCAATTTCTTTAAAAGGAATAAATATTCCTGCTGCCAATTTCTAAGAAAGAGCAGATCCTGAGCCACAAAATTAAAATTGAGAAGGCAGGCATTGACTAGAGGAGGGGTCCCCAACCTCTGGGCTGTGGCCCAGTACCAGGCCGGGCCTGTTAGGAACCCGGCCGCACAGCAGGAGGTGAGCTTGAATGTAATGCACTTGAATCATCTCAAAACCACCATCCCCCACCCCAGTCTGTGGAAAAATTGTCTCCCACGAAATCAGGCCCTGGTGCCAAAAAGGTTGGAGACACAGGACTAGAGGACAAAATAAATTTCTTTGTCTGCAAATTGGATCTGGCCTCCAAAGTGTCACCGGCCTTGAGAACACCATCAGGGACCCACCACCATGGGTCCAGGCCTAAGAGAGTTAAGTGTATTCTCACCTAGAAGTGGTTTTTGGTTATATTCTGTGTAGTATACTTCCCTTCCACCATTCTTGAGTCTTCATTAGTTTTGTCAATTTTGTGTCTCAGCCATGGGGACACACTGACACAGGTTTCGCCCATATCCATGCAAAGAAGTAAAAGAAAAGTTGCCAGTCAGGAATCCTGTGGTGACCTGAAGCCGAGTAAACAAAGGTTCATGTACAAAGCAACACAGAAATCAAAACTGCAAAGCCAGGAGGCTTACACCAGGACAGAATTTTTAGCACAGAAAAACATCTGGATTTCCAAAGAAACAGTGAAGCGTGTATTTATTGCTGAAGTCAGAGTGGAAGCATCAAGGCTTTACAAAACCGCGTGTTACTGCACACACGTTCTCACAAACTGATGAGGCACAAACCAGACAAAATTATAAAAGGGACATTTAATTTTAGTTCAGATTTAAAAAACAAAACAAAATAGCAGTGCATTCGATTGCAAAGGAAAACACACTGCAGGTAAAGCTGACAAAAAGAAGCTCAAAACAATTAAATTTGTTGGATTTATGTCTGTGTGTACGTGTGAAAGAGAGAGAGAAACATATCAGCCTTCAATATATCCACATCTCCTGACACTAAGGAAATGGAAAAGGATTTTGTTAGACGTTCAAATTTGTGTCGGATTCTGTTTTTGCTGGTGACCAGCTACTCAGAATATGATAGCTTGATTCAGTTTGGAGAACTGTAATGCCCATCAGTAGATGCCTTTGGGCTTCAGGACACATTAACATATGGTAAATAACAAGAATAGAGATCTTCCACAACAGATGTTGGTGTGAGCAGAAGTGGCAAACTTCCCCAGCAGATGCCAACTGAAAGGATCCCAGCCCAGTATGGCTCTGTCTTCATTACTGAGACTGTATTTTATGGTCTTTTGAGGCATCTGGTCCTAGTCTTCTCTGCATTAGATTCCTTACCCCCATCTCCATGACATCATCTGAGAGTCACTTACTTGATAGAGTCTAAGATTGAATGGAGTAACTAGACCTAAACTTCCTCCCACCACTTGATTGTACACCCACCCACCCACCTGCCCTTGGCCAGAAGGGAAACCCAGTCCCTGTCTAGTTCATTCCAGCATCGGCGATTCTTAGCAACACATGCTCAGCCAAGGATAAATTAGCCTTATCCCATCACATTCTAATTAATCCCCAGTATACCTTTTCCATGGCCCATAAATTTCTACCAACTTACTGCATCCCTGTCTAGTTGACTCCAAACAGATCTAACCTCAGTAAAATTATCACTCTATAGATTTATATGAATCATCAGTTGAATAATTTACCAAAAATTTACCATTTCCTTCTGTGTGTCCAATACTACTCCCAAAATAAACCAACCTTAGGATTTTTTTAAATTTACTCAGTTAATTTAAAATTTTTTGTTTATTTACCTGTCACATTACTTACCATGTTCCAGTTAAGTGCAGTTACACAGATTAACTCATTTAACCCAATCAGCTCATATTTATTGACTGTTGTGTACCCAGGTATTAGACACTGCAAAAGGAACAGCGTAGTATAATTTCCTAAACTTCAAGACCTTGAAATACAGTTGAGTAGATAAGACTTGAACACACACACATACAAACCAGTAATACATCAATCAGTGCCATATAAGCGATTCAGACAGCAAGTTTTATAGGCACTTAGAAGGGAGCAAAAGATGTAACTGACACACAGTAAATGTGCAATCAGTGTCTGATTGAATTAAATTGAACCAGGGCATTCAATACTGAAAGTAAAGACAGGGGGTGACATGAAAATTTGATAATCTGGAAATGAGCAGAAAAATGCTGAGAGATTATATGCATGTTTTCTTTTAAACAGGGTTTTTTTTTACTTAATATAGAAACATATTAAACTGACATATTTTACTTTTCAATGTCACCACTGCACACTGAAAGGGAATCCTTACAGGTGACATATCTGATAATGTGCTAAAAATATGATCATAATTTTAATTCATTCTGTTTTGGATAGAACATCACTATAGTTGCTATGTATCCTACAGAATTTTGCTTAATTTGAGCCTTCTGAAAAATATGTTGTCATTTGATTAATAACATTTCTTCTCCACTGCAAAATTGGTTTTCATGTTTATTTCCAACAGAAAAAAGAAAAGCAGAACGTGACATTATTCTGAAAGTTCACAATGACAATTTGAAAAGTCCCATGTGGGGGAAACACTGCACAGGAAGTACTACAGATGTGAAGTGGTGGCAGGAATCTGTCTCACACCTTCCCTGTGACTTTGACTCATCAATCAACATGAGTGTGCCTAAAACATCACAGATTAGCACACTGGTGTGATTTTCAAGTTAGAATCTCAGAACTAAGATATTAAAATTAAAATGGCAAAGACATAAATTGAATCAAAATACTTCTATTAAAGTGGGAGGCTCATAAATTAAGACCCTAGGTAGCATCACCCATATCAACATGATACTTGGAATTCCAATTTGTAGTCTGGATGTAAAAGAAAAGAACTCCCAGGAAAAGTAAGTATGGGCACCCTCTGAACAAGAGGCTAGTAAGAACATAAATATAGCACTAAAGAATGTTATGCTCCATGGATGAAGTGTTGTAAGGGCAGGCAGCCTGGAGCAAGGAAAAGGGCAGAGAACCAAGACATACCCTGGTGCCTGTCACTTGCATTGAATGGATGAGGGGCCCTGGACAGCTGAGCAGCAATCATGAGGGCTGGATGATGCTGTCCATCACCATCCTTACTACACTTCCTGCTGTGGACTGGCCCCCAAGGAGCCTCCGATTTTATTGGGCTTTCCCTGAAAAGGGAAATACCTTAAGGTATTGACTGGGCAAGGGAGGGTTGTCAGTCTTCCTGGTGGAGGGGCTCTTTTTGAAATAAATACAGTGGTACCCCAGTACTCGTCATTACTTTTTTCTGGAAACTGACGAGTGCTGAAACTGATGAGCACTGAACGTGATGAGTGATGAAACATTTTCTCCTGCAGGGCTGTGTTGTGGCGCATATAAGTTCTAGCAAGTGGGACAAGTCCCAAGTGCTGAAAGACTTTTTTCTTGTCAAAATGCAATGAGTTCAGAACTTGCCTGCCAAGTTCTGAAGCTGATGAGTACCAAGGTCTGACTGTAATTTGAAATAAATAAATGTAGTTTCTACATTTTATTCTTGAAATGTGGTTATCCTGTGTCCAAAGCTCTGAGATGTCATCACAGTATAACTGACATTGTTGGTCTACAGACCCCCATACTGTGGCATTACTGTAATAATAACAGTAATAACCAATATTTATGGAATTTCTATCATGGGCCAGACACTCTGCAGATGGCTGCCCATCCCCAGCAATGAGAAAACAATTGCAGAGGTATTGATTCCAAGTCCCCAGCACATGGTAGAGGCTCGGTAAATATTTGTTGGATAGGTGAGCAAATGAACACAACAAACCTAGACAATTCCTAGCCCTGTACTTCCCAGGGGAAAGGTATTCATAGTGGGCTGGGTGGTCCAACCCTCCCTAGTGCTTTCATTAATGACAAACACAGGCACACTTTTCTTGGCAGCATCTCTACCTTGGTTCTCTTTGCCTTCAACCACTTTCTTGCCCATTAATTCTAAAACATGTTAGAAGAGTCTAATTCTCATCCTCTTTATGTATCAGTGTAGAACATTCAGTGTCCCATGCATGACAAGTATGTGTAGAATCGAAGGGATGGTTAACAAAAGTCAAAGCAAGAATCACGACTCATCACATAAAAGAAACATATAATCCCTGATGGCAAAGGGCCTTAAATATATCATGACAGCACCACTCCTTTTTCACCAGGTGGGGAGCTGGCATGTGGTTTTAGTTTTACATGTTTCAAAGGCGAAATATACGAGTATATTTGAGAGTACAGATTCAAATGCCAGTTTCCAAAACACAGGCACTAATCTGAATTTGAAACCCTCTTTTGGCCAGCAAATCTATGCTGACTTGATAAAGGATTTCTCTAAATTTAGCTATCTTTAGAAGTCATTCTGAGATAAGGGCAAGAAAGAGTCAAAGGGATGACTATAGAAAGCCCATTCCAAAAAAGGCCAAACACTCACACATTTATTTAATAGGCACTTACTGCATGCCTAGTGTGTGTATGACACATTCCAGAGCACAAAAGGCCCTTTCAGTCTAGTGGGAGAGACACAGAGAAAGCAGGACTGGGGGACTCGTGCTTCTTCAGGGAGCCACAGAGCACAGGAGGACCACCCGACCTAGCTCGGGCACTGCATCTGGAGTCGATTATATGCAGAACAAAAGGATCACTCTGAATATAAGTATTTCATCTGGCCTTCCAAGGTAAGGGTGGCATTTAAAATATCTTCTTAGGCGATACAAAAGTCCAGGTTGAGAAGCTCTGGGTTGAAACCACAGGCAGGCGGAGAAAACCCTCCTCCAGCCTCTCATGCTTTTACCCAGAAGTTTGTGCTAATCTAACTCAATATATCAGTGCAGTAAGATATCCAAATTTTAAAATGTTCTTCATTTTATAGTAATGTGCATAGTAATATAATGATGCTTTTGGCCACCTAATAAAGAAAGATATACTCCTACGAAAACTTAACTAACCTAAGCTTGAAATAACCTGTTTATGGAGTCAAATATACCTCAGTGAAACTTGAAAAAAAATTCTTGAGAAAAAGAATCTCATCAGGTTATTTTCTTTCTAATCCTCTATCTTAAACTATCTTTAATATGTTTTTAAATGCACATAGTTATTCATGCTGGAGTATAGCATTAATAAAAATACTGTGAATGCAGTTTTGCACATTATGGGAACCATCACGTATTTTTACATAATGATGCTGTAATACCAGTTCTCTCCCACTGAGGAGGAAAGAACTGGAGTATATAACCAAAATTTTATAATCTAATTGTGTTTTCCCATCAAGCTCTGCAGATTCTAACAGTTTAACATGGCATATATACTGTTTTCTTTTTTTATTCAATTACCCTATGATTACATTAAGTAGATTGCTAATGCAGTTGATTAAATGAAGTTTCTTTGAAAGGACTGGTGATTTTAACATTCCTGCTGAAATAATAAATATCACTAACATTAAAGCCATAAGTATGACTGTGTAGCAGGGAAAACAAAAGTTCATCAAGGATCGAGCTGATGGAGAATGGGTAGCTCTCTATCATTAATTAAAAATCATTTGTTGATATTAGAAAAGAAAAAATGTAAAATTAGCATAGCAATACGTAAATAAATATTTAGAAGTCAATGATGTGCCACATTTACCAAGAATGCTAGGGGAGCTGGAAACTCATCTATATTAAGAAAAATATCATTGTTTATACATGAAGTTGTTTCTATAAGATTCAAATATTTCCATTTAACATTTAAACACTACAAAGTCTTATTTCATAGTTGAAGTTTCTTATTATCTAAAGTGAATGCCAAAAATACAGAAAAAATATTACAGCAGAAATAAGGATTAGCAGAATTTTCATTTATGAAAATGGCAGCATGGTAGATGAGATTAAAAACAGTCCTCAAAATTGAAACAATAACATGCTGGATAAAATTACAAAATATTTTTTAAATGTTTTTCGATGCAAAACCAAGAAAATAAGAAAGTAATATACACACAGAGCCCAGGAATGAAATGAAAACACGCACTCATGCAGGTGAGCAAGCACCAAAGCTGGCTTCTACCCTAAGGTTTCTGCTGTTCCCTAGGGACCTCAGCTTCTACTTTGATGGCTGCATGGAGTTCAACGGCTAGGAGATCATTCCTAAGATCTACGCAAATAAGTAAACTAATAAAAAACTACACATAGAGCTGGAACACTAGTCTCAGGGGCAAAATGAACCCCACTACGTAAAAAGAAGATGGCAAAATCTTGTCTGTTTTTCACTTTGGCACTACATGTAGGGCAGGGGGGATTCCCTGATAATTAGTAACAACTAGTTTATACATGAGCTTATAGTCCAAATTCATACACCTGTGAGGACAAAAATCCTCAAGCACAGAATTTAATTCAAAGTGATCAAAGTTAGTAGTTCCACTAAGCAACAGGCAGAAGCCAATGATAACACTACCTAGAGTAATTCAGCTCCAACCCAGAGCTCAGAGACAGAATTCCAAAGAATATGAGGAGTCCATAGTAAGAAAAAAAGTTACTAAACACACAAAGGAAATAAGGCAATATAAGTGAGAAATACATAATAGATCCCCAAAAAGATCTGAATATGGAATTCTTAGGCACTGAAAAATAAAATAACCATATTAAATATGATTTGAAGAAATGAGAGAGCTTGAAAATATAAGAAACTAACAAGAGTTCATAGAGAATAATTAAGTATACAGAATTGGAAGCAAGTAGAATTCTAGACATAGATATTAAAATAAATGAAATTAAAATCTCAATGGAGGAATAAAATAGACAAGATACACCTAAAAAGAAAATTGGTAGATATTTAAAAATTTCCCAAAGTGAAATCAGAAAACATAAAGAGAGGAAAACAATAAATATACAGGTTCACGATATCATCGAGATGGTGACATAGATTGTTTTTTACCTCACAAGAAGACCACCTAGCAACCCTCCATAGATAAGATACCACAGTGACAAATCCCAGAACCCTGAGGGTAGGGCTGAAACCTCTGCTGGACCACAGAGACCAAGAAGAACCACATTAGAAGGGTAAGAGGAGGGGTTTCACTTTGAACGCATGGCCGCTCCCAGGCCAGCACAGCACCACACTGAGAAAGGTTCCCTGGGCCCACGGTTTCTCCAACGGTTAAAGAAGTTCCCAAAGAACACAACGACTTCCCGTCAAGATGGCAGCACAGGGAAACACGGCTCGCTTCCTTTCCTTGCACAACCACATGAAACTAAAATATAGAACCATCACTCAGAACCATCAGAAACCAAGCTGAATGGAAGTCTGACAACTACAAAATTAAAGAAACCACATCCATCCAGATTTGTAGAAGGGGCAGAGATGTGGGATGTGCTAGTCCCCACATCCATGTGTGGTAGATAAAAATTTGGGAGGGATACCTCTGGAGCAAGGAGTCCCAGCCCCACACCAGGTCCCTCAGCCCAGAGTTCCAGTGCCAGGGAGATAAGTCCCTATAACCTCTGGCTGCAAAAACCAGTAGGGGTTGAGTCAGTGGAAGAAAATTCTGGAGTCCCAAAGCATTTCCTCTTATGGAACTCACATACGGACCTTCTCAGGCTCATTCCCTCTGAGCTCTAGCACCAGGGTAGGAAGCAGCTTGAAGGCACCAGTGGCATACAGTCAGGAACTGAAGTGTATCAAGGTGTGAGCTGGGGGACAGATCTCTCCCAGACACAAAGGCAGGCAGAAGCCATTGTCCCTTTTCTTAGCCCTCTCCCCACAGAGTCATAGAGTGGCAGGCGGTGCCATATCTGAGACTCCATCAACCTAACACTGTTTTCCCTGCCCTGGAGATCTCCTAAGGCTTCATCCCACCCAAATTACAGGATCAGCTGATCCTCCCTGAAGAGGGGAGGTTGATGGTCAGTGGTCAGAGCCAGTCCTAGCAGCTGACTAGCCTGGGTAAATCCCTTGCATTTACCTGCCAACAGCAATCAAGGCTCAACTACAAGACAAGGGTCTACTCAGCCCACATGAAGGGTACACCTTGAGTACCAAGCTTGGATGATGAGGGAGGCTGTGCCACTGGACCCTATCGGACACCTACTACATTAGGCCATGCTAACAAGACAGGGAGTCATAGTAGCTCTACCTGATGCTAGAGAAATGCAAAGGATCATAAGATACTACTATGAACAATCATATGTGAACAAACTGGAAAATCTAGAAGAAATTTTTTTAAATCCTAGAAACATACAATCTACCAAGACTAATAATGAGGAAATAGAAAATCCGAACAGGCCAATAATGAGTAAGGAGTTGTTATCAATAATCAAAAACCTTCCAACAAAGAAAATCCTAGGATCAGAACATTTCACTGGTGAATTCCACTGAACATTTAAAGAATAAATGCCAATCCTTTTCAAACACTTCCAAAAATAAGAAAAGAGGGTACTCTTGAAACCATTTTATGAGGTCAGCATTACCCTGAGAGCAAAGACAGATAAGTATATTATAAGAAAAAACTACAGTCCAATACCCCTGATGAATACAGATGCAAAAAATTCTCAACAAAATACTAGCAAACTAAATTCAAAAGCATATTAGAAAGATCACACAATATGATCAAGTGGGACTCATTCTTAGGATGAAAGGATAATTCAACACACAAATCAACAAATGTGCTACCTCATATTAATGGAATAAAAGATAAAAATCAAAGGGTCACTTCAATAGATGCAGAAAGAGCATTTGACACATTCAACATCCTCTCATGATTAAACTCACAACAAATTGGGTATAGAAGGATGTACTTCAACATAATAAAGGTAATATATGACAAGACCACAGCTAACGTTACACTCAACAGTGAGAGTTTGAAACCTTTTCCTCTAAGACCAGTAATAACACAAAGGTGTCCACTCTCCCTACCTCTATTCAGCATAATCCTGGAAGGCCTAGCCAGAGCATTAAGGCAAGAAAAAAAGGCATCCAAATTCAAAAGGAAGAAGTAAAACTGTCTCTGTTTACAGATGAGATGATCTTACATATAGAAAACACTAAAGACCACCAAAACCTATTAGAACTAATAAACTAATTCAGTAAATTTACAGCATACAAAATCATGTCTTCTCAATGACCTCCTCCAGCAATAAATTTTGATAACAGAGAAAGATGCCCATATACTACCGAAGGTACTCAAATAAGGTTGTGTCATTCAACATCATTTTGTTATGATATGGATGAGGAAAAAAATCGATTCCAAGCTGGGGAGACTGTCTGTGTGGAGTTTGCATGGTTTCCCCATGTCTGCATGGGTTTTCTCCATGTACTCTCCAGTTTCCTCCACATCCCAAAGAAGTTTGTATTAGGTGAACTGGTGTGTCTAAATGGTCCCAGTCTGAGTGAGCATCAGTGTGCGTATGGGTGTGAGTGTGAGTAGGCCCTACAATGGAAGGGCGTCCTATCCAGAGTTGGTTTCCACCTTGCATCCTGAGCTGCTGGGACAGTCCAGCCACCCACAACCCTGAACTAGAATAAGTGGGTCAGAAATAGTTACTTGTTTTCATTAATCATTCTTAAACCTATGCATTGTTCACATTTATTTCAATGTTTAATATTAGAATTGTTTGGGTCTTTATTTAGAGGGTTGATGATGTTTTGTGACCAAAAATATGCTGTAGAAATTTAACTCTATATCAATTAGCCTATGGTAAAGTTGATTTTACTATAAATTATTGTTTTGCTTAAACTTGCAGTTTCCAAGAATGTATCAACAATGTTATATGAGGACTTACTGTTTTAGTAAATAACTATCATCTTGGTAGTGAATCAAGCAGGCTAAAAAACTATAGGTATAATATGATGTCAATATGCTTACTGGAAAAATAAACATACATATAACATATAAATTCATATAATCTAGTAACCACTGAAGAATATTTTTGTCCTTGTAGCTGCACCATCAGAAGATACTCCTATGCAAAACTTTAAATCACATCTTGACAATGTAATTATCCATAGTTTTATACACTTTAGAATTCATTATGTTTGATGGCAACTAAGTGAAAAAATATGGCAATTCTTCCTTAAAATCACCATAGTGTGCAAAGCAAATTACAACATATACTTGAATGAATGCACCTGTTTCTAAGTTCTGCACGTAAATGATATTTAAGTGTTGATGGTTGCACTGCTTATTTAGCCAGTATACCTCCACCAATTATACATGTGAAAACCATGTAAAGAACATGCAAAATAAAATTCATCATGTTTGGAATCCAATCAAAGATTACCATACCTACAAAAAGCAGGAAACTATATCTATAGTGAGGAAAAAATTCTATCAGTACTGACACAAATGTCAGCTTTAGTACACAAGACATAAATTCAAAATTGTAGGTAGAGACACAGAAGATATTTAAAAGACCCAAACTGAATTTCTAAAGATTACAACCATAATGCATAAATGAATATATAGTGATGGTATTAACAGGAGAAAAGAAGCTGCAGAATAAAAGATTACTGAACTTGAAAATATAGCAATATCCAAGAAGAAAAACAAAAAGAATATTTTTAATAACATAGCATCAGTGAGCTGTGGAACAAATTCCAATTGCTTAATATATTGTATGTGCTTTCAGAGGCCCTGGAAAAAAGGGAAAATAAAAAGAAGACAAAAAGTATTTGAAAACTTATAGCTGAAATTTTTCCAAGTTTGGTAGAAACTATCAACCTGCAGACCCAAGAAACTCAATGAGGTCCAAATAAAAGAAATGAGAACAAAATTCCACCAGAGCATGTCATAATCAAATTGCAAAAATAAAAGAATAATTAGTGAAAAAGATAAATTTAAGAGTAGCCAGTAAAAAAAACACACACATTTTTAAAAGAGAGAGAGAAATTCCAAAGGTACCCTCAGAAACTCTTGAGGGTGATGGGTATGTTCATTACCTTGATTCTGGGTATTGCTTCACATTGTATTTATATACACATATAACTGAGTGTGAGTGTGTGTGTATGTATCAAACACAATCAAATTGTACGCCTGAAATATGTGCAGTTTGTTGTATGCCAAGGATACCTCACTAAACCTGTTTTTAAAAGACGAGGTCAAAGACAAAAGCATAGGTTTTCATCTTGGTCTCAGATCTCAAGATTATGTTTTTTGTTTTGTTTCACTTTGCTTCTACGTCCAACTCTTCTCTGTTAGCATGGAACCAAATTTTTATTTTGACACTAAATATCTGTGTGACCTTAGCATATTACTCAAACCTTGGACTCTGTTTATTCATTCAAAAAAATGAGGAGGTTGAACTGAATAATCCCTTCAACTTCTTCAGCATCTATAATTTCCTTTGAATCAGATTAGAAGTAACACAGAATGACTCCTCTCCTCAAAACTGATTCCAGAGGAGAAGTAGGACTTGCATCTGGGCACAGTGAAATCACTCACCATTCAAATAGATTGAAGCAATGAAAGCAGAAAAACTATCTGGCACTCCATAAACTTCCATCTGCTGTACATTCAAAGATTATCAGGGAAGGGAAAGCATGACCTGTATATTGTGCACCAACTCAGGGAAGTCACTGAGACAACAATAACGAAGCAGGTAGCTCCGTCCCGTCATCCTGGGTAAGACTCAGATACCTTCCCGTAGGGCTGGCACGGCGAGGCCCACTTTGGATTACAAATTAGGACTTCGGACTAAACGGTCTGTGAAGGCCCTCCTACTTGCTCCAACATTCTGTGGTTTGCATTTATATTATAGAATGAGAATTAAAATGGAAACAGATGAACATTTTCACACCCAGTCCCAGTTTTCATGTGAAATGTGTCTGCACAAAAATGTTTAATTGCTTTGCACAAGTCACAAAGATGATTCAATGCCTCCTTCCTCTCCAAGTGTGTATAACTATTAACTATGCTTGTACGATACAGAAAACATGATGTTTTGGGATAATTTGGAAATGAACATGAACAATATTCTCTAAAACAGCTATCACTGTTATCTAAGTCAGCAGGTGCTTGCTGAATTTTGCTATGTTCATTGCCCATTTTGGCTTTGGCCCTTAAGAATATTTGTATCTTGCCCTGGCTGGTGTAGCTCAGTGGATTGAGCATGGGCTGCGAACCAAAGGGTCACTGGTTCGATTCCCAGTCAGGGCACATGCCTGAGTTGCAGGCCAGGTCCCTAGTGGGGGCCACGTGAGAGGCAACCACACATCATGTTTCTCTTCCTCTCTTTCTCCCTCCCTTCCCCTCTCTCCAAAAATAAATAAATAAAATTTTAAAAAAAAGAATATTTGTATCTTCTTAAAGTTACTCAATCAAACAAAAAGATGGAGTGCTTATTTCTATAGTGGTTACTTACATTACTGGCGGGTGTAGCAGATACTTCCAATACCCATTCCTGCCTGCCATACTTCTTCCACCTGCCTGCCTTCATTAAAGTCTGAACACATTTCCAGCCTATTCTTGAAGCTAGGAGTGAGCATATGACAAGTCTAGCCATTGGGTCATAAACGGAAGTCATTCAGCAGCCACTGTGAACTTTTTCTTATTCTGATAAGGATCACATGGCCCCCATGACCCATCACAACCCACCCCACCTCACCTTCTTTCTTCTCTAAACACAGGTGTTGTCTGGACCTGCAGCAACTATAGTGCCACCGTGCAATTATAAGTCAGCATGCCAAGCGCAGTAGTGGGGAAAATAGGAAAGGCTTAGGTCCCTAATGACATAGTTGAGTCAGAAAGATAAATAAACAAATACACACCTATTTTTTAGGCTTCTGTTATCCAGGCTGCCTGGTAGTTGCAGCAGAACATACGCCTTACTGATATAATATGTTTGGGGGAAGGGATTGTCTTTTAGTTTGAGAATATACACGTGACTTGCCAAAACAAATGAAGTAGATTCTTGATTGTTTTTTAATATTCAGAGGACCACCATTATTTAACAGGGCTATTACATATAGTCTTGATTCCCACCAACATTCCAAGGAGGAAATATTAGCATATCACCATCACCTTAGATAAACAGCATATGATATATTACATATATATATATATCATGATCCAGTTTCTATCATGGCTATAGCCTCTTTCCTATTACCAAAAACCATAGTCATGTATTTATCATAAGTATGTTTTCTGCCTCAAAAGTCACAGTCATTTCATTCATTCAACTAATAAATAGTGAAAAGGCCCACTATGTGTCATATACTGTCATTTCGCATTTTCTCAACTGGTAGGTACAGAGTCTTGTCAATCCTTGTCATCCAATGTGCTTCAAACTCTAAGGATCTACGTTTTCTATACATGGGCAACAGTAAAATAGTTATGATTTGTTATGTTATTTGTTATGGATAACTATGCCAAAAGTCAAGATCAGGCATCAGCAAATGGTTCTATAAAGGGCCAGAGAGTAAATATCTTAGGTTTACGGGCCATAGGGTCTCTGTTGGAACTACTCAGCTCTGTCACTGAAGCACAAAAACAGCCACGGACAACATGAAAATGAATTAATGTGACCGTGTTGCAATAAAACTTTATTTATAGACACTGAAATGTGCAGTTCACATGACTATTAGATGTCACAAAATTTTCTTCTTTCCATTTTTTTTCAACCATATAAAAATGTAAATACCATTCTTAGCTTTTGGGCCAAACAAAAACACAGCAAGCCAGCACAAACCATTACTGAATGAAACCTGTTGTTTTGCCCTGAGGGCTTCAGCCACCTGATTGTGTCTTGCAGAACAAACAAACGGGAACTTTCAAAACCTCACTGATGTTTCGTGTGTAATTCTAATGCAGTTTTCAACAGAATCTCTAATGTGTGATTTACAAATAAGTGATTCTAGATTTCTTAATTCCTGCTTTCATTTATTTGGGGGAAATCAGCCTTGCATAACAAAGAGAGCATTACTGTGAATGAATTATGATCTGAAATCACATTCCCACTGACAACTGATAATCCCCATGGAAGCTACATGCCCAGCACAAAGGAGCTCTGCCCCATTCACCTCTGAGTTTATCTCTATTATCTTCCCCAGGGATCAGCCCTCCTGGCTGTTTTCCTCCTGTCCCATAGCACCCTCGCAGGGTAAGGAAGGAAGGCATTCTTTGGTTGGCTTTTCAGTCTCTTCCTTGAGTTTAGTCTGACCACTACAGATTTGCATAGTGTCCTATTTCATACAGAAGTTAATGGGACAATAATAATAATAATAATTATAGCATTAAACAGAAAAACATTGCTTTAGCATTCCTCGTGAAAAGGGCAAAACAGCATTATTATAGAGTATAAAAAACAATGGTTCTTGTCATTCTAGGACTCATAAACATAACCCCAAAGAATGACTTGGGCATTTTTTACTATTGCTTTTAAGATCATCTCCCATGCATATTTGGCATCAATAAATCATATAAACTGTCTTTTTATGATCAAACATTTTCTAATTCCCTCTCTTTGCTAGCCAGGAACAGAAATCAGTGCATTGTGAAAGCATCAGGCAGCGGCAGCCCACCCACCTCTGTCCCATTCATTTGACTTATTACCCTTTCTGTGGCTGCAGTTCCTCTGCCAGGACTGGAGCTCTGCCCACGATTCCATTATTTTTGGCTAGAGTCCTATTAAATGAAGGTGACTTTGATTTCCAGGCCCAATAAAAGCACTTGAAGATGGCTAGGCAGCATGGACAGTGAATGAGAGCATATACTAACAGTAAGGCACTATACTAAGCTCTTCATATATTTAACATATTAACTCAGATTATTCCTTTCACGTCTCAGTGATGAGGTGCTATTACCATCACCTTCTAGATAAGGGAAGAGGTGGTACTTGTTCCATTGCATCATATTGCCTCCTGGATTACAGTCCTTACCAGCCTCTTCCCCTAGGATCTGAATTTATCTCAACTTTCTCAATACGGGTATGGGAAGATGTCCCAAAACAATGGTCAATCACCCCACATTGATTCTGGATTACCTGGAGCTGTCCCCACCTTTTCCTATCATAATAAATCTGAGACTGTTGTGTTCCTGCTCCAGGCCAAGCCTCTATCACTAGACAGGTTTTCTCCAACCCCTATCCTGGGCCTGGTGAAAAGATTCCACTCCCTCCCTGACAGCCAGTGTCTCCAGGTACCTACTAGACCCAAACCATGTCTATTCAAGTCACGTTATTTCATTGCAAATCTTTGAATACTTAATCCTACCAATAAATAGGAAGGACGTTGTCCCACCTTAAATAATACTTCAAAAATAAATTGTATACTATAAATTTGTGCCATTAAATTTGAACTTTTCTATGAAATGAAATATTCTAATTAAGTTTTTATTGTTTTCAATAACCATTTTTCAGGTGCTAGGTCCTGGAAAGTAATACATGGAGAGATACATGGAGCATTTTTATGTATTTAAATGATTAGACCGAGTCCCAATTCCAAAAGTTTAAATAAATTAGCCAGTGAATTTCTATCTATCATGAGAGAGTCCTATTTTATGTTGCATAATAAGGGCATATACAGCTGGAACTCATTCTGGCCCTACAACAAACACTGAAAGAGCTGAAGTTGTCTTTGATGTCTCTCCACCCTTTCTGCGGTGCCTTCCCCTAGACACCATGCTACTGTCCTGTGTCACTCCCCTAAATGCCAGACGTTCCCCATTCCCTATTTTTTGTCTCTATCAAAACTACCTGAGGCCTCATTTTCTCAGTCACGTTCTCCATTTTCAACAAAAAGAATAAATCCATGATATATTCTAATTACAAGTCCCTTACTATATTTCCCCTCAAAGGTAACAAATTATCAGGTTGGCTCCCAAGATTCTGAGCTAGAGGTTAGTCAGTACAAGGAGAATCAAGGTAAAGGATTTCAGATGACCACAGAAGCACAGAATACTGGACAGCTTGGCAGATAACCAAAAGATATGGCAGGTACAGATGGCAGCGGTTCGGTACCCAGGGATTCAGATGGCAGGCAATTGACAGGAGAAAATAATCAGGCAGGTGGCTAACAGCACAGGTTCAGCCATCGAAAGTTAGGTCAGGCACGGAATCAGAAAAATCTGTAATATGAAGTCTGAGAAATAAGAAATTCATAGAAGCTGAATAATTCTATCTGAAGAGCCTGGATTATACAACTAGTTCCCTCCCCAGCTTTGGCAATAGTTTTGCCCAGGTCGGGTTAACCATAAAAATCTGAAAATAAAAGGGATGTGATGTGTTCAGATGAGGAGAAATCAGACCATCCCAGCTAAGGTTAATAAGACCATTGATAAAGCCTTATGAACAAATCTTGATTATTTCCCTCCTTCAAGAGTGGGCAGAACTGCAATGATTGGAAACCATTCTAAATGTAATGCTTAAGTCCATTCTATAGCAAGGGAAAAAAATTTGGAAATTCACTCCACCTGGGAGCACAAAGTTGAACAAGGAATTGAGAAGGAATGGTCAAGAGAGATTTCACAAGGAGATGATATTTTAGGTTGATTATAGAGCATAAATAGAATATTAACATATAGGAAGAAGGAAAGGCAAGAAGGCTTGAAAATATACTTTGCACTTGAGGAATTATAGGTTGCCTAGTGTGATTAGCACATATGTAACATGGTAGGAAATAGCACAAATAAGCTAAACTATATCTACATACACATACGTATATACATATATACACACATGGCGTGTGTATGTATTCATATATGCATATATAAACATACATCTATATACATAGATTATATTTTGTTATAGTTAAACTATAATCAGATTGTGAAGGTCTTTGACTATAATCTTAGGAAACTGAACTTAAACTTAAGGGAATTCATTCAAAATTTTTAAATAGTTCTGTAAAGTCAGTGATAAGAATGCAAAGGATGAATTGGGAGGAGAGAACCACAGCACAGAGACCAGAGCCACCCAAGATCAGTTACGACGACAGGCAAGAGAGGAGGAGGGGCTCAGGCAGGGCAGTAGTCGGGGAGAGGAAAGAAAAAGGCAGCTTCAGTAATCTTTTATAGGTAGAGTCAACACAACTTAACAACCTATTTTACATACAGGAAGAGAAACACTGAGGTTCCTAACTTATGCAGTTGATGAAATATGGGTGCCATTCATGAAGATAAAGAAATAAGAGAAAATTTGGGAGACAGGATTATGAATTGGACTTAAATTTGAAAAGAAAACAATAGGCCCGGAATATCAGGGTGATGTTGTGCTACAGAAGCAAGAGTCTAGTATACTAAATATGTGAACGCTTGGGAATGCACAAAATCACCCGGGAAAAACGTCTACGAGGAGGAAAGGAGGAAGAGACAACCTGGAGAACACTAACTTGTTTTCACATGAAAAAAATACGTCACGACGACAAATTATGCAGATATTTCTGCCAAATGGCCACGACCCAATAGAAAGACTCTTATATTTGAAATAGGTGAGGGAGAGCAAGACCAGTCCTGCTGAAGGGAGAAGTACTGAAAATTAGGCGAGCTTTTCTGTGCTCAAAGTCGCCCACAGTAACAGCCAGCGACTTGCACTATTTAAGGCTTCTTCAAAGAACGAGAAAATGATCATGGTCTGTGGGGTCCTTTCTGGTCTTTGACTCTGTGGTCCTACAACATGCTCCTATCAAAAGTACTTGCGTACCTTACACCTCATTGACAGAATCCTGGCCATTTCATGGGCAGAAGCTGGACTGGCAATGGCACAGGCACCATCTAAAATGCATCTAATGAGTGGGGTCATTACACTGTAAGGTATAGAGAAGTCAAATCGCTATACTGTACACCTGAAACTAACATAACCAATATAAGTTGTATACCAACTATACTTAAATTAAAAATAAATTTAAGTGAATACATAAAGATAAAATGCATCTAAGTTCATGACAACCTATGGTCTATCTACCGATAGATATCATTGGTCTATCTACCGATGATGTAACATAGCGGACCTGGTCGACAACTTTCTGGAAACACTAGTCCTGTTGTAACCAAAATACTACATGGAAATTGTCTTTATATTCATTCTTATTTCCTAGTAACAAACAATTTAGATTTAATTTTTCAGGTTATTCAGCAACATATAGTAAATGACATCTATTAAACTGGTCCGAAGCCAAGACCCATAGTAATTAACCTGATGGTGGTAATCATGTCACAAAGCATGCAAACATCAGATCATCACATTGTACACTTTAAATCTATTTAATTTTATTTGTTAGTTATAACTCAATAAAACTGGGGAAAGAAACAGAATCAAACATCTGTTTTATTACTAAAACTTCAGTATTCTCAATAGTAAAACTGGGATTACAAATGTACCTTATAGAGTTGTTGTGAGGGTCAAATATTTGTGAAACTGTTTTATAAACTTTTATCACTACATAATTGTTAGTTTTTCTTAGTAGTATCAGACCCCTGAAGTTTAATGTATAGCTAATGATATATAGGATTAAATGACAAAGTGATCTTCAACTCATTTTTACTACAGTTCTTAAAAATAAATGACTAAGACATCAACCCAAAGAAACATGACATTTTAACAGAAAAAAAATTGTATTGTGATGAGCTATCTGATAAATACTGGTAATTGTACACATTCAATTCAGCACCTACACAAATACAAACAAAAACTCTAGCCCTTTCATGGTGAATGATGGAATATAGTAAACTAGGCTACCAATGAGAATCTAAACAGATGTGCTTCATCTAATCAATAACATTGTGTGAATGGTAAATCTATGGAACATCATGGAATTAAAAGGACATTAATTTCATTGTTACATCCTTGGAGTGATATTGTACGGGAATTATTTTAGAAGAAAACTATTTCCAAAATGATTAATCAAAGCTAGACACAATGCAGAAAAAGCACTGTTGTTCCAGGTAGTAGGTTTAATAAACCATCAGTCCAGGCTGAGGGAATACATTCTAGTTTCCACATCTCTCTGCAATATTTTACATCTATGCTCAAGGAAAACCTGGGGAGAAGAAAAGCCATGACTGAACAATCGACCATTTCAGCAGCAAAACCCTTCACCTTATAGTAGAATGATGATGAGATTAGTTGGTTCAAAAGAAAAACTATGGAAAGTAAAGTTTATGGATGGTAAGCAAAGTAAATTCAGGCTCCCACATCTCACAAGCACATACAAGTTTGTAAGGGGTAAAAATATGTCAGCAATGAAGACAACTCTGTGTACCCCAAGCATTTGAGGGCACCAGGGATGCAATTTTCTGAAATAAAATTTCTGTTCACGAAATGGGACTTATCTATAAGTGGGGGCTTTTGTCTGAAGACAGAGAGAGAACAGAGGGGGAGAGACAAGAACCATTTCACCGCAGAAGAAAGCTGCAGGTTGGTAGAGCGGCGGTCAGCTGGAGAGTGCAGATCTAACCCCACTGTTCACAGTGCTAAATGGCCCCAGGAATTTCCCGCCGTTTCGTCTCACAGAGGCCCTGGTACGACAGCATATGCTTAATAGGGGCCCACAAGAGGAATCAATCCCAGCGGTCCTTTTACATGATCACAAGGTAAGTTTTAAAGCCCAAATTTTTTCCTTGATCGGTCGTAATGGCAATTAAGATCATTCTTCAGTAGATGAAAATGCATGACTAGATACCCCTCAACACTTAAAAGGGAAGCAGAAAGCCCTATTTCTCAAGAAGAGCAGGCTTGGCTTGCCTGGACTATACATCAAGTTAAGTGGGGTCATGAGGCAAACGAGCCTAGATTTGGGACAACAAATGCTGTGAATGGATTTGGCTCCGTTAGACTTGGGGATGAACTACACTAAAATAAACGGGATCTGGGTCCATGTGGGACCGAATTGTGGAGCTTAAAAAAAAAAACAAAACACCTTGCCACTATAATTAACTACTAAAGAATTCTGCAAGGGAAATACTCAAATGGATAACTGTTCCTCTTTCATTAAAATGATATAACAGTTCTACAAATGACATGGCATTAGCATTTTACACAAAGCTATAAAACAGTAGCGAGTAAAAAAACCAACTGCCTTTAAAAGTCAGGACTTTTGAGCTTTGTTTATGACACTACACCATCACTTTGTGATATAAAATCTAATGTCACTAAGACAAATACCATTGACTGACCAGTTTTATTCTGGGCAAGGAGTCCATTAAAGAAACAAGGCTGCCAAATTCATCTTTCATTTGGATGGGCTTCCACAATGTGCATACACTGGTTAACACAACCTGGTATTTCTCTGAGGAGCAGCTTTTTGGAGTACGTATATCCTTAAGAAACAACTGAATTAGATGCTTTTACGATGTTTAAACTGCCCCTTTTAGGGATACCTATACAAATATCTAAATATAATCAATAAATCTCTATGTAAATATCTAAAACATTTACAGGCAGGTAATAGGCAGATACGTCATGGCAAAACCTTAACAAAGGACTCCAAAAAGACAAAGGTGCAAATGTAGGTGCTGACTCTGCTGACCATCCTCAGTCCACTGGGTCTCTGGATAAATAGTAGACATTTTCCATCCTCCACAGAGTATGTAGGTGATCTTCACATTTTCCATTTGTTGTTGTTTCCAATACTATGCCTTAAACAAAATTTTGATTAGAATTTGTAACACACTTAGGCAGGATAATAACCCACAAGGTTTAAACTATTAATCGGACATTACCCAATTGTTAAAGTTTAATGATAACAACTGTCTAGCGATACAGTTAGCATTCAGATTAAAAATAAAGGTTTAGTTTGTCATAACTTTGAGTAAAAGTGGAAAAAATTTAAATAGCTAGTACACTCACCATGGTCCTTCAGGAGCAAAAACAAATGGAGAATAAGTATCTTTTCTGTGTTATTGGCCTTATTTGCATATTAACTAGATTTTTTTTGCTCATATGTTCGATGACATGTGTTATGAAGGAGGCAGCATGTTGTAGTGGGAGAACACTGAATCCGGACTAAGTTCTGGATTACAGTTCTGGCTTTACCTTAGGAAATTGCAAGGCTCATCTCTAAAACTAGGAGACTGGATTGGGAGATGTCTAAGATAATGGACTGGATGATGTGGGCAAGAACACCCTGTCACCACACAGCAGTGGCAGGCTTCTAGTGGCTTGCCCAACAACTGTCAAGAGCAGGTGGCGGGTAGAGGAAAGCTCTGTGTGGCCCCTTAATATCTAATTGAACTGATGCAGAAGTTTTGTCACCATGGATTGTTGAGAGTGCTTTTCTGGCCCCCATGTGATCTCACTCCGATAATAAGCTAGTTGATGATCTTCAATTTCTAAATAGTATGTTAGTATTATTACTAAAATTCTATATTCCAATTGTAATTCTTACCAATACCTCTGTTCCTTTATTACTAAAATCTCCTCAATTTTAAAGGCAGGCAAACTGAAGCAGGAAATGAAGATTTAGTGAGTCACTGTCAGTCAGAACCAAATATTCATGAGACTGGGCCCTAACTCTGGGTTCTAACTCTGTGCGGCCTTTGATTATCACTAAACGCTTTAATTGGAAGTCCCACCATATTAAACATTTCTCACTGTTAATGAATACATTTAATACTGCTGCCCACATCAAAAATCCAAGTATTGAGTAAACGGGTAGTAAGTGTCTAAATGTCTATTGCAGACTTTGGGATTTTTAGAATTCAGAAGGTGGCAGATAGCATAATCCCTGACCTGAAAATGTTTACAGTCTAGAAAGGTGAATATAAAAGTGAAAAGTCAGCAAAATATGTGCAATAGCTATCAGAATACAGTTTGTAAAAATCACTTGAAAAGCTTGTTAATATGTAGATTCTCAGGCTCCACACCTAGACCCATGGATTCTAAGACAGTGGATCTGGGTGGGTTCAGTAATTTGCCTTTTAAACAGCACCCACGTAAGTGATTCTAACTATTGCACATGTTCAGACCATAGACGGAGACACAACAGCGGGTAGAAGCTCACGCACAGGAGTCAAACAGTCTGGGTTTGACTCCCAGCCCCGCCACTACCCAGCTGTGTGGCCTCGATTACATTACTAAAGTCCTCTGAGTTTTTACGTTCTCATCTATAAAATGAAGATAATAATAGTGCCTGAGTGTTAAGTGGTTATAACATTGGAACCCACCAAGCACTTAATAGAAGTTGTTCCTTTTTGTGTTATCATTTTCTTGTAACACTAGAAACTGACCAAGTGCTAATTGATCTGGCATTGTTCCCAGAGTTCAATGAATAAAAAGAGAATTCTGGATATGTGTGGGGAAAGCTTTAAGGAAGCAGAAGTTGGACTGAACCCTAATCAATGACAGGTTCTATTATCAGAGTAAATAAATTCTGTGTTTAAGAGACATACTGAGCAAATTATCACGGTAGGTAAGAATGAGCTGTGTGAGAACAGTAAGGGAAGCAGCCCCTGAGTGGAGGGTTAGGATGGGGAGAAGTGGAAAATAAGTAGCCCAAAGACTGAAGGCTCAGAAAACCCGAAGTTCCCCCATCTTATTATTTGAAACATCTATTTTAAGAGGCAGTTTACAGTGGCCCTGAGTGGTTCTCAGATAGGCCCCCATATTAAGAAACAAAATATCAATTTCTAGTAACCTGTTTTTACAAAAATAATCCTTTATTTGCAAAAGAATTTATCACACAGAACCTTAATTCACTGACTGCAATAACACGTATAAGACACTTCAATTTACTAAAGGTAAAATATTCAGCCTTGCAATCATCACCCAGTGGCTACTGGCACCAATTCAACAACAACAGGAATCCCCAATTTGGAATGCTGTGATGAAATAAACTTTATTCAGTGCAAAACAGCTCAGTAGTGACACAGCACAACTGTGAAAACAGCATGGCTGTGGAGGCGGCCATGGGTGGCCCTGGGACCAGGCCCCTGTCCAGCTAGACAAACATGCTCTGCTCCTTGCTGGTCTGCTAGTGCTCTGCACTGGCAAGACATCTTCGGTGTTTCAGCTCAGCCAGAAAAACACAATCTTCAGTCCTCAGTGGTAAGGGAAAGTGTGCTCCCCAAGCTGGTAGAGAGGTGGTTTATACAGACACAAGTCCCCGTCTGTGGCCCCTGATTAGTCTGTCCTCATGCAAATGAGAACTCCACATACTCGAAGTTTAATTGTCCCAAAGACATTGTCCTGATTGTTCAGAAGAGCTGCTCTGATTGGCTGGTAAAGGAGCTGGGGCTATAGCTGCGCAACTTGGATTGGGCAGGGACAGCTTCAGTCCTATTGGTTGAAATAGGATTCCAGGAACTCCTTTAAAAAGGCTGCCTCAGATGGCAGGAACACAGCGCAGGCAGTTCAGTGCAAAGACAGGTAGTTCAAGGCAGACTTCTCCCTGAAGTGTAGTTTGCATGAGAAGCCCCTGTATAGAAATGGCTACCTAGGCTCTGTTTTTTTTATATTTGAGCCCAGTTAGCCACCAGGAGCACTTCTTAGTAGGTAACTTCAATCTCAGGGTCCACATCTCTCTCCTTTAGATCAGAACCTGTTGACAGACAGTGATGATGATCAATCAAGTCACAGTTTGTCGAGTGTCAATGGCAGAGTAGCCTTGGCTACCTGCTCTGGTTTCCTCTAGGCCCTGCGGCAGGGCAGTAGCCAACAAAGTAACTACAGCCATTTGCTTATGAGGTCTCTCAGGCATCTGTCAAACTCACAAAATTCATACTCTCTTATAGAAGCAGCCATAACAATTTGGGAAAGTTAAAGAACAAAGGCACTCAGTTCATAAGAGGAATCGGGGTGACTGACAAAAGGTATTTGGCATCATAACCATTATGAATTACAAACACAGAGGTGATACAGTGGCTTGATAGATCATTTCTATCCTTCACATAACCATTACTCAAGTTTTTGTAGGAGGCTTTAAACATTTGGCTATACAGAACATCAATATCTTGACACTGAAACATATTGAACAAATTAGAATGACAATTTGCAACCCAGACCTTACAACAGCTAAGCCCAATTGGGAGCCAACTGAAAATGTCAGAAAATGTAAATCCTAACCAGCCATTGACAGCAGAAGTGGAACTGAAATGCCCCTTAACGAACCTGGCAAGGTTAACAAGTTTGGTTGTTTCTCGCTCTGCCTGGAAGAAGGGTTTGTCTAGGTACAGGAGGAGATATTGGCTATGACACCAACTCCTCCTCGGGCTGCGAGTCCATCATCGAGGGTGACTCTGCTGTCAAGGACTACTCATGCTCGGGAGTCTAAAGATTGAAAGCTGGGCTCAAATGGCTCCAGCAGTTGAGCAAGCAACTCAGTTGATGGTTCCAGTTACTTAACATCATTACATCTAATTGAGCACTACCAAGGCCACCCCATGAAAAAGCGGTTCTGAGAAAGCAATCACCCTCATCTTCCTAAAACACCTGCTGGCAAGTCACATCCCACAGAAAGGCCACAGGGGTTATCCTCATAAACAGAGGGAGCCTCATCAGGGTAATAATCTACTATTGATAAGGCCCCCTTTTTTTTCTGATGAGAAGTTGGAGGGATGGCTGCTAATCATTTTGATAGTAAAAGATAATGTCAAGTGACCCAAAAGGCACTGTTCAGCCAGCCTCCAATTCTAGACAATCAAATGCCCAAAGCTGATTTATGTACATACAGAAAAAATAAAATAAAATACAACCTGTGGGGGTACAAAGGGTGCCTGCTAGAGTTTGTTCATGTATACATTCATTAACAGAAAGGGAGAACATTTTCCAACCAGAGCTCAGTCTGGTCGGACCAGCCCTCTAGAAGTCCTTCCCAGAATGTTTGAAGATTGTGGGGAGAACGTTTAGGTTCCTGACAGTGTGAGCTGTTTCCATTCACAATAGCCTTACAAAGCGGAGTCACACAGAAGTCAGGACTGAAACAGGTGCAACTTAAGGCATCTCTTAAATGCCTTAATTTAACCTTAATTTAAGGCATTTAAGATATAGGTATCAATGTGATAAGGGGTGGCTAGCAACTAATTCAACTGTGGGAATTAGTGGTTGGGTCCCACCTGGACAGAGTGTGGCCAATACGTAAGATGAGTTTAGGCAGATACAGGGGAAAGGTAGAACTCTTTTTTGCGATTTAACCTGATTAGTTCAGAACAGAAAGGTGTGATGAAATCAACAGCAAAGTTAGGGATAGTGGAGAAACTGCTGACAAAAATAACAATGGGACCATCTATTTTACCACAGGTAGGAACAGGCATTGGAAGGCAATTCAGCATTCAGATAGATTTCATGAGGAGGCTAAGGTCTGAAAGCACTGTACAATAATACATCTATGCCTAACGTTTCCCATTTACAAAGGTTAAAACAGCAAAAATCAGGAAGTACTGTATAGTTAAGGGTTTATAACAGGGAATAACTAGAACATATAATTAGCAACTATGAAATAAAACCTGAGTTATACACAGCAGGAATTGACCTTACTGGCCCAGTCCTGGATCCCAAGAAAAGCATCTGTTTTGAATGCCATTGGCTTTTTGAATGGTTTTCTGTTCTGAGTAACTTTAATTTTGAGGTCTTCTACAGGCTGGGGTATTCAATCAGGTTAATGAAGTACAAGTTTGGGAGCCTTTTAAAATGAAAAACATATCTTTTTAAAACTTTGCAACTCAGGCATTAGTTACCAATACCCTATACGGTCCATTCCAGCGAGGCCGGAGGGAGTCCTTGTGGAGATGTCTTTTTCGATGGACCATGTATCCAGGTTATAGGCCATGATGTTCAAGTATCTTGGTCTTCTGGGAGTGTGCTGTGGGAAGACTGCCCTACTACGAGCTTGCATTAATTTCAATAGCTTTTATTAGTCTCTTGAAATAAGTGTGAAGGTCTTCTTAATAAGGCAGATGCACATATTCCCTGATCTAGCTTCATAGGATAGGTCTTCCGGTAACAATTTTAGAAACGAACAATCAGTGTTTACCAAAAGAAATAGATCTCAAGATAAGCAATACCAAGGGAAAGGATTTAGGGCAAAGCAGATTAAAAATTCAGTAAGTTTTACCAATTGAGTTTTACCTACCTTGTTAGTTTGTTCTATAAAACCAGAGGACTGGGGTTGATAAGCGCAATGGAAATGCTACAGTATCAGCCAAGTTTTGCATACATGGTGTAGAATTTGTCTAGTAAAATAGGTTCCCCTCTCTCTATGGGACTCTGTGGAAATTTCCCAAGCAAGAAAAATCCTTTCTAGAAGTATTTTAGTAAATGCTGTGGCTGTAGCCTTTCAACATGGGAATGCTTCTACCCAATGAGAATACATATGGAGCATCATTAATACATTTTTATCCTTGAGGGCAACTGGATTGAAAACCACTTTCCAAACATGAAATAGACCTGATTACTTTCATTTCCCCCTTTTCTAAAGAGAGATTCCCTTATTTTAGTTATGCATTTAATTGTTCACTTAAAAAACTTCACAAGATACTACAGAAAGTTAAATGGTTAGGAGTAAAATTTAGCTTTTTAGATATTAAGGTTTGGTTTACCTAAACGATCAAAGCCCTGATGATGCAGAGCCCGTCTGTACTTTCCCTTTGTAATTTCCTACTGAGCATACCGAAAGTATAGAAAAAACTCTGTCCATTTAACAAAGAGAGAAGCCCAAATTCCTATTCTGTATCAGCGTACTTTAAATTAAATTAAATTAAACAAATCCATTCCAATTTTAGTTTGACCGTACATAGATTTCTTTTTCAAGATTCTTTTTTCATAAACCTTCTGCAACATTCATAAACCTTTCATCTTTTTTCCTTTTTTCTTACTGTTTATTCCAGAACAATCATTTACTTTAGAAAAAAATTACTTCCTTTTTCTTCAATAAAAATGTATTTCCATTCCTCATACTTTCTGTTACCAAATGCACATCTTATTTCTATATGTAATCATTTTCAATCACCATAACATCCTAATCAGGCTTTATCGCTAGTGTCCGGATTTCAATATGAGGCATCTTGTGCCCTTCTGCAATTGTCAAATGACACATTAAGTTCTCCACCTTATAGCCTGGTTTTCCATTTGGTCTGTTAGCTCCAAAGCTAGACAGCAGTAGACAACTGCATGTCCTTAATTAAACTAACTAGCTTAATTAAGCTAGTTTTTATTTACTATACATTAATCCTAGATCACATGCACTTTAAAAGCAATTGTGTTAATTTCTGTTATTGCTCCAATTTGTATGAGTGCTCATTTGTTTTAAGCCAAATGAATAGGGCCCTTTTGCAATCTAAATTTGAATATACAAATCAATTTGGCAGTAATATCTAATGATATCATATCTATAAGAGACATATATAGACACAGATAAACACAGACAGCACAATACAAAACCCAAAAGAAAAATTATGGATCCAAAAGCAAAAAGGAAGGTTTTTAAAGGGGTACATTTTCCTGGGAGAAGAGTAAAAAATGACTCCAGAGGTGAAGCCTGAGCATCAGATAGCTGGTGCCATCTGAAGACAAGATGGGGGAATAGGAACAAAGGTAGCAGGTAGGTAGTGTGGTAGGCAAGGGAGGGAGATTGCAAAATGAGGGATCTTCCGGAGTTGTTTCAGTGAACCTAGTATTTGAGTCACAAGCATAAGAGTCAGAGAAAAAGTTTTCCAATGATTCCCCTTTTGTTCCAGGTTCACAAGCACTATTTCCACTTAATTTATCAAGGTATGTACCTAATTTAGAATTATTTTTCCTACAGGAGACAATAGTAGCCTCTTGATTTCACTTGGGAATCTCAAGGCACCAATTAAAAAAAAAAAAAAAAAAAAAAAGCTTCTGCCCTGGCTGGTGTGGCTCAGTGGATTGAGCACCGGACTGAGAACCAAAGGGTTGCCCTGTTCAATTCCCAGTCAGGACAAATTCCTGGGTTGCAGGCCAGGTCCCCAGTAGGGGGCATGGAGAGGCAACCACACACTGATATTTCTCTTCCTCTCTTTCTCCCTCCCTTCCCCTCTCTAAAAATAAATAAAACCTTTAAAAAAATAATGAATTAAAAAAAATTTAATTAAAAATAAGCTTCCCATTGTTTCTGTGAGGTACAGTATTTTCTTTGTTGTAATTGAGCATGCATATACATAAGCTTTGTAGTTGCAAAGGCACCCCATCTTAGTTAACAAAGCTTAAGCTAAACTCATGTGATTTTCATTCATAGGCCTAGCCAACTGCAATTCTCTTGACCACAGTGGCTGATGAGCACGTAAAAATTAGAGCACAGGTTACTCATTTTGCACTCCTTCATATTGGTGGTGACCCCAGCAAGGGCCCGTCAGTGTGAGCATCCTCACAAACCTCATCAACCAGGCCTAGTCCCAACCTGGAGCATATCTTCCCTCGGTACTAAACACAACTGAGGGACCCCTTCTAGGCACCAACTACGAATGGTATAAAGGGGACCTCTTGGTCCAAATGTATGAATTAGGGTCACTGGATGAGGGTCTCCTACCTAAACTAAATAAAGCTAAAGCTTCCAAGACCCATCTCGCAACCATGGGAGGTCTTGGATCTGACATGATCTGAGAGGAGAGCCTCAGGCACCTCAAGGAGTATAACTCAAGCACAAAAGGCTGTGCAGGCACCAGAGGAAGCCGTTTGGGGACAGTGTCAGGAGATTGAGATGTCATTTCAGAGCCCTACATTGGGCACCATGGAATGTCAACCAATGATCACTGGCAGCAATTCAGTACCAATAAGAATCCCTAAGTTGGGATGTAGTGAAGAAGGAAACTTTATTCAGTGCAAAACAGCTCAATTGTGATACAGTAATACTGTGAACGGCACAGCTGTGGAGGTGGCCCAGGGGCCAAGTCCCTCTCCATCCAGACAGCTCTGCTCTGCTCCACGCTGTCTGCTTTGCACTGCACTGGTCTGCTCTGCCTCTGCAAGACAGCTTCCGTGTTTCAGCTCAGCCAGGGAACTGCCATCTTCTGCCTTCAGTAGAAAGAGAAAGTGTGCTCCCCTAGCCAGAGGGCAATTGGTTTATATATGTAAGGGGGGACTGCCCCCTGGAAGTGGGGAGGTGTAAAGTGCCAAAGACAATGCATGGGTGCATCACCCCAGCAACTGGGACAATGCACACTTGACAGAGAAAAAAAGAGGTTGCAAGGCTAGTCCTGAAAACTAGTAAGGTGATTGAATGGGAGGGACATACCCTCCCATCAACTTCCAACATGCAGGAGATTCTGGGGAGGCCTTTAAAAGGAGAGTGCTAGAAACACTGAGTTCTTGGATTCTCCCTACCTTCCCAACTGATAGGGAATGGAGTTCCTGGACCACGGACCTTGGGGACTGGGTGGCCTGGGAACATTCCCAGGGTCCCTCCCTGAGCACTGTAGGGTGGGCCTGAAGCACAGCAAGCTCTGGTAAGAGGGGAGGAGGCTGAGGCCCACAGGCTTGGGGATGCTTGGGCCACCAGATTCAGAGAGGTGCTGGTCAGCAAGCCCCGTGCCCCTCCCCCAGTCAGAAAGCCACAGCAACTGCCCACCGCCCACTGCCCACGCCTCCAGCTAGGCTGGTAACCCACACATGGTGGCTGCTGCCTGCCCCCGGCCCATGCCAATGCAGGCTGGTCAGTTTAACCCCAGTGTAGCCAGGGAGGGTCAGGCCCTGCACCCCTCCCTGAGCACTTTAGGCCTGACCAGGAGCACTACAGGTGCTAGGAGCAAGGCTGCTAAGAAGGGGGCGGTGTGGGATAGGGAGAGATCATTTGAGTGGGCAGGTCCTGGGAGGTGGCCTGGCTGGGTGACACGTCCCATGCCCCTCCCCCGCACACAAAGCTGTGGGAAACACCTGTTGTGGTCACCCACCAGCAGTCTGCTCATTCTTCCAGCTGCAAGGGCAGGGATGGGCATAAGAAATATACTGTCTATATCTACAAGTAAATAAAAATTCCATTTTCCCTTCCACCTGACTGTGTCTCCACAGTTATTGCCTATGGGCAGCAGGCTGTGGGACCCCACTAGTTCAGTTACATACAGACAAAAGTCCGTACCTCCGGCCCCTGACTGGTCTGTCCTCATGCAAATGAGGACTCCAAATACTTGCAGTTTGATTAGCTGAAAAAGGCATAGTCCTGATTGGCCAGAATAGAGCTGCTCTGGCAATTTTGAAATAGAAGAACAAAGTAAGAGGGATCATGATACCTGACATCAAACTATATTACAAGGTCATAGTAATCAAAACAGTCTGGTACTGGCAAAAGAACAGACACATAGGTCAGTGGAACAGAATAGAGAGCCCAGAAATAAACCCAAGTCTCTGTAGTCAATTAATATTTGACAAAGGGGGCAGAAGCATAAAATGGAGTAAAAATAACCTCTTCAACAAATGCTGTTGGGACATCTAGAGAGCTACATGTAAAAAAAATGAAACTTGACAACCAACTTACTGTACACAAAAAATAAACTCAAGATGGACAAAAGACTTAAATATAAGTCATGATACCATAAAAGTCTTAGAGAAGAACATAGGCAGGAAAATCTCAGATATTCCACACAGCAATATTTTCACCGATCTGTACCCTAGAGCAAGGGACATAAAAGAAAGAATAAACAATTGGGACTTCATCAAAATAAAAAGCTTCTGCATGGCTAAAGAAAACATCAGCAAAATGAAAAGGGAACCAACTATATGGGAAAACCTATTTGCCAATGATATCTCAAACAAGGGTTTGATCTCCAAATTACATAAAGAATTCACCCGACTCCACACCAGGAAGACAAAGAATCTAATTAAAAAATGGGTAAAGGACCTGAACAGACACTTCTCCAAGGAGGACATACAGAGAGGGCCCAGAGACATATGAAAGGATACTCGGCATCATTAGTCATCAAAGAGATGCAAATTAAAACCACAATTGAGACACCACTTCACACCAGTCAGAATGGCCATCATAAACATATCAACAAATAATAAGTGCTGTCAAGGTTGTTGAGAAAACGGAACCCTAGTACATTGTTGGTGGGAATGCAGACTGGTGCAGCCACCATGGAAAACAGTATGGAATTTCCTCAAAAAACTAAAAATGGAACTGACTTTTGACCCAGCAATTCCACTGCTGGGATTATGCCCTAAGAATCCAAAAACACTAACTCAGAAGAACCTATGTACCCCAATGTTCATAGCAGCACAATTTACAACAGCCAAGTGCTGGAAGCAGCCTGAGTACCCATCAGTAAACAAGGGGTTCAAAAAACTGTGATACATTTACACAATGGAATACTACACAGCAGAAAGAAGGAAGGCACTCCTACTCTTCTCGACGGCATGGAGGGAACTGGAGAACCTTATGCTGAGTGAAGTAAGCCAGGTGGTTAAAGACAAATACCATATGATCTCACCTATAAGTAGAAGCTAATTAACAAAACAAACAAATAAGCAAAATATAGCCAGAGACATTGAAATTAAGAACAAACTGACAATAAATAAAGGGGATGGGGGGAGGAAATAACAGGGGAAAAAGGGGAAAGGGCTGTCAAGGAACATGCATAAAGGACCCATGGACAAAGCCGAAGAGGGGTAGTATTGAGGGTGGGAGGTGGGGGTAGGTAAGGCAGGGGAAGGTGGTGGTGGGAAAATGGAGACAACTGTATTTGAACATTAATTTTAAAAAAGTTTAAAAAAAGAAAAGAATAGAACTGCTCCGATTGGTTGGTAAAGAAGCTAATGGGTCTATAGCTGTGTGGCTCCAATTGGATGGGGAAAGTCTCAGTCCTATTGGCTGAAACAGGATCCCAGAAACTGCTCTATAAGGGCTGGCTCAGACGGCAGGAACATGCAGGCAGGCAGTGCAGTGCAGAGGCAGGTAGTTCAGTGCAGACTCTTCCTGAAGTGCAGTCCGTGTGAGGGGCCCCTGTGGAGAAGTGGCTGTTGGGCTCTGTTTTATAAATTTGAGCCCAGCTAGCCACCAGGAGCACTTCTTAGTAGGTAACTTCATTCTCAGGTTCCATACAATGAAGAACAATGAGCTTTTTTGAAAGCAAGGGACTATTTCATTCATTGCAGAAACCTCACACTCTAGCACAAGGCCAGGAACATGGTGACAGCTCTATAAACGTACTGTTGCTCAACTTACTAGTTACAAACATAGAGTTATGATATCGAATGGGATAGCCATGAAAAAAGTCTTCTTTCCTTTGAAGAGCTGCCACATCCATTTATTGTTCAGATTCCCAGGTGAGGCTATTGCTTTGAAAATGCAGCCAAATTCATTGTTCATTTATACTGAACATAACTATGTAAGCAGCAATAAATTAAATATTGTACACGTCAATAGTCAAGTTGCCTAATTCAACTGAAAATCCACTGAACTCTCATTTGACTTTGTAGGTGTCTCGGTAACTTCATTCAATTCATAATTTAGTGGATGATGAGAAAAACACAGTGCACTGGGGCACTAAGAGCCTGTCTTGTTTCCCTTCTCAGGCCTCTGTTTACAGCGAACCTTGGGGTTCTACTTAGAGCTGCTACTTGATCCTCCATGAAACATGCCCATTAAATCTCTCTAAACCCCCAGAATGGAAGTATCCCCGAACTGGTTTCTATTGCCCACAAATTTCTTTTGTGATTTAGGGCAGTTTCAACTTCTTTTACTTTATCTCAGGAAAACAATATTAAAGGAGCAGATGGGGTAGTTCTTTTTTCTTTGATTCCTCCAGTGATGTCTTGAAAATTATGTCATGACCATAAGGCACTCAAAACATACAGGCCACGAGTTCTTTGAGGGAGTACATACTTCACTTTCATAGATAGTATCCACATCCCAGGTAGGGAGGCTGTGCTTATCACCTACAGGCACAAACTAAATGTAGACCATGGGACTATGTCACTGAGAAACCAGCAACCTAGGCACAAGGAAATGTCCCTGTTGGTTACTAAAATATTCATTACAGTAGAAAAGACTTGCCTTACAAGAACCACGGCAAAAAATGGGAATTCATCTGAAGTGATACTTTTATATTACTTTGCCCAAGAAGTAATTACTATAACAAAAATATCACGATGATACAATTTGTAATCTTTGGTGAACTAAAAAAAATATGTCTACTCCCACTATCATTCACTTCCTGTTTTGTAAACTGGGAATAAAATGGCCAACTTAAGCTTCACTTCACTAATTTGATTCCAGTTAATGCCTCAAAGGGAGATATCAGCATGTCTCTCCCAATTGCCTTCCAGGGAACAAGAAATATTTGGCCTATTAAAAACAATGGACACATTCACTTCTGTGCTGGCCTGGTGAAGACCCTGGGACTCTGTTTACAACTGCCAGCTTCATTCAGCTCTTTGATTATGTCCTATCAGGACATTCACAGCCAATCAAGCCAATAGCAGGAGACAATTCAACTAAAACAGAGCAGCTTTTATGGCCACACTTGCCTAGTGTCCCCCAGTCTATTTTCTGCACATGTAATTCACAGTGTTCTGGGCCAATAACTCAGACCTGATTTTGGTGGTAAGAGCTTTCTTTGGTTATTGCCTTGGAGTGAGCCAGGCCTAGGTTTGTTTTCCAGATGATACACTTGGAAGCTGTGTGACCTTCAGCACATTATTCAATCTCTCTGAACCTCAGTTTATCTATAAACAAAGATATCACACCTCATGAGAATATTGATATAAGAATTAATACTCAGCATGTACTCAACCAACATTAGTTCATTAACAAACACTGCTCAAAACAATGTTAAAATAACTATAACTTTGACCTTATGGGACTAAAACGATGGAAGTGAAAATAAACAACGATGGGTTCAGAATTGTTGGGTTTTAGTTACGTACAAATTAATTTGTCACACAAGGTCAAACAGTAAATGATTTAACAAACTGAGTCCCATCAAATACAAATACTGCCTTGTGAAGACACACTGCCCTGATAGGAGATACCTCACACAATCCAACTACAGAAGCGGAGAGTAGAACGGTGGTTGTCAGGGGCTGAGGGAAGGGGAAAATGGAGGTGTTCAATGGGTATGAAGTTTCAGCTACGCAAGGTAAGTCCTAGATAGCTGCTGCACAACCAAGTGCCTACAGTTAAAAATACAGTGCCATACACTTACAAAATTTTTAACAGAGCAGATAACTTGTTAAGTGTTCTCGGCACACACACAAAAAGCTGGAGCAGCCTAAGGGGCGCACTCTTCACACCATCTTGGAATGAGAAGTCAAAGCTTTTTTAACATACACAATCTAGAAGACATGGGCTGTGGTGCTTCACCTTCGGCAAAGAGCAAGAAATGTGAGAATGCACTAAGGTTGGCACTGATCATCCAGACCTGGGACCGAGGCTACAGCACTCAGCTGAAGACCAGACAACACTGTACGCTCAGCATCTTCCAGTCCACTTAAAACACCAATAAATAAGGCGAACTGCAGCTATCCGAGTTCTCTCACGTCATGATGGAACACTACATACATACACGTGACTCAGAATTAGCAAAAAGACTGTTTGGTTACTCCATCCAGGACAACAAGGACAGACAGGACGATGTGGGGCTGACAGAAATCCCATACTTCTATGGTAGCCTTCAGCTGCTATTTCTGCTCACATTTACTGATACTGATTTAAGTACTGCGACATTCAAGTAACAGATACTTCATGCTTATTACGTCTTAGAAATGCTATTGAAATCAAGAAAGGCCTGAAGCAAATGCTGAACTTAACTCACATAAAAACTTCTCACTCCAGAATGCAGACTGGTACAACCACTATGGAAAATGACGTGGAGATTCCTCAAAAATTAAAGATGGAATTGCCTTATAGCCCAGCGATTCCACTTCTGGGATTATATCCAAAGAAACCTGAAACACTAATTTGAAAGAATATATGCAACCCAATGTTCATTGTAGCATTATTTATAATAGCAAAGATATGGAAGCAACCCAAGTGCCCATCAATAGATAAGTGGATTAAAAATAGGTAAGTGGATAAAAAAAGCACATATATACAGTGAAATACTACTTGGCCAAAAAGAAGGAATGAGATCTTACCTTTTGCAATAGCATGAATGAAACTAGAGAGTATTATGCTAAGAAAATAAGTCAGACAAAGAAAGACAAATACAAAGAAAGACAAATATGATTTCACTTCTATGTGGAATCTAATGAACAAAATTTAAAAAAACAGAAACAGACTCATGGAGAGCAGACTGACAGCTGTCAGGCGGGGGAGGGGTTGGGAGCTGGGTGAAAAAGGTGAAGAAGGTACAAAAAACAGTACAAATTGGTAGCTACAGAACAGCCACCGAGATGTAGATTACAGCATCAGGAATATAGTCAATAGTATCTTGATAAATATATATGGGGCCATGTGGGTACTTGAAGCAGCAGGGGGCGGGCGGATGACTCTGTAAAGTATATGATTTTTCTAACCACTTGGTTGTGTATCTGAAAGTTAATACAGAATAATACTGAATGTAAACTGTAATTGAAAAAAATTAATTTAAAAAAAATTGTCCCTCCAAAGAGATACAGTATGTGGTAATTTGCATGGGAAACTAGATGATCTCTTTTTTTATCTTTTACAAGAATGGTCTCCCCTCAGGAAAAATCCCTATGTTTTTTATGGTGATTTTATAGATCAAGGAAAGAATTTCAGAGATCCTAATAATCCTGTTTGTGAGTTTTTTTGTCTATGCTGGTGACCTGCACTTGAACAGAAAGAACCATGAAGATATTTTTTATTCTCACTCGAGGACATTTTTTCATTGCTTTTTAGAGAGAGGAAGAGAGAAAGGGACAGAGAGAAACATCAATATGAGAAAGAAACATCAATTGGTTGCCTCCCATATGCGCCTGGACCAGGGATCAAACCCACAACCTAGGTATGTGTCCTGACCGAGAATCAAACCCACAAACTTCTGGTTACAGGATGAACTCCAACCAACTGAGTCACACCAGCCAGGGCCCATGAAGATTTTTTGATAAATACGAGGTATGGCTTCACAAAATAAGTCTTGCATAAATATAAGCTACATGGAAAAAAATCTTACAAATCTTGGATGTCGTCTATGCCTGGCTCCCAACTGGTACAAACGTTGACAATGAAGCCCTGGTCATACACGGTGGGATATCAGAGTCCAGAGATTTTAATTTACTCGACTGTACAGAAAGAAGCAAAATGAAATCTGTGCCAATGTCACCAATTCCAATAGATGGATACCATGTCACTGATCTGAAGAGAAGTAAAGAAGGTACTCCTCAGGGACTCAGAACAATTTAGTTGGACCCCTTTCTGAACACTCAACAAAGCATGAATGGGAACAGATTATCAATATACTGTGGAGTGATCCCAGAGGCCAAAGAGGCTGTTATACAAACACATGTGTCAAGGAGGGAGCTGCTATTTTGGACCAGGTATTACCCCCAAGATTATACCAGTTGAAGATGCTCATTAGGTATTATGAATGAAAGCCTGAAACATACTGAAATCTGTCATTATGGGAAGATTATTACTACATTTTCTGCTTCTAATTATTACAAAGAAGGAAGCAATCAAGGAGTTTACATCAGGCTGAGTTTTGGTATGACCCTTCAATTTTTCCTGTGCTATGTAACTAAGGCAATGTTCTTAAGGCCTCTTATCAAAGGGTGAATACTATTCAAAGTAGTGCCATCAGGATATTAAAAGAGAAGGATTTCATGAAAAACTGACCTCATTTGTGCTTTCCAACTTTGAGACCGCAATAAATCAGGAAAACTTTCTATGGGCAAATGGGCTTTTTCCATGGAGAACGTTTTGGTGCTGAACTTAACCCTGGAGAGCCCTGAGTTCGCACCTGGTCACCACAGACAGAGATGGTAATAGTGGCTACGTGTCCTGCTTCTATCATGTCCACATTCAAAAGCCTGTGAAAGAGGTTGTCACTCTAATTGAAACTCTGTACAGATACTGATCTTACCTGCAAATCATCTTTAATGTCAGTGACTCTGATCAATCAGGCCTGATCTCCAGGGAAGAATTTCATCCCTTGTGGAAACTTTTCAGTAGTTACTACCATGTTCACATTGATGATTCCCAAGTTGATGAGCTCGCTGAAAGAATAAACTTAAACAAAGATGGAAGCATCAGCTTTCCTGAAGTTTTTAATTTTTTAAAAGTTTGTACTATTTTTATTTTTGTCTCTATTTTTTAATTACCATTTGCTTTTAATATTACTTTGTATCGGTTTCAGATGTATGGCATAGCGGTTAGATAGTCACATACTTTACATAATGTCCCCTCTAATATTTTCAGTACCTAACCACCACCATCCATAGTTATTGCAGTATTACTGACTATATTCCCTATGTTGTACTTTACATCCCAGCAACTATCTGTAACAAATTTGTACTTCTTAATCCCTTCTTCTCTTTCTCCCAGCCCCCCAACCCTCCTCACCTTTGGAAAACACCAGTCTACTCTCTGTGCCTATGAGTCTGTTTCAATTTTGTTTGTACATTTATGTTGTTCTTTAGACTCCACATTTAAGTGAAATCATATGGTATTTGTCTTTGTCTGACCGACTTATTTCATTGGGCATAATACTAAGTCCATCCATGCTGTTGCAAATAGTTAGATTTCACTCTTTTTTATGGCTGAGTGATATGCCATTGTAAATATGTGCAATTACTCCTTTATCCACTTGCCTACTGAGAGCTACTTGGGTTGCTTTCATATCTTGGCTATTGTAAATAATGCTGCAATGAACATAGGACACATATATTCTTTCAAATTGGTGTTTGGGGTTTCTTCAAATAAATCCTCAGATGTGGAATCACTGGGTAATAAGGCAGTTCCATTTTTAATTTTTTAAAGAAACTCCATACAATTTTTCCGAAGTGGCTGCACCAAAATGCATTCCCACCAACAGGGCATGAGTGTCCCCTTCTGTCACCATATTTGCCAGCACTTGTCATTTGTGGTCCTGTTGATGATAACCATTCTGACAGGTGTGAGGTAATGCCTCATAGTGGTTTTAATTTGCATTTGTCTTATGACTAGTGATGTTTGCATCTTTGCATGTATCTACTGGCCATCTATATGTCCTCTTTAGAGAAGTGTCTATTCAGGTTCTTTGTTCATTTTTTATTGGATTGTTTGGGGTTTCTTGTTGTTGAGTATATGAGTTCTTTTTTTTAAAGATTTTATTTATTCATTTTTAGAAGAGAGGAAGGGAAGGAGAAAGAGAGAGAAACAGTAATGTGTGGTTGCCTCTCACATGACCCCCACTGGGGACCTGGCCCGCAACCCAGGTATGTGCCCTGACTGGGAATCGAACTGGCGGCTACTCGATTCAAGCCAGCACTCAACCACTGAGCCACACCAGCCAGGACAGTATATGAGTTCTTTATAAATTTTGAATATTAACCCCTTATCTAATATATCATTGGCAAGTATATTCACCCGTTTAATAGGCTGTCTTTTTGTTTTGTTAATGGTTTCCTTCGCTGTGCAAAAACTTTTTAGTTTGATGCAATCCCATCTGTTTTTTTTTCTTTTATTGCCCTTGTCCAAGGAGATATATCAGAAAAAAATATTGCTAACAAAATATCAGAGATTTTACTGCCTATGTTTTCTTCTAAGATTTTTATGGCTTCAAGTCTTACATTTAAGTCTTTAATCCATTGTGAATTTATTCTTGTACATGGTGTAAGGTGATAGTTTCTTTCTTTTTTTTTTTTTTTGCATGTATCTGTCCAATTGTCTGGCAGCATTTATTGAATAGACTGCTTTACCCTATTGTATGCTCTTCCCTCCTTTGTCAAATATTAATTAACCATATAAGTGTGGGTTTATTCCCGGGAGCTCTATTCTGTTCCACTGATCTACACATCTGCTATCCTAGTACCATGCTGTTTTGTTTACTATAGTCTTGCAGTTTGGTAGCAGGTAGTGTGATGCCTCCAACTTTGTTCTTTCTCAATATTGCTTAGGCTATTCAGGGTTGTTTATGGTTCCATATAAATTCTGGGGTTATTTGTTCTAGTTCTGTGAAATAGAACATTAATATTTTCATAGGAATTGCATTGAATCTATAATTGTTTTGGATAGTATAAACATTTTAATGATTGTAATTCTTCCTATCAATTAACCCATATATGCTTCAATTTACTTGTATTTCCTCCAATTTCTTTCTTAGGATCTTATAATTTTCCAAGTACAGGTCTTTTACCTTCTTGGTTAAATTTATTCACAGGGAAAATCTTAGAAGACGTCAAGGAAGATATTGACAGCAACACAATTATAGTGGGGGATTTTAACACCCCACTGTTAAAAATGGACAGATCTTCCAAACAAAATATCAACAAAGATATTGTGGCATTGAACAATGCCCTAGATGAAATGGACTTAACTGATATATATAGAGCC
>CM052540.1:23997310-24018618 GCA_028533065.1 Trachops cirrhosus
GACTAAACTAGGGGGGTTGGAAAGGGGAGGGAGGAGGGGAGGAATGGGTGAGTGGGCTGCAATGGGAATAAAGGATAGAAACTGTAATGAATAAACTAAAATAAAAAATTTAAAAAAATTTATCACAGGTATTTTTATGTAATTGTAAATGGCATTGTTTTCTTAGTTTCCCTTTCTTTATCACAGTATAAAAAAACTGATTTCTGAATATTAATTTTGTATCCTGCTACCCTACTGAATTCATGTATCAGTTCTAGTCTTTGGTGGAGTCTTTAGGGTTCTCTATATACAGTATCATGTCATCTGCAAATAATAACTCTTTTACTCATCCTTTCCAATCTGGATGCCTTTTCTTTCTCTTCCTGGTCGGACTGCCATGACCAGCACTTCCAGTCCTGTGTTGAGTAAGAGTGGTGAAAACAGACAGATGTATCTTGTTCCTGATCTTAAAGGAAATGCTTTCAGTTTTCCCCATTGAGTAAAATGTTGGCTATGAACCCATATGTGGCCATTATTATGTTGAGATACGTTTCCTATATTCCCAATTTGTTGAGACTTTTTTATCATAAATGTGTGCTGGACTTTGTCAAATGCTTTTCCTTCATCTATTGATATGATCATGTGGTTTTTATCCTTCATTTTGCTTATGTGCTATATCACATTAATTGATTTAGAGATATTGTACCAACCTTGTATCCCAGGAATAAATCCTACTTGATCATGGTATCTGTTCTTTTCAATGTACTGCTGGATTCAGTTTGGTAATATTTTATTAAGAATTTTTAGACCATGTTCTTCAGGGATATTGGCCTGTAAATTTCTTTGTAGTATCTTGTTTAGATTTGGCATTAGCATAATGCTGGCCTCATAAAATAAACTTGGCAATCCTCCCTCCTCTTGAAGTTTTTGAATTAGTTTAAGAAGGGTAAGTTTTAGTTCTTCTTTGAATGTTTGCTGAAATTCAACTGTGAAGCCATCGGTCCAGGATTTTTATTTGCTGGGAATTTTTTGAATATTGCTTTGATTTCATTAAGTTGTAATCAGTCTGTTCCGATTTTCTGATTCTTCTTGCTACAGTTTTGGAAAACTATGTTTCTAAGAATTTATCCATTTCTTCCAGATTGTCCAATTTGTTGGCATATAGTTGTTCACTAAATTTTTTATATTCCTTTGTATTTCTGTAGTGTCAGTTCTTACTTCTACTCTTTTGTTTCTGATTCTCTTTTTTTCTTGATGAGCCTGGTTAAAGGTTTATCAATCTGGTTTATTTTTTCAAAGAACCAACCCTTGGTTTCATTGAGGTTTGAGGTTGTTGGTTTTTGTTAGTCTCCACTTTGTTTATTTTTACTCCAATCTTTATTATTTCCATCCTTCTACTCACTTTGGGCTTGTTGTTCTTTTTCTAGTTCCTTTAGGTGTAAGGTTAGACTGTTTAACATACAAATGAACTGATTTCTTTGTTAGCTAGTCTATGTTAGATTGACAACAATCAAAGGGGTCTCTGTATCTAGATTGTTTGTATGCTCTCATAGGAGAGAAACCAGGCTCACAGAGGCATGTTGATGGGAATAAAAGAAGAGAGTTTCAAGAAATTTCTTCAAGCTCAGCATATTCATATTCGTTCCACAACAATACAATGGAAGAGGACAATTGTTTCTGCTTTCCACCTAAGGAAAAAGGCTTAAAGCGGTCACCTGACTTACCAACCCAGCCAAAAGAACTAGTAGTAGAAGGCAATTTCACCAGGAACTGAAAATCCAGTGTCTAGGGAATCAGATTAGCAGAAGGACTGAAAGCTATGAGCAGTAAGCAACTATCATGCGGCTTCATGGTTTCCCATGACCACGGCCATGATCATGAGTTGGGGTGGGATTTTGCCTCCTGAATGTACCTAGTTTGGGAGAGGGATTGTAGAAGGGAAGATGCTGAATCCTGCCTCAAGGGATTCAGGCAGCCCTTACACTCCAAACAGTCCCTAACTTTGCCCTTCTTTCTTTCAAATCAAGCAAACCAGAAAGGTACAAGGCAGTAGTTCTCAACAATGGCTATTCATTGGAATCACCAGATCAGTTCTTAAAAAGCACTAACACCCAAGCCCATCCAGACTAACTGTAGCAGAGTCTGTGGGAAAGCAGCCAGGAGCCAATAATATAAAGCCATGACTTTCAGTAAAGGACCACAAACTTGCACGTGCCTACATCAAATAGAAGGGGCTACCACCTCTGCTATAACTTTTCTTGTGACCATCATCCCAGGCAGTAAAAGGTCAGAGAGTGAATGACTAGAAAGTACAAGAACAGATGGTTCATAAACTGAGCATCAAAATGAAAAGCAAAGCAATGCAGGCAATCCCAAGAACACCACTTTAGCCAACATTAAACCACTGGTTCACATCTAAAATGGATATTGGATAAATACTTCATAGGTTTCTTTTCTTCCACTCAGCTCTTTCTGCTGTTTTTGACTTTATATTCTCTCTAGAGGTGATCTCTGTGGATTGTGCCAAACAAGCTTATTCTGATTGAGTCACTGCTAGTAAGACACTGCCCATGATTACCCAACCTCAGTGGAATTGTGGAGAGGATTTCCAACCCATTCAGAGGTAGCCAACCAATAAAATGTTATAATGTATTATCAGAAAGCTACTGTAACATTACAGTTAATAATATACTGTCTTCCCACAAAGAGGCTGGAGGGGTAGAAGTCCTGAATAGCCCAGGATATTAATGAACTTGATTTCAGCTGGGTGCCAATGCTGATCAGCCTGGGCAATTCATTTTCAACTTCAAAATAAGTATACAGCCTAGTTCACTTGAAATGTAAAACATAAGAAATTGGTCCTCTTCTGAGCTTGGTGTTCTCCTTGAGAAGGTGAGAAGGAAAGTGAACTAGCAATATTAGATACTCTGTGAACCGCTTCTTAAAAAAGAGAAGCTGCTATGGGAAGATCTGGCCAAAGTTAAGCCAGTTATATGGCACTATCTACCCTTGAAGTATTGCCAGGTGAGGCACTGCTAGGAGTCAAATTATGTCTCCCAAAATAATGCTGAAGTCCTAACCCCCAGTACCTGTGGATGTGACCTTATTTGGGAAATAAGGTCTTTGCAGATAATAACTTGATTATCTGCAAGATGTGAGTGAGCCCTAATCCTGTATGACTGGGATCCTTACAAAAAGTAGAAATTTGGACACAAAGACAGGCATTTACAGAAGGAAGAGATGTGAAGACACAGGGAGAACACACACCATCTACAAATTAAGGACTGCCTGAGGCTACCGAAAGCCAGGAGAGCAGAATAGCACAGATTCTCCCTCACAGCCCTTAGAAGAAAGCAACCCTGCTGGCACCTTGATTTCTGACTTCTTGTCTCCAGAATTGTGACACAATAAATTTCTAGCATGTAAGCCACCAAGCTGGTTGTACTTCATTACAGCAGTTCCAGGAAACTAATAGAGCATCAAAAGAAAGTACTGATTTAAAACCTGGTGGATCATTCAAAACTATGCCAGTAATCCAGAGACCTAGATAAAAAGAGGCATTCAAGGTGATATGTCAAAAAAGGCAGGCATCGGACAGAGATAACTGGAGAAAGTTAAAGGGGCAGAGGGAACAGGACCAGGAGCAATCTCAAAAACAATAAAATAAAAACAAACAGCAGATTAGGTTCACTTCATGAACATGGATTTAACACCCACTATGGGCCAGCACTGTCCTAGGGTGCCGGGCATACAAAAGTGATTATGGAGTTCCCACCAGACTTTTGGTGATATGGTGTGCTGAGGCAGCAGTAAGCAGGGTGCTTTGACAGCAAAGGGGTGGAGGAGGCTCACATACAACCAGGGATTTGGAGAAGACTCCCTGGAGAATGAGATACCTAAATTCAATCCAGAAGGATGAAAATTTGCAGGGTGGAGCAATTACCTATTTTCATAAAGAATCCAGAGGCCTTTTGATACTATGCTGAGATTGTCTAATAGGATGTGATTTAAAAAAAAAAACAAAAACAAAAGGAGACACATCCTTCACATATGACTTGAATATAAAGCACCACAAGTTTGGCACCTAAAGAGTTGGAGAGAACCTACAGAAACCACCAGTAAAAGCAGCAGCCACATTACACAGCAGAGGGAACCATGCCAGTGGGAGTAACCGGCCCCTGCCTATGAGGACATGAGACCAGAAGGGGACTAAAACTGCATGTGCCATGTGGAAATCAGTTCTATTTATTCATGGTACATGTGAGACACCCCACACCACTGCCACCTTTGAGAACTACCTGAAAACCACAGAGGACTTTGCAGGGGTACATGACAGTAAGTGGGAGCAAGCCAGAGAAACCAGGAATAAAAATTTTTAAAAAATAAGGATGTCATATAGATATTGTAAAAAATGAAGAATATTTCAAAGTAAATAAGATATACCACGCTCATACCATCTATTCACGTTTAGTCCAATCTGCATTTGCGTTTACTTTTTTGTCTTGTGTTAATTTGTCATCATTATCACTTACCAATATTCATTTCCTGAAAACAACCTATTTTGGGTATGATGGCTCCAAACCACAAGCGAGGCCGCTTTAACGACCCTGGCGAGTGACGACCTAGTGGGGATCACTGGGGCCGCACACGAACGATAAGACAGGCACAGCGTGGACCTAACCTTTGCGCGGCAGCGCTCTGCTAATTGGGTCTAATGGAGGAGAGGAAGTATTCTCCTTACGTTTTCCTAATGATGTTAACGTCTTCATGAGGTTAATGAAACCATTAACACGGGCCGACTAGGAATGGTTTCCTGTATAATATAAAAGCATCTAAACTCGGTCTTATGCAAACACTAGGGATTACTATTGTTGCGGTGGTGTTGTATTTGTATTTGTTACTATGCAAAACATCGGGGGCTTTTTCTTGTTAGAGCCAGAATTAGAGACCACCAAGGACCTGATCTGATTCAGAGATTCCTAGACTGCGAGGTGGACTCCAACTGGGGTGTTTAAGGATATCCCCCAGGTTTGGTCCCATCCTTTATGGTCTCTACTACCCCCTGCTGGCCCACAGAGGGAGGCACAGATCTCCAGCAACCCCTTGGGAGATGGAAAACACTGAAACACAAGGCAAAATATGAACTGTTACGTACTATCCCTTACTATGTGCCTTCTGAGTTAATATTTACAACATTCCCATGGGGTTGGTCTTGTTTCTACCATTTTACAGATACAGAAACCTAGGCTTAAGTAGTAAACCAAATTACCTAGGGACACTGGGCTCAAAGTGGCAGATCCAGGGCAAGTAATAAATCTAACTGACAACTCTTGTTACAACTGTTGTTAACCCACCAGGAGGTATGGGATAGTGAAAGGCACATGAACTTTACAACCAGACAAATCTGGACTTTTATTTTAATTCTCCAGCCTAATACGTTTAAGATAAACAAGTCACTAAATGCATTTACATTTGTTGAGCTCGGTTTCTTCATCTGTAGAATGTGAACCAACGTACCCACCGTGGAGGATTGCTGTGAGGGTAAACGATAAAGTCGGCAAAGCACGGGACCTGGAACACAGCGGCAGCCCAACAGGCGGCAGCTGCTGTTTGGGGCCAGAGGCGAAGGCTGACAAGGATCAGCTTTCCTGTGGCTCAGGAGTTGCTTCATTCAAGAACCCAGGAAGTTTGCAACTCAAGTCTCTGGCTCAAATAAAAAAATGCTAGAATGTTCAAATAATGATGCAATACATGTGAATAGCTCCTTAACACTTACAAACCACTTTTGTGTATTTTTTATTTGACCTTCAAAAATAGTTATCAATAAATGCATAAATATGCCATAAATAATTGAGGAAACTCACAATATGCCCAGTATTACATTACCCACATAAAATACATAGTTGGATTTCATCTTCAACATTTAGGTAGGTATTATTATTTTCCCTACTGTCTAGATGAAGAAACTGAGGCTTAGAAAGTTTAAGTGACTTTCCCAGAATCACTTGAACTAAGTAGCAGAGCTGAGGCTTTAACCCAGGCCCCTCTGACCACAAAGCTCACTTCTCCATCCACTGGCTATAACGCCTTTTCCTGAAGTAGGCGGAGCAAGTGTTACATTTCCACTACACACATGAGACATTCTGACCCATGTAAGGGTAAGAAACTTGCTCAAGGACTCAACGTTCTAGCTGGAAAATCAGGCCTGAATGATGACCAGGGGTGCCCAAACCAGGATTAAGTTCCTTGTCTCTGAAGATCACAGTGAGGTTAAGATAATCACTCTCCAGGTAAAATACAGATAACACTTATGAATCAAGTGAATTATATGTTTCATTTGCCTCTAAGATTCTTTTCAAAACTTTAATTCTATAACTCCATTATTTAATGTAGAAGAACTCAGCCTTAAAACTAGAATAATTTTTTAGCAAGGTAAAGCAACACTGGAATGAAAAGGTTCCATCCACATGTGTTGGGTTCACAATGTGACAGCTGGAGAACTTTGTGAAGCCAGTCATTGTCCAGAAGCATTAATGCCCAAAGATAAATTAATAATAATGGGGAAAAAAACATTATTCACTGAAACTGGAATGAAGTAGAGAAAAAAATAGTATCTCTTTGCAAATCTGGCCCAGCACTTTCACTATAAATTAAAATGCACTATAAATTAAATTTAAATATAAAATCACAAAGAAATCGACTGGACATCTGCAGCAGAAATGAAATTATCAAAGAAAAACTGCACATTTGGGGAACTCCATGAACATGGAAACCACTATGAGAGATGGCTTTCCTTCGGATTCATTTCTTATTTAACTCTTTTACAGAACAAACGTGATGCCTCCCACTGATGAGCTCCTTTGGAATATTGTGTATTTTCTAAGAACTAGACTGTGAAGAGGGCTATTTCCAGCGGTAAATCCAAAAAAGGTCATTGTCATAGTGTCAGACACATAAGGACACGGCAACACAGGGAGTAGAATACATAACCATACTGTCTAATTACAAATTTATCAAGTTGTGGATACAGATCTGAAACCTGTAACCATGGCATAAAACAAATCCCAGTTTAGCCATAATTATGGTTATCATAAAATCAGAATGGAAAGGAAGCCTTTATAAATATGGACTTTCTCTAAAGATGGCTTAGGGTTCTACATATTAAAATCTTCTTTGTATTTAAAATGAACAGTGAGAAGAGTATAAATAATCTACAACAACAAATAAAATAACATTGTGTTTCCTAAAAGTTGTATATAAAGGGAAACTTTTTAAATTACTATAGATATTGGTATTTAAAAACAAACCTATAGCTTGTCCCTTTCCCTTTATAAAGTGAAAAATAATGTACTGCTTCTCAGATCCTGTTGGTTTATTTTTATTTTAAATTCCTATTTTGCCTTTTAATGAAAATATATTTTTCTTCAAACAAGACTTTCAAGATCTGAAAGCGCATTAACGGAGGAAAGTTGGCCTCAAACACAGACCTTCCTGCTTTTCAAGGAGAGTTAGCCTTTCTGCGGCCACAGCATGAATGCAGACACGCTTGGCCGTTCAGCAACACTCGGCCAGGAAGCTGCCTGCATCTCATAACCACTGTGGGCCACCACAACATAAGGACAACACAGGAGAATGGCAAGTGTCCAGGAGCTAAGAAGGAAATCTCCCATCTATTACAAGATGTTTTTAATGCGAAGGGGTGGGAGGAAGTCATCTTGACAACAGTGGACATGCCCAATGCCCAGCCTTTCCTCTCCAAATCTGACAATTGAAGGAGCATAATTGTATCCTACACACCATACTCCCCTCACACCTTAGTGTTTATGCTCTTTCCCATTCCTGTTGATGGTGTGATATGTGCAAGGCTCTCCTCTACCTCCAAAAGTGAGTCTCTTGGCAAAGAGGCAAACATAGGTATTATTTTATTTATCTCTTAAGACACACAGAAACAGGGAGTTAGGAGAGCTCCCGTCAGAAGAGCCAAAGCAGATCCACGTGTCCTTCATACCTGAGATTGGACATGACACCTGAAGCAGGCAAATAGGCCCAGAGGGTCCATGTGTCAGAGCAAAGCCTTATCTTTCCCCTAGCAAGGAAGCTTTAAGAACCCAGCCAATACAGCAGCTGTCTATCAAGCCAGAGAAAATGTCCACCCAGAGAAAATGTGTGTGTGAGGTTAACTCTGACATAGTAGTGTATACTTCATCTGAGTGAACAAACTCCTTTCTTTAAGAAAAACAGACTGGGGGTGGGGCGGTGTTTTTATTTTCAGAAACCCTTAAGGGGTAAAATCCACCCAAGCAGCCTAGAGAAAGAAATCAATAAATCACACACCAGAGCTTAAGGTTTCATTGCATACTGTCTGTGAGCGGGAGAAAAGTGTGGCACAGATTCATTTGCCCCCTACACGGTCTCAGATAGGGTATCACTGGAGCTGAGACAGCATTCCATATCAGAGCACTGCAGGCAGACCCGAGAAGATTGCCTTCTGCCTCCACAAACAGAAATCTAACTCAGAAAGCAAGAGACATCTCTTTATATAGCACCTTCCCGATATGTGGTTTATAAAAAGGAGCTGGTACTTTATTTTCTAATGGTATAACATTATACAAATGTTAATGAGAATTATCATTTTCTAGAATAAATGCAGTCGCACTTGGAAGGAAAACGTGCCAAGCTGCATGGTGTGCTGGGACGAAGACTGGACCCGTATTCAGAGGACCTGGGCTCTAACACTGCCCTGTACTACCAGGTTCCCAGGGCTCACTCTGGCTCTCAGTTTCCTCCTCCGTAAAACAGGGTGACTGCAAGGGCTGTGAACTGACAGCCCCTCGGCCGATTGCTTCATGTTTCTCAAAAATGTGAATTTAATCATCTTCAAATGAGGTACATGCATCGTATGTTTTTGTCTTATACCTGGTCCTCCTTCACACATTTATGATACCAACGCTTGAAATTCAAGAATCTCAGAGTCTTTCCCAGTCTTCAAAAGACAGTAGTGTTTTGACCCAGTCAACCACAGCTTATGTCTCCTTATTGTGTCTCTTTGGATATCTCCACTTGAGCTGCATTTTGAAAATGAAAGAGATACAGGCAGCCAAGCGGCAGGAAGGAAAAGCATACGTTAACATGTGGCACCGTCAAGCATCACACCATGTTCTAGACACACAAGCCGTTGGGCATGACCAGACAGGAGGGTGTAAGGGGAGAGGAAAGGAGAAGAGGAAAATGGAAGTGAGATGCACAGCAAGAAGCAAATCTTGAAAGGAGCTGTGAGCTAAACCGAAGACCTTGAACTTTGCCCTGAAAATTGAAGAGAGAAGGCAGAAAGGGGATAGGGATCACTGAAGGTTTTAACCTGCTGGATTTCCACTTTAAGCCTCTCTACTCTGGAGGCTACCTGGAAGATGAACAAGTACTTTCCCCATCAGTAAAAATGAGTTGGTGTAGACCAAGGGTTCACAATGCTGGTTGCAAATTAGAATCACCTGAGAAGCTGGTAGAAGTGCTGCTAATCTAGCCTCATCCAAAAAAATTTTTACTGAATTTGGTGAGGGGAGAAAGGAACTGGTAATTTTTTTTTAAGCATGCAAACTTTAAGGACTGAAATTTTATCAGCTATATCAAAGGAAGTTCCTACCATTCCAAGTGAAGTGTGGTAAAAAGCCATTTTCTTTGCATCTCCAGACCCCAAATCTGGAACAAGGTTTGCAAAGCACCTCAAACAGTGTCTATCACCCTTCTTCATATTGGTTTTATTCTTGGATATAAAGAGCATCTCCTTAAAAAAACACAGGATTATTTCAGAGAACAATTTCAAATTTCTATTTCAGAATTTCATGCTATCAAATTATTTAGATGTGAAATACAAGCACCTCCCAAATAAATAGAAAACAAGTAAGAAATGATCTTAGCTCTGGCTGGTGTGGCTCAGTGGATTGAGAGCTGGCCAGTGAACCAAAAGGTCACCAGTTCAATTCCCAGTCAAGGTGTATCCCTGGGTTGCGGGTCAGGTCCCCAGTGGGGGCAAGGGGGGGATGTGAGAGGCAACCACACACTGATGTTTCTCTCCCTCTTTCTCCTTCCCATCCCCTCTCTCCAAAAATAAATAAATAAATTTTTTTTAAAAAAAGAAATGATCTTAAAAACTTGCAGGGGTGTCCAACCTTTTAGCATCTCTGCACCACACTGGAAGAAAAAGAGTTGTCTTGGGCCACACATTAAATACATTGTGGCACGTAATTACAAAACAATATTGTGTTTTAAGTAAATTTACGATTTTGTGTTGGACTGCATTCACAACTATCCTGGGCCACAGGATGGACACCCTGTGATTGTTTTTAATCAATCAGCTAATAAGCATATATAAAAAACCTTAGTCTGTAAAAAATATTTCCCAAAATCCCAGCATGGTAAGTGAGCAGAACCCTACCCATTTTCTGCCTCTCTCTTCCCCTGGTCTGAACTTGTGGAGCTTGTCTGTTTACTTGTTTTCAAAACGAATTATTTATTGAGCACTTCCTATGAGCCAAGCATCGGGCCGAAGACTTTACAAATAAGTTAGTATTCATCACCATTTATGAACAGGAAACGACAGAGAGGAAAAATAAATCCCTGGAGGACACTGACCTAGTAAGGAGCAGTGTGAGAATTGAATCCAAGTTCATGTCTCCTAAATCCATGCGCTTCTCGGTCACCCTACTGTACTGTCATTCCTCCCCACTCTCTAATCGTATCTTGTCGCCCACCCACACCTTCACCCTGACCTGTGGGGCAGGATTCCACTGTGAATTCACAGAAGGTGGATGAAAAGTTGAATTAAGAGCTGACACACCCACATACACACACACCCAACCCCAGGTCACCTGGCCCTCACTCTGGGGTGACCCCTCCGATTGCTGTCAGCAGGGTGCCCGCTGCTGTTTAAGATGATTAAATATGGGTTAAGAACTGAGGGCCTGGAAGATTCAGAGGGCCACCTTACTGTAAGGAAACCTAATCTTGAGGTGGATTTGTACCTTATAAACACTTAAAAGAAAACACTCCTATTCTACCAAACAAGGATTCACCGACCCACACTACCCTGCAAAAAAAAAAAAAAAAGACAGGAATCTCGGTTTCAAGATTTTGTCCAAATTCAAGCCACAAGCTACAGAACGTTACAGTGGCCCTGAAATTGGTCTCCACCCCACAGTTCGATGTTGTTATTTTCCTGTGTTTGTAGGGCTCACATTAACCCAAAGCGTTAACCTGTACGGCGGTTGTCTTCCCTTAAAACCAGGGCTGCGAGGAGGACGAACGTCGCCTCAGGCATTATAATCATGCAGAACTCGCTACAAGAAGCACACAGCCCCGGATGCTTTCTTTCTTTACCCAGAAATTATAAAACATTTAGGGGCCCCTGGGGCAAGTTCGTGATAAAATATTCAGCAACATCTGTGCCCTATTAGTTACTGACAGCCTAGACCCAGAAACATGGCGCCGGCTCCGCAGGCCGCGCGGCGTCACGTGGCCGTTCGCTGGGGCTGGAAGGCACCGGAGCTCCTTTGCTCCTTGGCTCCTTGGCTCTTTGGCTCCTTCGCTTCCACCACTCTGTTCCTCCCCAGCACGTCCCAGGGCAAGTTTACGAACATGATTGTGCCCAGCGCCTCCCCAGCAAAGCAGTTTCTAACAAAGGCTGCCTGGCCCTGCGGGCATGGCGTTGTGTCCCTTCTGAAACTTACACAAGCGCGTCACAGGAAGCCAGGTCACAGCCTGGGGACAGCCTGGCCGAGCCTTGAAGTAGGTGAGAGCTGGGCTCCATCCGCAGTTGGCGCAGGCGCACAGGCTCGCAGGTGCACGTGGGAGCTTCAGGCTGCTCCGCCCCAGAAACTGGCAGAACCGCGTGGAAAGCAAAACGGGCAGAAGGTCAAAACATCTGACTTCTGTCAGGCAATCAGCCAATATATGCAAAATCAACTCCTTCCGTATGCCAGGCGCAGTGCTAGGATGTGGCTTCCAGTTCTGCCTCTGCCACCTTTTCACCCTAGTACTTCTATGACCTTAAGTGTGGGTTTTAAGATGGGGGGGCAAGGCAGTCACCTAGAGAGCTGTTGTAAATACAGACTCCTCCTGATAACAGAAGTCTGCTCAGCAACTGCCCTCTCTGCCCCACTCTTAACTTCCCCATCCCCAAATACATATTTATGTTGGAAAAAATTTCTGGAGGTATATAGCCCATCCCCTTCAAGAAGGGCTAGGTTAGCCCTGGCTGGTGTGGCTCAGTGGGTTGGGCATCGTCCCACAAAGCAAAAGGTTGCTGTTCCATTCCCAGGCAGGGCACAGGCCTGGGTTGCAGGTTCAGTCCCCAGCGGAGGGTGTATGAGAGGCAACCTACTGATGTTTCTTTCACACATTGATGTTTCTCTCCCTCTTTTTCTCCCTCCCATCCCTACTCTCTGAAAATAAATAAACAAATAAATAAATAAAGCCTACTAGATTAGATTCTTTAGAAGCAGAGTGGCCATACACCCAATTTGTCCAGGACAATTTACACCTGGCGATTTTTATTAATAATATCTCCTTTTATTCTCAAAAGTGTCCCAGTTTGGGAATGTAAATTATAGCGCTGCCCTGTATAAGGTCACTTACAGATTCAATGTGACTTTTAACACACCCTCACCAAAAATTTCAGGGCTTCCAGAAATTTCCCTACACAACTCTCCCCAGCTATTTTGAAATTCTCAGTTGGGATGTCTCTCCTCAGTGTGTCAGCCTTCACACTGAGGCGTCCATATTTCCTCCTCTCCTGTTCTGCCTTCCCCAGGGTCTCCAATGAGAAGCTATGTAAAGACCCCTCACCACTGAGGCTGCACAGCAGCAACCGAGCTAGCCCCAGCTCTGCAGAATGAGGGGAGAGAACCCCACACACCCGCTGCTGCCACACTCAGGTACAAGGCCCGGGAAGCAATGTGAACTCAGGCTGCTAACAACACCCAGAGGTCTGTCTTGTGTTATACCTATTATAATAATTACCGCTCAGTGCTCCTTTTAAAGAGACCACAAAATTAGGGGCTATCAACCAACCTAAGTCATAGGTAAGTTTCCTTAGACCCACCACGGGTTTTGTTTTTCATGTAGAGCCAACATTTTAAAATTAGATTTCATAGAAAATCTGTGATGTGCTAAAGAACCACTTGTGAAAGCCGAACAAACGTTAAATTTTCAAGAACTTTGTGAGCTATCATTAAAACTTAAATTATACAAACATACACCTAAATAAATTCTATTAAAACAAATAGAATACTTACACTGTGGTGATGGTTGAACAGTTCAGAAAACATACTAAAATTCATTGAGCTATACCCTTAAATTGTTTGAAGGGTAAATTTTATGGTATGTGAATTGTATTTCAAAAAGCTGTTTAAAAATAAAATTGTTTAAAGTAATAAATACTCAAAAGTCATCACTCATTAATTATTATTATTTACTATAATTGAGATTATACTTGGGGTTATTTACATCTATTGTATCTGTGCAGTGGCAATTCCATCTACTAGAAAACTATTGCACGTCTCTCTCCAACTGCACGTTCTATAAAATCTCTTCAAGGCTTGAAATAAGGCATGATACGAGATTATTCACACCATGGAACTAGGCTAATGTTTCATATCAGGGCTTGGTTCATTATTTGCTTATTGTCTAGACTTAAGGTAATGGAGAGAATGTTCACAATGCAGAGTAAACTTAATAGTGTGTTGTGCCCATTGTGTTTACATTGTGAATAGCTCCGGAATGGAGTGTTTTTCCAGTATTTGAAAACTACCAGCCAGCTCAGAAGTCATTCGCATCATGACAAACACGTGTACTTATGAGTGTCGGTTGGTAATTTCATTTACCATAACAAGTACTGTGAAAGCGAAACAAAGACTTATGTCAGAATTACACTCATGATCAAGCTTTTATTCATAGTCTGATTTCGTGACCCTATGGTTGGTGATACAATTATAAAAACGGAGAGTGGATGTGGTAAGAAATAACAGTCACCCATAGTTTGTTAAATTTTATGAGTATCTGCAAATTTTGTGCTACTTATCCTTTGTTATAAGTAAAATTTATAACACATTTTATATATATTTATATACATATATGTGCATGCACACACACACTTTCCGTTGTTACCAGCATGCCATTGTCTAGTATCTTCATTTCCAGGTTTCTCTTGTAAAGTCAAATCTGGTAATACTATACCTATATGCCCACCTAGAAACCTCGAGTTGGCTGGGTTGAGGCAATGTTGTCGTATACCCCTTAGACGGGCACACAGCCTCCAGTTCACGCACAGTCCTCTCCGCTTCCTACTGCTTTATACTCTGCTTCTCATGGAGCAGAGGATACCAGCCTGACTCCTGCGGGAAGGTCCTCTCCGGGAGAATCAGACCCAAGTCCGTCATGCTGAGCAGAGGACCAAGAACTGAACAGACAGGCTGACTAATGGTGGGATAACCAGAAGAGATCATTAAAATAAACCCAAGCTTCCCTTCAATCTGTCAGCATTATTCTGTCTATGGCTACCCCATTTCCAACTCTTTCCTTTTGCCAACCCAATTTTTATTCTCCAGTCTATGGCCATACCACCCTGAACGTGCACGATCTCATCCAATTTTTATTCTCCATCTTCCCTCCTACTTTGCCTTTCAGCTCAACTAACTCTCCAGTCTGATCTTCTGACTTAGCTTTCTAAACTCCATCTAGCATGCTCATTCCTGCTGTGGTGCATCCACGGACAAGTAACTCAGACCTGAAACCTCTCCACTTTCCACGGAAGCTGGTCCTGTTCCATCGCTCGAGGCCCTTCTCAGCTCAGCTGTAAAAGAATTCAAGTACTTAAAAATCATGAGAACAAAGTGCACTGAAAACAAAGTGTACTGTTGATATATATTCTCTTTGTTAACAGCAGTACTTGAGAATTCAAATTCATACCACATTTTCCTATAATGGTAACATTATAAATACAGTGTACAGCTCAGTCCATTAAACACGTGACTTACCTACACTACAATATAAGCAAGTTATAGAGTTCCTCTGCATTCTGAGTCACAGAGTAAAGAGGTAGAGGTTTGCTGAGCTACAGGCTAGCCATGGGTAAAATTCTGAAGTGAGTTAACTCAGCCCTGTTTGGTTTTTTTTTTAATAAGTCTCCTTTCTATTACCCTCATACTTAATTAAATCTAAAATTCCACCACCCCCAATGACGAGCTGAACTGTAGACTACACTGTCTAATTTAGTAGCGCCTAGTCACCTGTGGCAATGAAGCACTTGAATTTCAAAGACTTACTACAAAAAAAAAAAATGTAAAATATCGTGAATACTTTGTACATTAAGTAGATGTGTAAGTGACAATATTTGGGTAGATTGGGTTAAATAAAATACATATTAAAATTAACTTCACTTTTTAAAGTTTTTAATGTGGTCACTAGAAAACCTAAAATGGTATAGTTGGCTCACATTAGTGGCTTACATTGTGCTTCTGCTGGGCAGTATTGCTCCCAGGGGTGCAGTAAAACTCCCAGGGGTGTCCGCATGCAGCTCAACATGGTTATGAATGCAGCCCAACACAAAATCGTAAATTTACTTACAACCTTTTTTTTGCTCATGCGTTTTCGTTGGTGTTTGTGTATTTAATGTGTGGCCCAAGACAACTCTTCTTCTTCCAGTGTGGCCCAGAGATGCCAAAAGGTCGGACACCCCAACCCTTACTATCCAGAGTGTCATCCACAGACCAGCAACTTGAACCTCCCTTGGAAACTGTCAGAAAGCAGAATCGCAGGCCCACTGAATTAGATAGAGTCTGCAGTCGAACAAGATCCCCAAGCAATTCATCTGTACATTAAACTTGAAATGCACAGTTCAGGGACCCGCAAACTTTTTCTTTAGAGGGTCAGATAGTAAATATTTCAGGCTTTGTGGTTCAGACAGTCTCAATCACTACCACTGACCTCTGTTATTTTATTCAATATTATATGGAATTGAGTGCGCGTGGATGTGTTCCTGTGAAACTTCATTTACAAAAACAGGCCACAAAGTTTACCCATCCTTGGCTAGACCATTGGTTTCTCAAACGTTAGCATTCTTTAGCATCCCTTGGAGAGCCAGATAAAACACAGCTTACTGGGCACCATCCTCAGAGTTTCTGATTCAGTAGGTTTAGGGAAGCATCTGGGAATTTACATTTCAGCAAGTTTCCAAGTGGTACCAGTGCTGCGGGACCAGAGACCACTTTGACAGCCACTACTCCGGAGTTACGGTTTTCAGTTCTGACTGTACACTGGACTTATCTAGGAGTCCTTGTAAAATTGCTCATACCTGGGTCTCGCCCTAGACCATTCAAATCACAATCTCTAAGGGTGGGCCCTGGTGGCATCGATATTTTTTTAAAGTTCCCCATGTGTTTCTAATATGCAACCAGATATCCGCACATAACAAAATCGCCAACATTCCATAAATAACATCAGCAAGGAGTTAGGAAGACAGAAATGTTAACGAACTAATTTACAATTATTTCTGAAAGACCTATTGCACCTTAACACACCAAAGACAAGTATTTGCCAAGGGATTTCTTCCTACGGCTCTCAAATTGGTATAGAACAGGCAGCCTGACAGAGCACAATTTTAAAACTTGCAGGTGGTTTGTGGAGGGATTTTTAAGTGAGCAGGAAGAAAGACTATCAGGATGTGCTCTCCTGTACTGTTTCTGTTTCTGGTTTCACAAGCCAACAACTCAGCAACAAGTACCAAGACCTGACTCCTAGTTCTGACTTTGCTGTTTAACCAGCTGTGTGACCTTGGATAAGTCACCTGAGCTTGTGCTTCCTTGACTATAATACAAAACAGTTTGACTTCTGTCCCTTCCAGCTCCAAATGTCTTTGCTTTTTTATTTGCATTTTATAAATCATGACTCACTATAAACGCGTCAAGATTTTTCTGTCTGCAGCAGCCATGGGTATTTTTGTCAATAAGACCGGGCCAGGAGTGAAGGCAACTGTTTATCCAGTGATGTTCTTTCTGGACATGATTTTTGTTTCTGTGGTAGCAAATCCTTCAGCACCAAGCAGTGAGCCAGCTTTGTGGACCACCCTCAGAAATCAGAATCATGGCCAGGACCAATACCAAGAGGAGACTTCAGCTACCGTGCCAGGCTCTCAGCTACTTTGAATAGTGATATTTGGCCATGAGAGGAGGAGGAGAGTGAACAATCTTAATCATGGCCAAAAAGAGTAAGCACTAAGTCCTAGGAGAAAGGAGGCTTTCCCCTTAGATGAAGGAAGAACAGAAGGGGCCCAAGAGAAGTCAACATCTGGTATGAGAATTTAGGTCAAGTGGAAAGGACAGTTGCTGCGTACAGTTGGGGAGGTAACAGGGACATTTGTGTGAACCAGAGGAAAATGCTCATAAATGAGGGAGAAGAAAAGCAGGCATACATAATTTCCTTTCTGCATCTGTACTTCAAGCCTAACTCATTTGTAAACATTCCAAATTTCCTTAGGAAAACCAGTAAGTTTGCAGTAAAGTAATAAAATCCAGTCTGATTCTTTGGGAGAACCCTGTAAACACAGGTGTCCTTGTGGCTGGATAACAGACTTTGGACACGAGGAGCCGTAATTTCTATGTGGGCTTTTAAGGAGAACATTTTATTAACTTACTTCACTAGATATTCTTTCTACTAACTAGTCTTTTTCATGTCATACATCCATGGGGACTAGTTTTTCAGTTAGATATTTATTTTTTTACTACTCTAAATAATCTCAGTTTAATGAGGAATTAATTAAATTGATATCATGAGAAAAGCAAGTGGAATGATCACTAGTCACAGTCTAGCATTTCATCTTTTAGCCATAATGGAAGTGAATCAGTGTAGAGTGAGCTAATTTCTTTCTTCCCTTAAAGTCCTGACTAGATTCACAAAATGGAAACTTTACTAACACATTCACCCTCTTGAGGAACTCCCAACAACAGCCCTACCCTCTTACTCTTCAGGAAGAGAGGAGTAGCAACTTGTCCGATTGTTCAGATGGGGGTAAAATGCATAGCTTATGCATATCTTTGGCTGAGTCTGGAGAATGAAAATGAGTCTAAAAACTGAAAAGTTATAGAATTGGCTGAATATTACTAAGCATCCCTGTTTCTCAGCGGGGGTGGGGAGAATTTGAAAGATATGAAAGTGACAATTATTGAAGAAAGCAGAAGCATTACACATTGATGTTTCAATAAGGGGCATATTTGTGTTTTCACTTCTTCTTTTTAATCTAAAATGGGATAATATATAATACATTAGTCTCCAACTTGCTTTTCTCACATAATAATGTACCATTAGAATCCCTCTAAATTAATATATGTAAATCTAATTCACTCTTTTTGTGGCATGACAGCTTGTAGTAAAGATTATTATCATTTATCCTACCATTCTTTCATTAACGTTGATTCAGATTATTGCCAATGTGGCTTTTTTGCCACCACAAATAACATTAAATAAACATCCTTATTCATATATCTGTTAGTATTTGTGCTTTTGTGCCACAGTATTGGTTACCAAAAGGGATTACAAGATAAAATGGCATGATGTATTTTAAACCTTGGCAGATGTTGCCAGATGTTTTCCCAAAAAGTCCTCCTTATTTGAATTCCAACTAATAATGTATGACTACTCATTTTTCATTTCACCAACACATGGTGTTTTCAAAGTCTCCCATTTTTAACACACACACTAATGATTTAATTTTTACTTTCCTAAGTACTAGTGAAATAGAGCACCCAATATTATGTATTGACTGGATATTTGCATTCTTTTGTGAATTTTCTGTGCATATACTTTGTCTTGCCCATTTTTTAAAATTAGATCATTTCACTTATTCTTTTCATTGTTTGTTAGGGTTGTTAAATTTGTCCATCATAAATGTCTAAATAATTTTTCCTTTTATCTTCTGTCTTTGGCTTTCATTTGTTATGATAAAATTTTTAAGTTTTTTGAAGTTTAATATCTCAGTCTCTTATTGCAACTAGGTTTTCTTGTCTTGCTTAGAAAGTTCTTCCTACCCAAGGTTATGAAAGTATGCTCCTAAATTTCATTATTTTACATTTCTACATTGAAATCTTGTACATATCAACCATGTATTTTTTTATTGAGGTAAAAGTTGCTTACAGAGAAAGACACAGATCTTTTTTTTTTTTTTTTAAAGATTTTATTTATTTATTTTTAGAGAGGGGAAGGGAGGGAGAAGGAGAGAGAGAGAAACGTTAATGTGTGGTTGACTCTCATGTGGTCCCCACTGGGGACCTGGCCTGCAACCCAGGCATGTGCCCTGACTGGGAATCGAACCTGCGATGCTTTAGCTCGCAGCCCGCGCTCAATCCACTGAGCTACGCCAGCCAGGGCAAGACACAGATCTTAAAGGTATGATTCAATGATTTTTGGAAAATGTGTACACTCAAATAAACAAAAAGCCATTGAGCTCCAGTACATTTCCATCACTCCAAAGAGTTTCTGTGTGGCTTTTTACCATTAATTCACAGACCTCATAGCCACTGTTCTCATTTCTATCACATACATTAGTTTTGCCTATTATCGAACTTCATATCAGTGGAATCATACAGCGGGAACTCTTCTGTGTCTTCTTTCACTCAGTATAACGTTTTTGAGATTTTCCCATGTTATTGCTAAGCCTGCTAAGCTGTATTCCGTTGTATGAATGAATACGCAGAAGCTTGTCTACCCATTCTTCTGTTGATGGACGTTTGGGTTGTTTCCAGTTTGGGCTCTTATGAATAAGGCATCCATGAACATTCACATACACACATCTTTTATGGACAGATTGGAGAAATGTTTCCATTTCTCCCCAGGGAAATAGCTGGGAGTAGAATTGGTATGTCTTAGGGTAGATGAAGATTTAAACTTTTTAATAAACTGCAAATCTTTTTCCAGAATGACGGCACCATGTGATATGCCTACAGCAAAAATGAGAGGCCCTGTTGCTTTACATCCTCACCGTTCGCTGCAGCCTTCTTCACCTTAGCCAGGTGAGCAGGTCTGGAGTGGCTTCTCCTTGTGATTTACATCTGCGCTTCCCTAATGACTGATACGGAGCCCCTTTTCATACCCTTAGTACCATTTACATTGGGTTGCGTTCCTTTTATTAATGACTTGTAGTTCTTTATATGTTCTGGATACAGCCCTTCTGTCAGATCTATGCACGCGGCCTTTCATTTCCCTAACAATGTCTTTTGACATTGGCCTATTTAATTTAAATAAAGTCTAATTCATTAATTTTTTTGTTTGTAGTTATTTTCATAAGAAATCTGCACTCTCTAGGTTCACAAAGATATTCCCCTATGTTTCCTTCTAGGAACTCTATAATTTTACCATTTAAATATAGGTCCTTGATTTATTTCAATTAAGTCTTGTTTACAGGTATGAAATAGGCCTTGAACTTCACTTATTTCTGAATCTTTAATCAGTTGTTCCAGTGCCACCAGACTGAAATCTTCATGAAGGCAAGACTAGTCCATTCAGAATGAAAAGATAAAAAAATAATTGCAATGCCTGGAATTGTCAAAGATAAGAAGAATTGGGCATTTTTACAAGCTGGTAAATCATAACTTGATGGTACCTTTCTTCAGAGCAATTTGGCAAAGTACAAAATCCTTCAAATATATGTAAATTTTGAACTAGGAATTAATGATTCAAAAAGTTGAACTGGCAATTTAATGTCTAAGAATTTATGTTAAGGAAATAACTCATACACCCAAAGATTTCCATACATAATAGTCACAGGATAGAAGTGATCCAAATGTCTAAAATCAGGAGGTAGGTAAAATAAATTATGGTATTTATAATAAACTTTACAATAGAATTTTATGCAACTATAAAATTGGGTGCATAAATGCTGTACAGTCCTATTGCTATATATTTGTAATATAGTAAGTGAAAAAAAGTGTAAAACACCAAATATCATCTGACTACATTTTTGCAAAAAGATGACATTAAAAATCAGAGAGATATACACCCAAACTTTCTACTCTTAAAAGAGTAGTTTATTCTTTACACACATTCATTCTTTAATCCTCTACAAAATTTGGGGTTGGGGTTATAGGTAATGTTATTATTTTGTCTATATTTCCTTCTTTCTCTACAATTAGAATATGTTGCTTTCAATCTACACATTCAATGCCATACCTATTAAGATACCAATGGCATATTTCACAGACATAGAACAAACACTTCAAAAATTTATATGGAACCATAAACGACCGCGAATAGCTGCTGCAATTTTGAGAAAGAAGGGTAAAGTAGGA